>CM047393.1:27056797-27660726 GCA_026123125.1 Chironomus striatipennis
CCTCGATTTGAGTAATTGTTTGGTTCCGGAAAAATTCTACTCAAATCGAAACGTAAGAAATTACCGTTAAAAAAAGAAAATCTGAATTTTTGTATGGGGACACTTTAGTTACTCAAATCGAAACAACTCAAATCGAGTCAACTCAAATCGAGGCCCCCCAGTACTAAAATCTAAATGTAAATGTAACCTTCGTTACAATATTATTTTCTTCTTATCATTACTAAGTACACCTATTTAAATGTTAATAACATTGAAACAAAAACCTATAAAACTCAGACTATAAAATCTAACCTTCCAGCATTTTCAACGTCTAGTCAAGTTCATTAATTTTCAATACAGAAATAATTTACATTAAATTAATATTCAGATTTTCATCATTAAACCACAAATATTTTTTCTTAGAAACTCTCAAAAGTATCATTAAATACAGCTGTAAAGAAGAAGACAATTGTGCTTAAAGCAATTGAAACTCATCAGACGGGAAAATTAACAATAACAAAATTGAAAGTGAAAATTAAAAGCCGAAATAGAACTAAACACATTAAGATAACTTTCCTCGTATTAAATGGAGTTAACGACCTCATTGTTGTGTTGAACTGAAAATTTGCCTCCAGCACTTGAAAATCATTGAAACTTTAAAGGTGAAAATTATAAAGATTTTACACTTGAAAGTAAGCAAAAAAGGTTAAAGAAGTCATTTTTAAGTTCAACGAATTGAGACAAAAAAATTTAAAACTTGTTGAGACAATTCTTGTGCAGTTCAAAATCTTTTAGTTTTTGTTAGCTTTTCAAGTTATCTAGAAGTACATGAATAAAATAATAAATTTTGATAAAAATGAGATTAATTCCATCGCCAACACCATTTCCATTAAATCTATATAAAGCTCATCAAATTACACCCACAACAATAGCATCAGCAATGAGAAAGAGTTTAGATATAACACCATATTCTTACGCGACTACTATCGATAATTTCCCAAGGGAATCTATTCCTTCCAAAGGATTGCCACACAAATTCAAACCTCACTTTAATCCTAAACCTATTACGCCACCTACAAAATATATTATTCATCATGTGGATGACTCTGACAATAAGGAAGAATCTTTTTTTGGAATGTTCAATCCATTTGAGTGTGAAAGTGAATATAGTGATGATGATGATGACGAGGATGACGGGAATGAAATGTAAGTTTAACTTTATAATGTGTTGAAATTCTTAAGGGGCCGTTTACTCAGTACGTTATACAGAGAACGGCCTTTTAGACCACCTTCCCCCTCTCCTTTGTTACGTTTTTTATACAAAAATTGTTTTGTATTATTTGTTACAAAATCTTAGACCCTCCCTTCCCTAAAAATCCAGCGTACTAAGTGAACGACACCTAAGGTTAGAGGATATTTTTTCAAAAAAATACCAGTGTACAGTACCCTACAAATTTTAGTGGTGGCCAATCTTTTTTGTGCCGCGGTACACCTTGTGAGTAAGTAATGACCAAAACCGTACGCGGAACACGGCGCGTGGTACTTTACGGCAAAAAAATTAGCACACTAGTGTGTCGCGGCAAATCGATTAGCTATCACTGCTCTAAACAAATCAAAAAAATTTAATTTAACCCAAAATACAACTTTCTGGCAGTTTACAAACTTTTCTCCAGCATATTCCACAAAAAATTCTCTCAACTTTAATTTTTCAAAATTTTAAATCCACAAAAATTTAATGATTCTTAAATTACTTTTCAGCTTTGAAACTCCGTCATCAAATGAATTTTATGAACGCAAATTCCTCAAACTTTTAAAATGGAAAAAGAAGAAAAAGAAAAAGAAGAAACTACTTTTGTTCAAGCTATTCATTGGCATTCTGGTTTTCTTTGCTGTCAAATTTTTACTTAAAAAAGCTTTCAAGTTTTTTCCCGCAGTGAGTTCATCACACCAGCAACACATACTAAAAGCAAAAAACTTTTACTAACGAATTTCTCTTCATTTCTTATCTCTAGGTTCTAGCATTTGTAAGACGTGATGAATTATACCACGATGGTGAACATGAATTAGATAGAGACGTTGACTTTGCTAAAACTTCAACAACTGATGAAAATTTTGTAACTCAACATCGTGAACTCTTTCCATCGAGTTATGGAGTTGAGTACAAATTGATTTTGTGATTTCTCGAATGAATTGAATGAAAGTTTTATTTAGCTTTTACAATGTTACATATTATTTATTGAGTGCATAGAGGATTATTATTATTATTATTATTTATTTATTTTCCTTCCTTAATTTTCAAACAATTTTTCTGAGATTAAATATACATAAATTAAGCTTCAATGATATTCGTGTATCGTTAAAGAAGCTTAAAACTAATAAATAATTACAATTTGATATTAACGATTAAAAAAGTTTTGAATTATAAAGTTTATGGTTTGTGTCTTTGCTGAATGAAAATAACGGTTAAAATAATTTTGAAATTTGTAAACTTATGGTTTGTGTCTTTGCTTAACGAAAAAATTTTAAATTTAAAAAGTAAACAAACAAAATTTCCAAAACAAAGAATATAAAAAGAAATTAGATGTAAAAATGGATTATCAGAGGATATAAGCAGCTGAAGAAGATCATAAACACGACCAGATTAATACTTGACATCAGGAAATGTTGATAACAGGACATGTCAGGTGAGGGAAATCCAATTTTCATGACTATTTTTATGAATTATTATTAATTGAGACTTGAATTGTATTTTTAGCTTTTTATCAACTTCCAAAGTTCCTTAAATAGCTGCCATTGAAACAACTGGATAAGAATGCTGCATTTGATATGAACTGCTTTGTTTGGAACTTAAAGGAATGAATATGCACAGCTTTTTTGATGATATCAGGTAAGTTATTGTAGATATTTACTCCAAAATGATTAATATCCCTTTTACCAAAATTATTCTTTGCAGTTGCCGATCTTAAATTCATCCTGTTTCTTTCCATACGATTGAGTTCAAAGCTGATGTTGCTGTGAATTGATTTTTTTCTGCATGAATATATGAACGAAGCAGTCGTGATGTAATTAATCGCACGGATTGGGAATATATTGTCAAATGTAAGTTGTTCATACATAATAGCCTTGTCAAGCCGTCTATCGAATCCATACATATTTCTTATTATCCTGTTTTGAATTACTTGAATTGGTTGAATGACATTGTCGCATGCATTGCCCCAAATTGTGTTCATGTAATTTAAATGTGATGCAAAAAGTGAATGATAAATTTTTCTTTTGGCTCTCATTGGTAAAACATTTTTTAATTTCCACATTATACATGCTGCACTTGCTAATTTCTTCTCGATTTCACTTCCATGAACATCCAGGATTCAATTTTATTGCTGATGATCTTCATTAGAAATGTATTTTATTGAGGATGGTGGAAAGTTTTTGCGAATGTTGAGTTGATGAAATTCTGGATTAACTTTTTCATCTTGAAGATAAATTTTATATGATTGAAAATTAGAATGGAATGAAGGAAAAGAAGGTCAAATAACTGTTATTACTTATGTTGATTTACTGACTTAGTATTGATTAATACTGAGTGGTCTTTTTTGTAATGAATTAAGCAATGGAAAGCAATTTTAGGATTTTAAAAATGTTGAAAAATTTATATTTTTGGAGTTGCAAAATTTAAGTCATTTTATAGCCATAAAAAATTAAATGTTGATCAGATAATGCAATAAAATTGGTACAAAACTTTTTTAATTTTATTTTTTTTTTTTGAAATTAGGTATAAAAATTTTTGGTAAGTAAAAATTCTTGACTTTAACACTTATTCAACACTCTTTTAATTTGCTGGAACTTTATTAGTGAATTTCGAATAATGAAGCTAATCAAGTGTTCATGAATTAAATGGATAAATTAATATAAAAGTGTATTGCTCCTATTATTTAATATAATTAAGTAATACTCAATAAATTGTTGTTGAAATATTAAAAATTGTTAATGAATTTACAATAAAATAAAAAAAAAAATCAGAGCTTTTCTTGATCCGACCAAGAAAAATCAAAAATGTTGACAGGTGTCGTTCTGCATTTTAAATGAGAAATTCACAAAAGTTAGCTTAAAGAAAAGAAATGATAGCACCTTAAGATTATCTTAATTTTTTTTAAAAAAAAGTGAGAAATTGTGAAAATGAAATGAACAAAAGCCGTGGAAAATTTGAGAATGGGTTAAAGTTTTTAGCAAGGCAAAGTCATTCAACAAATAAACAGCAAACTTAATTATTGTTAAAAAGTTTTTTGACTTTTATAAATTTTTAATAATAACCAATAATAACCAGAGATTTATTTTTGTCTTCTGAACTTAATTAAGAAATCTACTCTAAAATTAAAAATTAATAAAAAAAATTATTTCCAATAAATGTCCATTCTTTGGATTTAAATCCATGCAATTTATTCCACGTTCTATATTATCTTTTCGTATAATATAAAATTAAATTTTCCACAAGAAAATAACATCAACTTAAATGAAAAGTTTTCCATCTTCAAAACAATTTCTTCTCAGCAACTGTAACTAAAGTTTTATTCCTTTCAGATTCTCTCTCATTTCTTATGCAAAAATGTTTGTGCACTGTGAGGAAATGCATCATTATGAGGGGAAAGAAAAGTTTTTTCTCTCTTCTTGTTTGTTTCTTGATTTATTTCCATTATGATTTCGTAAATATAGGAATGTGAATGGAAAGTTTATGGAAGAAGTTTTACTGATGAATTTGCATTAATTTGAAATTGAAAAGGAGAAATTTGTGTCAGATTATTTAAGTTGTGTGAATTTTCAAGGAAGTTCTCCCTTTGTATTGCACATTTGGATGATTCAAAATTTATAAAATGAAGTTTAATTTGCTTAATAATTTTAAATTCGAAGAAAATAAAAATTTAGTAATTCAAATTTAACCCCCCCCCCATCCTCGTCCTTCCCCTCTCCGTATCGTTTTTAACAAAAGAGTCAGATGTTAGAACAATAGACTGAAATAAACTCTCGGACCCCCTCCGTCTCAGAGCGTTACTTAATAAGTGAACAGCCCCTTAAAATATTTTTTTAACCCAAAAAATTGTTTATTTCTAGCAAAACTAAAAAATTTCCATCCTACGTACTTCTAAGGAATTTACGCGAATGAATCAACATTCAAGGTTCCTTATCTTGAACATTGAATAAATTTTGAATGTTTACAAAAACAAAAATTTTTGCAATGAACTCAAAAACAGCGCATTAATTATTGTGTTATCAAATTTTTGTTATTGTTTTTGTGGCACTGATACAAATTTCGAGAGCATTTTTTGCTCAATGAACTTCAATAGTTGATAATCATTCAGTGCGTAGAGTTGCAAGTTATTTTTTAAAAAATGAAATTTTTCGTTATTTTCGCTGGAATTCTGGCTTTAATTTTCGCAATTGAGGAGTCAAAACATCCATTTCAACATCTCGGTAGCTATCAACAGTCTGACGATATATCTAAAGAATATTTTTACTCTGGCAATATCCATGCGACATGGATGAAGGCAGCTGAATTATGTGAGCTATTTGGAATGAAATTATTAACATTCAACGATACAAAGGAGGAGGAGAATTTTCGTACAGAATTCGAATCCTTTTTTGATGGGCGAGACTCATTTATCTTCATTGGAGCCAACACAACAGAATCGGGGACGAAAACTAATTGGAACTGGATAAATGGAGAGAAAATAAATTTCGATATTAAATGGGGTAAAAAGCAGCCAAATGCTGATGAAAATAATGAATTTTGTTTGTGTTTCGATGAAGCAAAACCTTTGGTGTATCATGATATATCGTGTGAGGAGAAATGTCCATTTGTTTGTCATGAGGAATGGCATTACAAAAAGATGAAGGTGAAGGTTAGTGGAAGTGCTTTGTAGATGTACAGAGAATATTTATTAGATGATAATTTTGTCAATGTGTTCATAATTTCAAGAATATAGAAAAATACAAATAAATATTTTAGAGTGCTAAAAATAAATCTTTGGATTAATCCGTGATTTAAATTTCTGTTGATATTTTAGCAATGAAGTTTTGAGAATTAAATTAAATTTTCGGATTGAAAGAAATAATCAGAATTTTTATAGAAATTCCAAACTTCGGCTTCGATTTTTAATATTTTTGAAAATATTATTGCAAAAGTTTTAAAACGTTTATAACAAAAAGTACTGATATAAATATGAAAATAAGAGAGCTGTGGTCCCAGGGTTGGGTCCAAGGGGGTCCGAGGGGAAAACAACATGGTGAGAAAAAATTTTGTGAGAAATTTAAAACATTTTCGCTGATTTCTCACCGCGGTGAATTGATTATTTTTTCTCACCATGTTGTTTACCCCTTGAGTGGGTCAATCCCCTTCCCCCTTTCGAGGAAAAATTTCTTGATTTTGCTAGGGTTTTTCGCATTGACAGACCAAAAGGAGGAGTTGCAATCATTATCAAAAGAAATCTAAAACATCAGCTACAGCCCAGCTACAACACCAATCTCATTGAATGCATTGGCATCAAACTCTTCATCAATGAAACCACAAGCTGCCACATCCTCTCAGTCTACCTACCAGGTGGAACCCAAGCAAGAGTAATTGAAGAACACCTAAGAAACGACATCAACAAAATAACAAATCTGCGAGGAAACTACTACATCTGTGGAGACTTCAATGCAAAACACCGAGAATGGAACTGCAACGTAGCAAACAAAGCTGGCAAGATACTTCAAGAGATGTCAGGAGAATTCATGATCTATTATCCTGACTCTCCAACATACTACCCTGAAGATCGTAAGAAATCATTATCAACAATTGATCTAATGCTCTCTAATTCTATTCTAGGTACATCAGAATTGAAATGCACAGAAGCAATGAGTGATCATTGCGCTGTGTATTTTCAAATCAAAACATCAAAAATTGAAAAAGACTGATAATACAGTCTACAAATATGATTACAGAAAAGCAAACTGGAAGAAATTCAAATCATACATCACACGTCGCATCGAAAACAACATCACTGAAAATTCCTGCAACACAACTGAAGACATTGAGAAGCACATTAATATTCTCTCTAAACTCATCATGGAAGCAAGAAATTCAAGTGTTAAAATGAAAAATATCAATTTCGAATCAACAAAACTCACACCAGAAATCAAAGATCTGATCAAAACCAAACGAACTCTTCGACGAAGATGGCAGCGATACAGAGATCATCAAACCAAAACTGAGCTGAACTTCATTCAAAAAGATATCAAAGATAAAATAAAAAGAGCTCAAAAACATCAACTGGAACAAACGTCTCGCCGATATCAAACCATCAAATCAAACTGTCTGGAAGATCGCAAAACACTTTAAGAAAGGGTCAAAATCAATGCCTCCTCTGACAAATGAGGGTCAAACTCTCATCACAAACAAAGAAAAAGCAAGCGCACTCAGCGAATATTTTCGTCAAGCACACGAAAATCCTCTTGCAAACAATGACCCTCAACACACATCAGAAGTCAACAACACAGTCAAAGAGGCACTTGATCAAGATAACGAAGAAACAATAGAGTTAACAAGCATTGAAGAAATCGCAAGTATCATCAGAAATCTCAAAAATCCAAAAGCTCCTGGACCAGACGATGTCAACAACATCCTCATCAAAAATCTTCCACCAAAAGGAATCGAATATTTGCAATTTATCTTCAACTCTTGTCTCAAACTCAACAGTTTCCCGAAGATCTGGAAACATGCAAAAGTAATCCCAATACCAAAACCTTCAAAACCAGCAAACGAATTAAGCAGTTACAGACCAATTAGTCTTCTCAGCACAATAAGCAAAATATTTGAAAGAATACTCCTGAGCAGAATCAATGATCACCTCGAAGACAACAACATCATTCCAAATCAACAATGCGGCTTCCGTACTGGAAGGTCAACATCGCATCAGCTCATCAAAGTGATCAAGACTGCAAAAGAAAACATCAAAAACAAAAAGTCAACTGGCATGATCTTCCTCGATGTCGAAAAAGCATTTGACAGAGTCTGGCACAACGGACTCCTGTACAAAATGCTCCAGCTGAGATTTCCACTGCCACTTATAAAAACTGTAAGATCCTTCCTCAGTGAAAGAACTTTTTCAGTTTTTATAAAAGGTCAATTCTCAGACATCAAACTCATCAAGTATGGAGTACCTCAAGGAGCTGTGCTCTCCCCAACTCTCTACAACATCTTTACGTATGATATTGTAAGAGAGACAACCGACAACATCGCACTGTTCGCTGATGATACAGCATTGCATCATTCTTCAGAAAACTCAGCCGATATTGTCACCCATCTCCAACACAAAGGAAGAAAAGTCCAAGACTACATGAACAAATGGAAAATCAACATCAACAAACAGAAGACTCAAGCTTTATTCATCACAAATCGATACTCCAAGCAACTTCCAAAAAACAACATCAAATTCCTTAATGAAAACATCAAGTGGGAAACTGAAGCCAAATATTTAGGAATGATCATCGACAAGAGAGTGACATTGAAGCAACATGTAGACTATGTGACCAACAGAGCACACAACGCACTACGACAGCTTTATCCCCTCATCAGCAGAAATTCACATCTCGACGTACGAAACAAACTCCTCATCTACAAATTAGCAATCAGACCCATCTTCACATACGGCTGTCCAGCCTTTGAAAGCATTGCAAAACTCACATTCAACAACTTCAAGTACTACAAAACAAATTTCTTAGAATACTTCTCAACAAATCAAGATATGATAAGATCGTCGATCTACATAACGAAGCAAAAATTCCAACCATCAAAGATTACGTCGGAAAGTTGCAAGCAAACTTCACCGTTCGACTTGCATCGCGAAACACCGACTAAACAATCATCAATGAAAGCAAAATAATTCAATTAAAGCAAAATTAGGATAATTAAGACCATTAAAGTGTCTGACACCCTAAAAATTACAGCTCAACATGTATCTTAACTTTGTACATAATTATATTCTAAATTTAATAAATAAAGTTTAATTTAAAAAAAAAAAAAAAAAAAGCTAGGGTTTTTGAGGAAAAAACCATTTTAAGCATACATTTTAAGCATTTTAGCATACAAAAAATTTTCGGAACCTCCTTGGAACCTTCTTAGAAAAAATTTTTGTCTACACCTCAGTCTGTGTTGTGAAAAGTGGTAAAATGTGTAAAATTTTCTCTTGAAATGATACTTTATCTCCTCCCACACCATAAAATAATCATTATTGTCATCACTTGTGAACAGCTTCTAAGTCTCACTCAAAATTACTTCTTAAAAGAGATTAATTTCAGGCTTCCTCTTAAAAAAATCTAATTCATAATAATTCATATTAGCCCTTATCATATTCAATTACCACAGCTTATATTTAAAGCTTTCTTAGCTCAATTTCCACTTCCTCTTTTTATGAACCTCCACTTCCATCCAAAAATTCAACTTCCATCAGAAATGAAATTTCCGCTCCACTCACTAAAAGAAAAAAAAAAATCCTCAAGATAATAAATTCATTTTAATTCCACTAATTGACCGCATTTCTTTCCACACAGCTGTACGAAATTACAAAAAAAATTCTCCTTCCAACTTTCTCGCATTTCTTAATCTCATTTCATGATTCATATTGTGTGAAAAGGAATTTTCATGCGATATGTGCGTTCACTTAAATCATATCTCATTTTTTGCTCTAATTATTCCATCGACCGCTTGAACTGATATTCTTTGTGTATATGTTATTTTTTCAAGGTTTATTGTCGCGCTTCACAGCAGTCGGAATGTGCAATAAAAATCGATCATTATTCTATGACTCTTTGACGTGATTTCGTACAGTTAAAGTTGAAATTAAAGTCGGAATTAACATATCAGTGGCAATTGAGCAAAAAAGGCGAGCATTCATTTGTTGACTTTTTTTCCATTTTTTGTATGTGTGTGTGACGAATTTCTACCTCATTTTTTATTGCCTTCTGATTGCTAATTTCCTTGTCATGAATATTCATTTACTTGAAAATACGAGCAAGAGGTGAAATTTTAGTGAAAATTAAATCAAATGGAGCAAGCAATTACGACAATTGTGTTCTGTTGAAAGCACGAAAAAAAGGAACAGAAGAGAAAGAACTAACAATTTGTGGATTTAAAATGCAAGTTTTATGCTGTAGATTTCAGATTAAAATTAACGAGAAACTTTTTAGAGAAATTTGACCACAAATCACGTTAGCATGAAAGCCACACAGTGGAACAACTCTACATTGGGTGCAAAAATAATTAAAAGTTTTTAAACTTTTTTTATTGAATTGAATTTTTTTTTTCAGTTGGAATTTTCATTTGGTGCCAATTGGCAAAAAGAATCTCTGCCGTAATTTGGAAATTGACCTTTTTGTGGGATGTTCCAATTTTATTTTTATAAGTTTTGACAGAATTTTGCAAGTTGCTAAATTTGAAAATCTTTAATGACCACTAAGTTTATGGACATGAATACTAAGTTTTGAATCAACGTAGTTTTATTTCCTTACTAATTCATAAACAAATACAGGGGGTCCTCGATTTGAACAGATTTGATTTGAATTGTGTCGATTTGAATAATCTAGAAATTCCCATACAAAAATTAAAATTTTAATTTTTAATGGTCATACTTCATAGGTTTCGATTTGAACAGAAACATTTTGGAAAAAAGCAACTGTTCAAATCGAAGACCCCTGTATTGAAATTTTCAACTTTGGCAATTCTTTTAACACCAAATAAAATAACTAAATTTATTCATGAAACTCAAGTAAATTAATTTTAGAATTCAGCAAAACAAAAATGCTAATGAACCTTACTAACTTCCAAGACATTTTTCACTCCATCCAGTACATAAATCCATCAAACTTTCCAGCAAAAAAAAAAGTTTCTCCTATTCTCATCTGCATTTTGTACAATATATTGTAAAAACTACTTACAAAAATTCTTCTTTTTAACTATTTTCATTTACCTCAATATCCACTTCCATAAAACACCTGCAAAATAAAACAAAAATTTATCCACAAAACATAGAATGAGGAAAAAAATTCAACAAGCTCATCAACAACATTCCATCAAATGAATAGCATGTAATCCTAAAATTACAGTTGAGATGAATGAGGTTTTTTTTTCATCCATATAGAATAAATGAGTAGCTCGATGTATAAGAAGCTCTCTATAGATCTATGTGTTCCTTTATTTCTTTGAAAGTACAAAACTTAAAAGAAAAGTTTTTCTTTTCTTCAACACAACATTTTTTTTTTTTATTTCACATTCACTTCCTTCAATTTTTTTTTCGTTCCTTTCAACACTCACGACAACCGTTAATGGGAAAAAGAAAGACGGAATAAGAGAAAAGAGAAAAAAAAGTAAAGAAATCAGTGTGAATTAGATTTTGTGGCAAAGATAAGAGCAGTAAACTGTAGATTGTAGAAAATTACTTTCATTCATGAATAATAATCACTAACGTGTTGCTATGAGTGACTTTAATCGCTTCCTTTTATTTTTATTATTTTTGTTGTTTTCTGTTTGCTGTTGGTTGTTCCTTCTTACTTATTTTTAGATGAAAAGTTTTTTTAAGCAAGAAAAAAAATGTAAGATGGAGGAAATTCTCTGAAATGATTCGGTGTACTTTGAAAGTTCCTTATCTCATAAATTATTCTTGACTGACTCTTGTTGGTGAGATTAATTGTAATTTTGTAAGTTTTTTTTCAGCAATAAAAAGCTCCTGTTTTGCAAATGGTTTTAAATTTTGTATCTTTGAATTGGAAGTTTATTGAATTGGTATTTTATGGATTTTGAAATGATTTTTTTGATAATTAAGGGCTAGTTTCATTTTAAGGATTGCTTCATTATATTCATGTTCATCCAAAAGTAACATTTTAGGGGCGTATCCAGGGGGGATCAACCCCCCTTTTTTGCACGAAGCAGTTTACACTAGGTAAAAACAAAACGTCGAAAAGTAGCAACACCCCCCCCCCCCCCTAGTAAAAATTAAAAATTCCTGGCTACGTCCCTGCAACATTTTATATTTGAAACTATATAAATCATTTATGAATCATCAGAAAATTATTATTAATTAACATACATCAAACTTGAACAATTTTTCAAAACTTCATCACAATTCACATCTCTTAATAATTCAATTTTAATCTAACAAAGGAAAAGTAAATCATAAATCTCATAAAGAATGTGCAACAAAATCTGAAGAGCATTAACTTCTTTTTCTATATAGAAAAAAAACTTTCTTCAGTGCAGCAACTTTCATCATAATAAATCTAATTTTTATTTTTATAAACTTTGCAACTCTAGTTAAAGAGAAGAAAGAAGTAAAAACTTTATAAAAATTTTCCTCATGCTGCCATGCAGAAAAGTAAATATGGAAAAGTAAAGAAGCTTGCATCCCACATGTTACTTCATCAGCTGTTAGTTTAAAGTAAATTTACTAAAGGAAGGGAGAACTTATTGACATTTATTTAACATTGTGGAACAAAATGGGTAGCTTGAAAGTTTTGAAAAGGAGAAAAGTTAAGGAAAAGGAATAAGAAGAAACTGAGATTGAAGGAAATAGTTAATAAATACATGCATGTGGTTTGATTTCATTTATTTGTGGATAGAATTTTCAAGTGCTGTAAATCATTTAAAAAATTTTGGGTTGTGTGTGTCTTGCAATTTAAACCGCAAACATCTTTGGGATGGGCGATGATTAAAAGGGATTGAATTTATGTTTATATGAAAAAATAATTCAATAAAAAGTTTTAAACTGAATGTAATCAAAAATGCATAAGTAACAAAAAATTTCATCAGCACACCGCACCAACGAATCATCATGATAAATTAAACTAAAACCTCGTCGAACTCAAACCACATTTAATTTTTTAGAAACATCCTTTATCATCTGAATTGTAAATTATTGCATGAAAAAGTAAATGAAGCAATTTTCCAAATGGTGAAAAACAATTTTCCATAAAAAAATTTTATTTTAGTTTCAGGAAATAAAATTCACTTCATCAAATAGAGTTGCTGAAAAAATATTATTACTAAAAAATATGAAATACGCGAGTGATGAAGTTGAATATGTCAGTGGAAATCCTTTTATGTGATGGGTAGTAGCAGTGAATACAAAAGTTTATGAATAATATAAAAATATCAAAAAACTGTTAATAATTCAGATCATCATTCGCTTACAAACTGCTACATTGAGACTCTAACTGATAATTCATTCATGCCATTTTGGGAATATTTATATAACCTATCGGGAAATTAGTTGTAAAATTCTACTATTCAACACAATATTGAAATATTAAATTATTCACCGATGGCTCATAACAAAAGCAATAATCGCATACACAAAAAAACTCTCTCGAATAGCTACTCTTCATTGAATTTTTTTTTTTTTGGGAGATGTGTGAAAGTCTCTCTATTTTTCAATGTATTATGAATAAAATACAAACATTGATGAACAGACAAAAAAAAAATAAAAGGAATTGAATAACATGAGAAGCAACAAGAGCAGAAAGATAATAAAATTGAATTTGATATAGAAAATAAAATGAGAAAATAAGTTGAAATATTGTATGATGTACATGTTTAAGGAGCATTTTTAATAATTTCAAAAAATTAATTTAGTCAATTAGTGAGCCGAAGTGGCTCGGTAGCGAAATGATTTAGTACTTCAGTACCTAATTATTGCAATACTGACCCTGGGATTATCGGTTCGAGACTCAGCATGGGAAATTTTTCACATGTTCTTTTTTGATTCATTTGCAATGCTAACGTGACTAACAAATTCATTTTGAAGGCTAAAGGTAGTGATGTCATCGAAAAAGTAGTTTGGATTACACTTTAAGCTGTAGGATCCAGGCGTAAGCGATATACTTATCACATATCCTCACATTTAATGACTGAGATAAGTGATATTGGAGGAGTAAAGGAAACTACTTATCTTTTACTTAAAATTAGTTTTTTTTTTGTGAAAAATTTCAAATCACTTTCACTAGCTTAAGCTTTAATAGTTCAGCACTTTGAGGTCCCTCAAAGTGACCTCAAAAAATTTTCAAATTCCACTTTTTGTATTTCAAAGAATTTTCAATGCCAACAGCATTTTACATAAATTGAAAATATTTCACAAAATATTGTACGTATAAATAGGTAGCAAATATAACTTTAGGCAACAGACAGACTGTATTGATAGGATGTTACATAAACATACTTATGTGTTATCAATTTTTGCATGCATATTTATGTTTTAGATAGACAGATGAATGGATAACATGTCAGCAATTTAACAGCTTTAATATATTTGCTTGCAGGAGGGATTTAAGGGGAGACTTGATATATACATATATATACACTTACAAAATAAACCCCTTTTATGTATATATATATATACATAAAAGGGGTTTATTTTGTAAGTGTTTGATCTAATTTGTATATTTGTTGATATTTGCATTGTTATTCTTGGAAAATTTTTACACCTTTACAATTCATATTTTACTGCCTATTTTCATGAATTTTAATAAATTTGGAAAGTGTTAGCTTCCCAAAAGGGAATCGAAATAGAACAAAGCATTACAATAATGTGCTCTATAAAAATTGTAAATCCTCCCACTCAATTTCAATTTTACATTTACTCTCCATATCTCGAATGCTATAATTTTCAACAACCACTTGCCCTATGAATAATTTTTCTTTATTCATGAAAAATAGAGTTAAGTTTACTGTATTTGATATAGTGGACCATAATGGTCATGAAAATTTAGAAAGAGAATGATGACCATCGAGATAATGATCCCAACCAACCAAAAAAAGAGACAAGAGCATTCAAAAGAATCTAGTGGAAGTAAATCTCACTCAATCAGTTTCATGAGAATGATTTTATGAGTATTTTTTATGATGATGAATGTTTGTTGCTGTTACTGAACATTATACGTTATAAAGTGCCATAAAGTGAATTCACTTGAAAAATATTATGAATAGAAAGTTAATTCATATTTTGATTCTGATTCGGCCTATTACTATGTAGATATACATCAGTATCGACAGCACTCTTCAATTTTAATAGCTCATAATGATTTAGTAGTTTAATTATTCATCAACATTGTTCAATGGGTTGTGGATATGACAGCAGGTTTTTCAGAAGCTAATGTAGTGATTATTATGAAAAATATGAGTGAATAAATTATGATAAGTGCCTTCTTATGTTATATTCCATTCTTTCATGTGATTTAGGCTCTGTAAGTTACGTAAAACTAAACCACAATCCATTAATCCCAAAAATCCTTCAGCTACAATAAATACATTTAATCCTCTACAAAAATACATGCAGTGGTAATTATAACATTTCCATCCACTTCGTTCACATATCCACATGCATAATTTTACCAGCAATACTCATTATCATTAGCAGAGTTTCCATCATTTGCCATTTACTTGATAAGCATTCATTGCCCCTCACACTCGCATATATTAGTAGACATAAAATTTAGTTTGTATACAAACGGCATCATTAAGCATCATCTCCATAAGAAAAAAAGAGCGGATTACGAGAGTAGAAGAGTATGCAGAGCATGAAGGAACATAAAAGGATAATGGCAATAACCAACAGTGAAACAAAAAAAAAATCGTAAATTGAAAGCTCATGTGGAATACGCTAATAAAAATTTGTTCAACATACCCGGAGTTAAATATCCTCCTTTTTGACTACTGTTGCTGTCATGTTTCCTTGGAACTCATAAAACTAAGGATGATGATGAAAAATCATATGATTTTGTGTAACTTGACACATAAAAAAATGTTGCTCTACATTTTGTGCCCTTTCAGCTCTTTTTGACACTGTTGCAAGCAATCAGTTACGTAATTATATTGACGAAAAAGGTCTTCATCTTATTTTTACTCTACTCGTTACAATAACAATTATCATTATGCTTATGTTCGTATCTTGCTAGTATTATATTCATACGATTGCACTGTGTGCTATAATTTTCAATGTTAATTGTTCTTCTTCTGAAATTTTTATGAGAAATTAAGGAGTAAAAAAAGGATAACTCAAGTACGTTTATTCATCTAAATTTCATACTGAGTTAGAAAATCAGTGGAGCAGTAGCGTAGTCAGAGGAGGTGATTGGGTTCCAGAAATTTCTTTAATTTGCTAGGGTTTCTCGTGAAAAAAACGAAAAATCACCCCTCCTTCCCCAAATTTTTTCATACAAAAAATCAAAAAATCGAATTTTTACCCCTCCCCCCCTTCCTCAAAATTAACGATTTCGCTACTACAGTGGAGGAAGGGGCAAACTCCTAAAAGCAATAATCTTTCTAAAAATATTTAAAATATATTTTAACCCCAAAATTTATTTTGTAATTTCGTAAATTTAATAAGTCCCATACCAACCATACAGCATCATTTATAACGAGTCCAAATTCTAGACCGCACACATTGATGAAAAATAAAACAGACATTTCGACATGAAAAGGAAAGCGAGTAGAATAGAAAAAATAAAGTCGTTAAGGATACAAATCCATATCGGCATATTGTCACGTCTCCTTATGATAGCATTATTCTCTCATCATATAATCTGCAGTCGTTGTAAATAGTTGAATATGGGAAAAAGTAAAAGGAAAGAAAACTAAATGGAATAACAACATGACTAACTAAATCCGTGATTAATTTGAATGGGTAAGTAGGAAATTGGGACACAAAAATGGTTGACTCAAGGAGAAGGGCCATATGTGCTAGAAGCAAGGAATGTAAAAGTTTTTGTGAACACTAACAATATTTCATTATGGATGTGCTGAATAATTAAGCATTTACAGCTCCTCGCCATTTATTTAAATTGATGTGATAATTACAAAGTAAAATATGAGACTTTGATAATTTCTATCCTCGTTTACATTTTTTGGGCTCCGTTAACTAAGTTCTTTGTGTACTTTTGTGGAATCTCAAGGTTTGTCATCATGACGAAATTAGTGAATAAAATATTTATCATTAAATTTTATATAGACTTTTGCAATTATCTAGCAAGATGCCTGGTAAATGAAAAAAAAAAGATTTGAGATGAGAATTTTAATTACTTCAGATTTTAGTTTTTTTAAACAACAAAAAAATTTTTTGAGGCAAAAAAAAAATAGATTTCATCAAAGCTATATTTACGGGTAAAAAATGAATTCATGAAAAGATTTTAAGCATAAAAATACACCAAAAATGAACTTTTAATATTCTTAATGTCCTCACCCTTCTGCAGTGCTTATTCAGTACCTCTATTCATTGTCTCAAAAATTAAGAGATTTATTCCAACAATACTACGAATAAATAAATGCAACAAAATACACAAAAGACATTTCAATGAATAAAGCATCCACTTTATAATTATTCCTTATTTTTATTGTAATAACAAGAATTGTGGTGAAAAAGAAGAAAATTTTCCTTTTTTTAATTCATAAAAAATTACATGAAGGAAAGAAAGAAAGTTTTACTGTTAATTTTTAACAATTTATCTTTGTCTTAGCTGCTTTTTGTTATGTGTAAGAATGGGTTAAAGAAAAACAAACAAACAAGAAAAACTAATTTAATGATTCAGATTCATCAGTTTGTCTTGACTATGGTGAACGTCTAACTCTTATGAAAATACAGAACATTTTCAAAATTTGGTGAAAATACGGGACAAATCGGATATTTTCAAGAAAAGAATATGGGACCAGGAACAAATTCCAAGGTTTTTAAACTGGACAGCTGTGAAAAATAATATTAGGTTTATTAATATTAAGTTTACTTTGCTGAAGATTTTACGATCCTTTCTGGTTTTATCAAGAATAATTTTGAACAGAAGAAAATTTTTTTCTGGGGTCCTTAAAATTTTTTTAGATGGTGTGGTGAATGGTTTTTGCTTGGAAAAACCCTAGAAAAATGAGAAAGATACAGGCACCAAATAGATTAAATTACTTCCTTAACTTCTCCTTAAAAAAGCGTCTTAAAACCTTAAATTTTTTAACTTACTTCCTAGTATCCGATCTTCTTTCTTCAAATTCCTCTGTTGTTTTCTTATTCCGTTGAAAAGCATTTCAAAACATCTTGGAGTAGAAGATGGAGAAGGAATGTGCATAATTGCTAAAGTTTTTCATATTTTCATAAAAAATTTCCTCTTTTCATTTTCATTTTCCTGCTTCCGTTTTAACTTTTTTTGCGCCTTTCAAGTGAGAAACATTAAAGTTTTCATTCATTTTGTTAACGAAAAAAGAAGAAGAAAGTCATTTAATCATCTTTATCAACACGTTAATTCAGCACAAAAGATAAAATGAGGAATGTAGGTTTATCGAAGACATTGTCATGAATTTCAAGATGATGTTGCATCAAAATGAAATTTCATTTAATTTACAACATCTGATGATTCTATTTTCGCCAACTTTTGTTCCTTCATAGCTGAATTGCGATAGTAAAACACATTTGATTCTCTTGTACGTAGATGTAGTAGGCAGCAGAGTAAAGATTGAATCCATTAATTAGAAAATTGTTGTTTCGTAGATTTATTTTTAGCAACAAATGGTGACTTGATGATTTTTTGTTGGTCACATTTGTGTCTTGTTGGGTATTTTTGATAATTTCATTAAATTCTTATTTTTAGACAGTTTTTTCTTGTAGATTCAAAATTTTTAATGTTAATTGAAAACCAATGAAAATGGATTGTTCCAGATTTATTTTCTCTCACATCCAGCAGAATCTAGTATGAATCAAAGAAAAGAAGAGCAATTAAAAGTTTCTCTATTTAAAATTCTTCTTAATCATAGCTCAACATCATTCATAACTTCAAAGAAAATAAAATAAAAAAAATCTTTAAATTTCATTTGATAAATGTTCCTCCCACAGCAAAATTTCTACAACTTTTCAATTCTTTTTATTATTTCTTCAATCCTTGAGCTATGAAAGCTCTTGTAGATGGAATAAAATGCCCGGGATTAATTATTCACATAGCAAAAATTCATTTCACCGATTTCTATCTTTCTGTTCGCTCATCAAGGCCTTTGTAATCTGCTGATGACGGCATAAAGATTCATCTTTTACTTTTTGTTCCTTTTTTTCCACCATGTAAAATAATTTTCTTTTCTGTCTATTTAATTTCTACTCTTCTTTTTCTTATTCACTACTTTTGGCTTACTTATCTTGATACAAAGCTTTTGACTGTCGGTTTGATGTGATGTTGTGTGTATGTGGAACTCACTTTTGGGAGTTTATGGGAATCGAAGAGAATAATGCAGGTATGAAAGTCTCATTATTGATGTTAAGAGACGCTTTTAGAATTAAAGCCAAAGTACTCGAGTTTAATTAAAAGGCTTTTTTTAATATGATTACAAAACCTTAAACAACTTATTTTGTTACAAAACCTTAAACAAAAAAAAACTTTAATTTAAGGCTGACACACAACCTTAGACCCCATCCCCCCTAAAAGCTTGTTAAATATTCAAATTCATTATCTTATTGAAATTCAAACTTACTTGTAAGTTAAAGTCAAATTTATGCAAAATAAGTTAAATGTCCTACTAATTCAGTTCCTTTCATTTTCCCAAACTCCCAAAATAAGAATCCATAAATTCCTTTTTCTTGATAAAATCAGCTAAAAACAGAAAAGAAAATTATTTTTTTATCTTTCAGAGGGGCTTAATGTAGAGCACTAAAATGATGGGAAATGAAATTTGTACGAATCGTTGAGCATTCGTTTGTAAGGAGCTAAGATATATGAATATGTGAAGATTGCTCTTCTCTTTTCTCTCTTTTTGATCATACACATAGATAGATGTGAATGGAGATAGCAATTAGTGAAATAACTTACGAGATGAATCTGCTTGGGAAAAGGTAAAATGGAGCATCCTCCATAACTACCACATCCGCTCTTATAGTTTTCGTAATGTTCATTTCATTTTTTTTTTTTTTTGCGAATATTTTATGAATATTTGAATGTTTATGAGAGGAATATAATTCTGTTAATGGAAGCTTCTCCAAGCTGGTTTTGTGATTCTTTTTTGTGGTGATATAAAGCAGAATATTACTTAATACGAGTTGGAATAAACTTGGGTTAGCGGAGGAATTATGAAATCCAAATGGGAAATCTTGTTTTATTTGAAATTTTAATAATTTTATGGCGATTCTTTTTTGGGGCTTTAAAACTTAAAGTGGAAGCTGCACTAATTATTTTCTCTCCTAATCTGCTCATTATAATCTCAATATGTATTTCAAACACCAAACCCAGATTATTTTATACTAAAAAAAATAATCTGTGGCTTACTCTCTTCCTCAAACAACCAAATTTAATTGACTTCATTTCCATTAACATCACACATCCTTCCACAGAATTATGAAAAATTCAAAAAATTTTAATTAAACAGAAAACCTCAAAAATAGAAAATGCTTTCACTATTGTGCTTTTCATATGTTTTAATCTCCAATTAGTAAATGGGAAAATTCGAGCAAAAGGTTTTAAAAATAAAGCAGAACAAAAAATTGTTTTAATAGATTCAATTTTGCTTTTTCACTTACCTGTAAAATTTGCTTGTGCTGTTCTTTTTTGTCTCTAAATTATTTTTGTATTATTTGAAATCAGGAGTGTAACCGAGGTGGATACTAATCCCCCCTTTGAGGAAAGATTTCTTAATTTTGCTAGGGTTTTCAAAGAAGAAAACATTTGAGGGGTTTTCTTCAATACAATAACAAATTTTTGGAACCCCTCTCTACCCTCAAAAAAATTTCTGTTTACGTCCCTGTTTGGAATTTTACAAATTTTATGGAAACTTAATGACTTCAAAAAACCGCAAAAATTATGAAAATAAACACCCACCATCCAAAAAATATCCTACTATTTATTAAAACTTTAACATTTACAATTCTTAAAAATTTCAAACCAAGTGAATAAACTTGAAGAAAATAAAGAAACTCATTCAATTTTCGTTCTCAAACTTTTTAGACATTGAATGTCTGGCAGCTAAACAATAGAACACAAATTAAATACAAAAGCTTTAACACCTGAAATACTCTTCTATTTCAAAATTTAATTCTTTTTTTAAGAATACAAAAAAAGAAAAGTTTAAAAATAATTTTAATCCACAAAAGTTTTTCTTTTGTTTTTAAAATGCCATGGAGCTATTTAAGGGTTGAGAAAACATTTTATTTCATCTCTAAATCCTTACGAAGAAGAGAAGGTAATTCGACACATTCAAAAAGATCTTTTCTATTTTTTGTTTGCATGCAACCCTTTTTACTCTCTGTCGCTTACTTTTATTCTCTTATTAGAAGTACAACCGAATTATTTAAGGTAACCTGACACAAAAAAAAAGGTAAAGGAAAAGTAGCAGGAAAGAAAAATTTACCATAATTCATTTTTCAGTCAATTTTGTGAGTGATAAAACGAAAAGTTGACGAGGCACAAAAATGACTTTCCTTTCTCAGCTAATTTCTTCCGTTCGACTGAATGAAAAGGATCCTTCGAGGTGTATTTAATCAAAAATATGAGGAAGGGTCAATTTTTTTGCTGTATAATGTTTATTTTTACCCGCAATTCTTGCCACTTGTACCTCATAAATTTTATGAGTGAAAATTGTTGCTTGTGATAAAATTGTGAACTCATCGGCAATGAGACGAATATGATGGGGTAAACAGGTCGGAAGGAGAGCATCAAAATTAATGAATCATTTCAATGTCAAATGTGAATAGGTTAGGGGTTAGGCTCAAAGTTATCTTCACAAAAATTAGCTTAAATTTTTAAAACTGAGTTGAGTTACAAAATACTTTTAAAGTTTTTAAATATTGAATTTTTCAATCATTTTTATTGAAATTTGTAATTATTTAAAATTTTACTGGATTACTTTAACATCCTTCTCTTTCACATGGAATTGGCCAACTTTGGTCTAGAAAACAAATAATTTTAGTTTGATGAAAACTTTCTCAAAATCAGATTAAAAATTTTTAGACTATAATACTGACTTACCTTCAAGATTAAATGAGTCTTTAAAAGACATTGCAATGATCAAGCTCAATGCAACAAAAAACCACAAGTATGAATTTTTCATTATTTGATTCAAAGTGAACTCTCTCAAGTTTAATCAGGAACTGTAAATTACTGATCAAGTTTCAATATTTTATAGCTCGCGAGATGAGTTATATAAATGAATAATCAGACTAAATAATATGCAATCAATCAAATATATTTTTTTATTTTTTTTACTGGCATTTACTGAAAATATTTATTTATTCTTATCAGTAATTTTATGATTCAATCAGCAAATTCATTTTAATATACAATTAATTTTATAAAATCTGAAGCTTATTAACTATACAAATAAATACCTAATTCTAATCTTAATATATACATAATAAAACAAATTCAATAATTTTTTATTGTCTAAATCAGAACTCAAAGTCGATGAAATTTTGTACAAAGTCGACTCCAAAATACAAATTTGACTAAAAATCCGAGTAGACTTCGAGCTTTGATCTAAATTTAATAATTTACTGCATACTGCAAATATTCTTAAAATCAGTTGTAAGTTGTGTGATGTGTAAATGTTTGAAAGTTTTGTAATTGCTAAAAATTTGGATTCTTGATTAGTACAGTTAAATTTAATATCGTCTTAAACACTTCTTAATAGAATTTTTTTTGTTTTTCATATGATTATTTTCACCTATTAATAGAAATAAAAATATAAAACTAAGGTGGTTAAAAATAATTTAATTTCTCTCACATTCTTCACTAGTACAACATTTTTCCTCGACCTTTAAAATATTTCCAAAAAAATAGAAAATCAGTTTCATGATTAAATGATTCTTCCTTAAAATTCTATGTAAAACTAATGATGAACTATTTCCATGATCGAGTTTTAAATTAATTTATATATTGCAGTGGACGATAATTATAAATGGGGTTTTTACTTTAAATGAGGTAATAAAAATTCTATTTGACACATAACTTTTGATTTGTAAACAAATACGTATTAGGGGATTTCAATGACTCGGTGATAATTTTAGTTGAATGATTCATCAAGATATATAATAAATACGTAATGTAGAATATGTTGAATAATTGTATTTATTTTTTTTTTTCTAAAATTTCAAAAAAAAACTAGTTATGAAGCGGATCACGCTTCATGGAGATATTCACACCGTTTCCAAATGACACTGATTAATTTGAAAACATCTTTTCTGTGTTATAAAACTGATAAAAACAGAAGATTAGAGCAAAAATTTCAGAATGCAGAGTACAGATTAACACTTGAGATAAAATAATATCTGCTATTTTTTTCTTCCGCTTCGCTCCAGTTGCTGCTCCGCGGTCAGTCTATTCTGTAGATCAGACTTTCATGTATGATTATCTTTGATAGATAAAAAATGTATAAAAAAAAAACTTTTTAAAAAACACGCTTTTTGAAAATGACCAAAAAACTTTGTTAAAATTGTTCTAAAAAGTAGTAAATAAAATAATATCACGCTTTTAAAATAAAACTAACTAAAAAGTGTCTAAAATATTTTTCTAAAATATTTTATGTAGTACAAGAACACAATGACTGTAAAAGCGTGGGGCGTAATTGTCTTGGCGACCCTTTGATTTTGATGACCTCTTTTGAACGCCCCACGCTTTTACAGTCATTGTGTTCTTGTACTACATACTTCGTTCAAACTTTTTGTGTTCGAGCTTCGCTCGAACATTTTTACATTTTACCTTATGAATCCAAAGTCTGAGGACGTATTATGAAAATTTTCACACCTTCACTCGCTTCGCTTCGTTCAGGATGTAAAAATTTGTGAGCTTCGCTCAACCTAGTTTGAACTACATTCAAACTTCATGTGTTCGAGCTTCGCTCGAACACTTTTACATTTTACCTTATGAATCCAAAGTCTGAGGACGTATTATGAAAATTTTCACACCTTCACTCGCTTCGCTTCGTTCAGGATGTAAAAATTTGTGAGCTTCGCTCAACCTAGTTTGAACTACGTTCAAACTTTATGTGTTCGAGCTTCGCTCGAACACTTTTACATTTTACCTTATGAATCCAAAGTCTGAGGACGTATTATGAAAATTTTCACACCTTCACTCGCTTCGCTTCGTTCAGGATGTAAAATTTGTGAGCTTCGCTTCAACCTAGTTTGAACTACGTTCAAACTTCATGTGTTCGAGCTTCGCTCGAACACTTTTACATTTTACCTTATGAATCCAAAGTCTGAGGACGTATTATGAAAATTTTCACACCTTCACTCGCTTCGCTTCGTTCAGGATGTAAAAATTTGTGAGCTTCGCTCAACCTAGTTTGAACTACGTTCAAACTTCATGTGTTCGAGCTTCGCTCGAACACTTTTACATTTTACCTTATGAATCCAAAGTCTGAGGACGTATTATGAAAATTTTCACACCTTCACTCGCTTCGCTTCGTTCAGGATGTAAAATTTGTGAGCTTCGCTCAACCTAGTTTGAACTACGTTCAAACTTTATGTGTTCGAGCTTCGCTCGAACACTTTTACATTTTACCTTATGAATCCAAAGTCTGAGGACGTATTATGAAAATTTTCACACCTTCACTCGCTTCGCTTCGTTCAGGATGTAAAAATTTGTGAGCTTCGCTCAACCTAGTTTGAACTACGTTCAAACTTTTAATGTTCGAGCTTCGCTCGAACACTTTTACATTTTACCTTATGAATCCAAAGTCTGAGGACGTATTATGAAAATTTTCACACCTTCACTCGCTTCGCTTCGTTCAGGATATAAAAATTTGTGAGCTTCGCTCAACCTAGTTTGAACTACGTTCAAACTTCATGTGTTCGAGCTTCGCTCGAACACTTTTACATTTTACCTTATGAATCCAAAGTCTGAGGACGTATTATGAAAATTTTCACACCTTCACTCGCTTCGCTTCGTTCAGGATGTAAAAATTTGTGAGCTTCGCTCAACCTAGTTTGAACTACATTCAAACTTCATGTGTTCGAGCTTCGCTCGAACACTTTTACATTTTACCTTATGAATCCAAAGTCTGAGGACGTATTATGAAAATTTTCACACCTTCACTCGCTTCGCTTCGTTCAGGATGTAAAAATTTGTGAGCTTCACTCAACCTAGTTTGAACTACGTTCAAACTTTATGTGTTCGAGCTTCGCTCGAACACTTTTACATTTTACCTTATGAATCCAAAGTCTGAGGACGTATTATGAAAATTTTCACACCTTCACTCGCTTCGCTTCGTTCAGGATGTAAAAATTTGTGAGCTTCGCTCAACCTAGTTTGAACTACGTTCAAACTTCATGTGTTCGAGCTTCGCTCGAACACTTTTACATTTTACCTTATGAATCCAAAGTCTGAGGACGTATTATGAAAATTTTCACACCTTCACTCGCTTCGCTTCGTTCAGGATGTAAAATTTGTGAGCTTCGCTCAACCTAGTTTGAACTACGTTCAAACTTCATGTTCGAGCTTCGCTCGAACACTTTTACATTTTACCTAATGAATCCAAAGTCTGAGGACGTATTATGAAAATTTTCACACCTTCACTCGCTTCGCTTCGTTCAGGATGTAAAACTTTGTGAGCTTCGCTCAACCTAGTTTGAACTACGTTCAAACTTCATGTGTTCGAGCTTCGCTCGAACACTTTTACATTTTACCTTATGAATCCAAAGTCTGAGGACGTATTATGAAAATTTTCACACCTTCACTCGCTTCGCTTCGTTCAGGATGTAAAAATTTGTGAGCTTCACTCAACCTAGTTTGAACTACGTTCAAACTTTATGTGTTCGAGCTTCGCTCGAACACTTTTACATTTTACCTTATGAATCCAAAGTCTGAGGACGTATTATGAAAATTTTCACACCTTCACTCGCTTCGCTTCGTTCAGGATGTAAAAATTTGTGAGCTTCGCTCAACCTAGTTTGAACTACGTTCAAACTTTATGTGTTCGAGCTTCGCTCGAACACTTTTACATTTTACCTTATGAATCCAAAGTCTGAGGACGTATTATGAAAATTTTCACACCTTCACTCGCTTCGCTTCGTAAAATTTGTGAGCTTCGCTCAACCTAGTTTGAACTACGTTCAAACTTTATGTGTTCGAGCTTCGCTCGAACACTTTTACATTTTACCTTATGAATCCAAAGTCTGAGGACGTATTATGAAAATTTTCACACCTTCACTCGCTTCGCTTCGTTCAGGATGTAAAAATTTGTGAGCTTCACTCAACCTAGTTTGAACTATGTTCAAATTTTATAGATCACAGGAGTGTCGAACTACACTTCGCTTCGCTTCGTTCCGTTCGACTTTTATAGATTACAGAAGTGTCGAACTCCACTTCGCTTCGCTTCGTTCCGTTCGACTTTTATAGATTACAGAAGTGTCGAACTCCACTTCGCTTCGCTTCGTTCCGTTCGACTATTATAGATTACAGAAGTGTCGAACTCCACTTCGCTTCGCTTCATTCCGTTCGACTTTTATAGATTACAGAAGTGTCGAACTCCACTTCGCTTCGCTTCGTTCCGTTCGACTATCATAGATTACAGGGGTGTCGAACTCCACTTCGCTTCGCTTCGTTCCGTTCGACTTTTATAGATTACAGGAGTGTCGAACTCCACTTCGCTTCGCTTCGTTCCGTTCGACTTTTATAGATTACAGGGGTGTCGAACTCCACTTCGCTTCGCTTCGTTCCGTTCGACTATTATAGATTACAGGAGTGTCGAACTCCACTTCGCTTCGCTTCGTTCCGTTCGACTATTATAGATTACAGGAGTGTCGAACTCCACTTCGCTTCGCTTCGTTCCGTTCGACTTTTATAGATTACAGGAGTGTCGAACTCCACTTCGCTTCGCTTCGTTCCGTTCGACTATTATAGATTACAGGAATGTCGAACTCCACTTCGCTTCGCTTCGTTCCGTTCGACTTTTATAGATTACAGGAGTGTCGAACTCCACTTCACTTCTCTTCGTTTCGTTCGACTCTTAGAACCCTTGAGTTCCACATATTTCTCATGTTAAAGCATCGAAAATATAATATCAATGCTTAAAACCCTTAAATTCCACATATATCTCATGTTAATACATCGAAAATATAATGTCAATGCTTAACACCCTTCAATTTCACATATTTTCCATGTTAAAGCATTAAAAATTTAATATCAATGCTTAAAACCTTTTAAATGTATGAATTTTCCATGTTAAAGCATTGAAATTCTATCATCAACATTTATAGCTCAGCATGATTCATTTTCGCTTGATAAAACAATTATATTTTGATACTAGTATAACGGTGATCACTCGTGACCGACTAAAGCACATTTTCCGCGTTTAGTAAACCGACCAAAACTTAAAACCAAAGATTACAAAATCCTAAATTAGTAAATCGTCGGATTTAGCAAGCATTTATGCCCTTAAAATGAGATCCAGTAAGGATTCATGGCCATAAAATGAGATCCAGTAAGGATTTAAGACCATAAAATGAGATCCAGTAAGGATTTAAGACCATAAAATGAGATCCAGTAAGCATTCATGGCCATAAAGTGAGATCCAGTAAGCATTCATGGCCATAAAGTGAGATCCAGTAAGCATTCATGGCCATAAATTGAGATCCAGTAAGGATTTATGGCCATAAAGTAAGATCCAGTGAGCATTCATGGCCATAAAGTGAGATCCAGTAAGCATTCATGGCCATAAAGTGAGATCCAGTAAGCATTCATGGCCATAAAGTGAGATCCAGTAAGCATTCATGGCCATAAAGTGAGATCCAGTAAGCATTCATGGCCATAAAGTGAGATCCAGTAAGCATTCATGGCCATAAAGAAAGATCCAGTGAGCATTCATGGCCATAAAGTGAGATCCAGTAAGCATTCATGGCCATAAAATGAGATCCAGTAAGGATTTAAGACCATAAAATGAGATCCAGTAAGCATTCATGGCCATAAAGTGAGATCCAGTAAGCTTTCATGGCCATAAAGTGAGATCCAGTAAGCATTCATGGCCATAAAGTGAGATCCAGTAAGGATTCATGGCCATAAAATGAGATCCAGTAAGGATTTAAGACCATAAAATGAGATCCAGTAAGGATTTAAGACCATAAAATGAGATCCAGTAAGCATTCATGGCCATAAAGTGAGATCCAGTAAGCATTCATGGCCATAAAGTGAGATCCAGTAAGCATTCATGGCCATAAATTGAGATCCAGTAAGGATTTATGGCCATAAAGTAAGATCCAGTGAGCATTCATGGCCATAAAGTGAGATCCAGTAAGCATTCATGGCCATAAAGTGAGATCCAGTAAGCATTCATGGCCATAAAGTGAGATCCAGTAAGCATTCATGGCCATAAAGTGAGATCCAGTAAGCATTCATGGCCATAAAGTGAGATCCAGTAAGCATTCATGGCCATAAAGAAAGATCCAGTGAGCATTCATGGCCATAAAGTGAGATCCAGTAAGCATTCATGGCCATAAAATGAGATCCGGTAAGGATTTAAGACCATAAAATGAGATCCAGTAAGCATTCATGGCCATAAAGTGAGATCCAGTAAGCTTTCATGGCCATAAAGTGAGATCCAGTAAGCATTCATGGCCATAAAGTGAGATCCAGGAAACATTCATGGCCATAAAATGAGATCCAGTAAACATTCATGGCCATAAAGTTAGATCAAGTAAGCATTTATGGCCATAAAATGAGATCCAGTAAGCATTCATGGCCATAAAATGAGATCCAGTAAGCATTCATGGCCATAAAGTGAGATCCAGTAAGCATTCATGGCCATAAAATGAGATCCAGTAAGCATTCATGGCCATAAAGTGAGATCCAGTAAGCATTCATGGCCATAAAATGAGATCCAGTAAGCATTCATGGCCATAAAGTCAGTTCCAGTAAGCATAAAGTGAGATCCAGTAACTATTTATGGCTATAAAATGAGATCCAGTAAGTATTTATAGCCATTTAATCATTCATTAATAAATTTTCATACAAAACTGTCTCTACGTAAAAAAATACGTATACGTAAAGAAAAATTTACGTAACGTAAAATTCTACGTTTTTCGGAAAAGTGTTATGCAATAATCGGCTATAATTTTTCAGTTTTTCGTTGATTTCTCCTGAACCGCTGCATGAATCATTACCAAAAGTTTCGTGGCACCTTATGAGCCCAATACACACATTTTGGTCCATATTTGAAGTCCTAACTCGCTTCCGTTTTCCCGGAATTTGGCCGACAAAAGTGCATGCAGTGCTAACATCAACAGTTTTTCGCGATTTTCTCGAAAACAATGCAACCAATTTTCACGGGGTTTGCGGCATTTTGTAGAGAATTCCAAGGCCTAACTTTTATGTAATTAGGGTATAAAGCGTAAAAATGCTTAATTTAAGAGAAAAACGCAAAAAACGGTTTTTGAGAGTGTAGTAAAAACAATATATTCACGCCGTGAAACGGTGTGAATATGAAAAATAATAAAAAATAAAAATCTCTTTGGGTGTCAAGATCGACAATACATTTAAAAGACAATCCATCTTTTTTGAATTGTATAATCTTTATTTATTAAATAAAAAAAACTAGAAATCCTGGAAAAAAATTCATGATAAACTTTTATTTCCAAAAATCACAGAAATTTTGTTTGTATGAAAATTGCCATCGTCAACATTCCATTTGTATACATTTTTCGTATGTATGTCACAAAAAAGTTTCTTCTTCTCTTCCGTTATTTATTCTATTCATTTGTTTCATCCTCATGTCTCAGATTCAATTGCTGTTATGCTTCTGTTGTGATTATTTTATTATTTTTTGCATGAAAATATTCTTCTATCAAATTAGCTTTCAAGAATTGAATCCATAATAAATATTGACATAAAAGATTTTGTTTAATGATTTTGCTTCTCGTGCTTCATGTCTATCCTCCTTTATGTCTTATAATTCACATTACGATGTAGATTGAATATTATGCAAATATTTATAGATATGTGTCTAGATACAATTTCCCTTGTAGAACATTCATCATAGGTTGAGGGTGTGAGAGTCATTATATCTGTCTTTGTGTATATTGTGTCTGTATTTGACGATGATACACATAGATTTGATGATGATGATGATGAGATATCTGGATTTGCATGCTTAAGCTTGTGTTCATTCTATCAAAATCTTAATTTTCTCGTATTTTGCTATACATGAGAAAATTTTCCATGTTCATGAAAGACAAAAAATTTTAATTTTCATTAAGAGATGAAAATTTATTTGGTTAGGTTTTAATTGTGACATTTTAATTGTAGAGGATTACAGGAGTAAGATATTCATGCGGTTTCTCTCTTTTCCATTTTAAATGTTAAAAGACTTGAATTTTAATTTTCTGTTTGACAAAATTGATGTGGAAATGAATTTGTATTTAAAATTAAATCATTCTTAAAGATTTCAATTCTTGTAACGTTTTGTGACTAGCTTGTGATGCGTTTAAAATTTTTAAGTTAATTTGAAATTCTTCCGTTTTTTGATGAACATTTAAATTCGAGTTTATTTCATATTAATAAATTTTTTTATGCCACAAATGCAAAAAGTTTTATTCATTTATGCTCATAATAAAAATAGATTCCGACATGCACAAATGCTACCTAATAAATAAAATTGCGTGGGAATCTCAATTCCATTCAGTTTTTAGCGCATTTTTGCAAAAAATGACGCTTATAGTTTCACTTTGTTCGGCTGGCTGGCTGGCTGGTTCAAGGCTGGATGAGCTCTGAGATCTCAGAAACCAGGCATAGTTAAGAGTTCTGTTATGATGAATTATCTTTCTACTATCGAGTTATTCCGGTATCGCTTATTAAAAAATCGTTAAACAATCTACAATTCCTGTAATCAACGATTTAACATTATATAAGGAAAAAAATTGTTGAAAACCCCTCGATAAAAATTTGAATTTTTTTCGACCGTTGGAATTTAAAATTTTTTTGACCGTTATTTTTGGTCAAAATTTTTTTCCTTTCTTTTTGAAAGGTTTTGTATTTATCATCAAAAAAACAGACTTTTTATGCATAGAGCATGCTAGAAAGACGGAATTTAATAGTTTTTGTTACTATTGTACAGTTTTTAAAAATGGTTTTGTAATTCAAAAAAGTTTCTATTTAATCGATTTCTGATCGCTGCGACAAAAATGCGCTTTAGTCCCTCGATTAACAACACGAGGACTTTGAACATTTTTTTCATATTCAAAATTAGGCTTTCCCGAATTCCCGGTCTCGGCTTTTTTCGAGACCCGAGACCAAAATTTAAATTCAAATATCTTTTGTTCAAGTTGAATTATTTTACAAATTTTTTATTTTTTTGATTCCTATTCTCCAATGTAATGTTTTAAAACCTTAATATTTGAAAATTATTGTAAAATATCCAAGTTATAGGGATTTTATTTTGGTCTCGAGTCTCGAAAATTTGTCGAGACCGAGACTTCGGGAACCCTTATTCAAAATTCAAGAAAAAAAAATATTCAGGTCAGTGAGGTTTTATAATAAAAGCACAAAAGCATTCATATTTTACTTATACGAAGCAAATAGCAACGACTGAACAGGCTTGAAATTGTAGGATGAGGTTTTGTTATTCAATGGAAATATTTTATTTCTAATGAATATTTTAAGAACTTTATCCGATGTGAAATGAAACAAAATGAAAAAAAAAGAAAATTTTTTGCGACCATTTGCTGTGTAGCTACTTTCCATTTCTAACTTACTTTTTCTCTCGCATTCATTCATTCATTTATTAATATTCAAATGTCAAGAAAAGTTTTCTTTTTCATACTTAAACTCAGCATAAAAAAGCAGCATCAGAATTATTTTTTTCCTCTAGATATTATTTTTTCATTGGTAAAAGAAAAGCAGTGGACAAAAGCGCATTTTATGATGACATGATGACTAGCAGGGCGTAGCTAGTGGGGGTGGGGATTTTAACATCCTTTCGTTTTAGGAAATTTCTTCAATTTGCTAGAGTTTTTTGGGAAAAAAATACCACCTCCCCCCCTCTCCTATAAATATATAAAAAGTCAATTAAGTACCTTAAATTTAGAATGAACAGATTTAAACTTGTACGATAATGTGGATTGCAATAAACAATTTTTACGTAGTCAAGAGAGGGTCCAAGAATGTCTGGACTCACCACTCCCTCCTGAGAATAAGTTAATCATTTTGACTAGTTTTAAAGGTAAAAATTGTTTTAATTTTTAAAAAATAAAAATTCTGAACCCCTCTATAAAAAAAAATTGCCGGAAAAGCTCCCTGTTAACTAGGCTCTAGACGGTCAAAAGTCCCAAACTATGTATCATTTACATCAAACACCATAAAAGTAATCAAATGAACAAAACTTTTTATTCAGTTCACTTTGAAGCCAAAATGTTATTAAAATACATGTAAGGTAAAAGCAGAGTAATGAAAATTGAACTGGAACATAAGTTGATGTGATTCTTTATGGTTCATTCAGCTCCCAACTTTATTCATACTTACATTCACATTCTTTCCAATGGCGAACAAGCAACTGTTCAATTTTTTATGTGACACTTCAATTTTCTCTTTATTCCATTCATATACATTTGACAATGATGACGATGAAGGTCAGTGATCCATAAAAATCAAATTATCCATCTCCATGCATAGATGAGATGGGAAAAAATGTTTAGGGGAGGGAATAGATGAGATGTGAAAAATTTTTTAGAGACAATGATTCTAATTAAAATGGAAATGTATCATTAGAGGAGAAAATTATTTTTTTAATAGCTTGATGTAAAATTATTTTTGGGATATGAGGGATCGAAAGATTGGCATTGATTACAGATTCTAATTAACTGGTATCTGCTGGAGATTTAAATTAACTTTTTTAGAATTTTCAGAGTTCTATGTGGACGTGATATGAATTTTTTACATTGTACAATAAGATTCTTTATTCCTAAATCCATACTAACAAAAATTGTCCAAGCAATTAAAAAGTTTTTTAAAATCCTCCCAAAAAGTTGAGTAAAAACAATCACAAGAACAAGGAAAGGCAGCTGCGGAAAAAATTTGCATTTTACCTAACTAAACAATAAGAATAAATATGAATAAACAATAATCCACCTCCAATGAGGTCATCACGCACAGGAATAGCAACAAAATTGGATGGAAAATAAGTAATGTAATAAAATGGAATAAAAAATTACTTTTCGGTCAGACGCTCATGGTTTTATGAGTTTAGTGAAAACGACAAAAAAAAGTATTTGGAATGAAAATGAGATGTTGAGGTAGACGGAGAATGGAAAGGAGCAAAAATGAGAAATGAGATAATGAGGGGATTAAAGGGATGGAAAATTGAAATTTTTTGGTAAATTTTCAGTAGATTTTGATGAATTTCTGCAAATTTTTAAGAAATGCCAGAAATTGGCAGCAAAATTTCAACACAATTTTCCAAAAAATCATAACTTACAAATTTTGCTAACATTTTGAAATAACACGTTGATTGCAATACTTAACAAATTTCGTTCATCACTTCCCCTCAAAAGCTTTCCATACCTTGCCTCTCATTTCATTATTCTTATTAGCTTCTTTCAGTCAAAGCTTGAGACGACATAAAACATGCAATATATACCACATGTTAAACAAAAATAACAGAAAAAATATTATTATTATTAAAATATCAACAAAAATGTTCCTGCATACCGCACAATAAATCAAATGAGGACGGTCGTGAGTGAATGTTGCAGAAAGTATGAAGGTGGTATGGGCAGTTAGAAGCACATAGGAAAAAAAAAGTTATGGACAAACATTAAGGGAAATATATTATATACACATTTTATTCGGGTATTAAAATTTATTCACTAACAATTCATAATCAACACGACAAATAAATTAAAATGTATATCCGAAAAATGGACTTTCTATGTGTTCTGAATATTTCTTTTTTGTTCGTTTGTTTTTGAGAGGTTTTTGTGGGGCAGTAACTTTATTTTTGTGAATAGTCCGAATTTGTTTGATGAGTTCAATTGTTTTTAGTTAAATTTTGACGAATGTCACTTCTAATATTAACTTAACATGGACGTATCAAAATACTGAAGATAGTAATGTCATGTCCAAATTTTTTTAAAAATCAAAAAAAAAATCTTCTTTATTCTAATTAAGCGCCACAATCCCTAATACCAAACAAATCAATCCAACTCATTTCTATTTTCATTATAACTCTCTTTTTGCTTTTGTCGAGTGGTGGTCAGAAAAAAAAATATATTTATATACATGCACACAGAACAGAGTGTAAGGCCAAAGCTAAGGGTGACATGCATATTAGTATATGAAAAGGAACGAGGAAGGAATGTGAAACAAATTATTAAATTTTTTTTCGTTTTCATCAAGCTTTTAGTGAATGAATTTCCATTTTCAATTTCAAATTTGCGTGTGCAATGTTTATGTTGAATAAATATACATAAAAATGTATAAACTATTCTATTTATGTTCGGGTTGTTTAAGTGTATATCTGTGTGTATTTATTTAGAAATAGTTTTTGGTATTATGTTAATTGGGAGCACTGGAGGGAATGAGGAAATTGAAAGCACAAATTATGAATTGTTTTTTGATGAAATTTATTGCTGTTGATTTGATGAAATTTAATTTAGTGCATTTGCACTTTTTTTAGATAATATTTATTGCCTTTGTGTTTTTTGCTATGTTCAACAGTATAGAATTAAAAATAATTCGTATTATATTGATTGAAATTTAATATGATTTGTTGGCTCAATTTTTAAAAATTATTAAATTAAATTTTATTGCGATTGCTTTTGGTTTTTTATGAAATAAAAAAATAATAATTGGGAATTTATTTTAAATTTGAAGCCCGGACCGGAAAAAGTATATGAATTTTATCGAGCAGTATTAAGTCATACCAGAAAAAAATACATACATGCTTTTACTTTTTCTAAAAAATTTTTCTTCTTTTAACTAAAGTCATTTATCTTATTAAAAGTTTCAATTCATGATACATTCAAAAATTATTTTATATTGAGATATTTAATTCATTAAATGCTATTAGTCTTGTTACTTTATACAAATGTATTTATTTTCAAAAATTAGTAGAAAGAGGTAAATCAACAGGGGTGTAAAATAAATTATTATCAAATTATTACTTGTTCACATACAATGACGATTAATCATAATATTTTTAAAAAACTCGAAATTGAAAATTAAACATTAAGCTTAAGATTTTGTGCAATAAATTAGCTGATTTTTGACTTATAAGCCAATAAATCATAATATTCGATATAAATAAAGTCAAAAAGTGCAAATTAAAGCATTTAAAAATTGGCGTCAATTTTGAAATTTTGAATTTTTTTAACTTGAACATAACCTCTCTGAGTGCACACATTGGGATACAAACTTTTGAGATCAAAGTATTGCGATTCAATTAGGACAGAACCAATTGTACCACACCTAATACATTTATAATTCATAGTAGCATCCGAACTATTTGAAAGCTCTGCTGTATAGAAAAGCTCACTTTTTTCTAAAAAAGAATGATTCTAAGTCTACCCTCTAAAATTTAATTCATTTTACTCAGTAATATAAGCATATTGATATCCACACAAAAACCCCAGCACTACAACTCTGCAATGGATAATTATGCTGAGAGCATTTTACAAATTCGCTATCATTATCGTCGTCTCAAGCTTGAGGAAACGTTGAAACAAGAGATCTCCTTCCATCGTCAAAAATCCGACTCATTAAGAAAATTGTTGTATAGCAATGTAAATGTGAATTGAAGTATGCTCTCATTCCAGACGAGAAAAAGCTAAAATGAAATCGCCTTAAGTGAGAATTCCTTAAAATTCATCATTCCTCATTGTTTTATTCACGAATTTTTTTTTTCTTCTTTATCTTTTGTTGAATTTTTTATCATTGTCGTCACCAGCATCATCGACATAATTTACTTTATGCTTTTCATGTATTTTTGTTATTACTCTTATAGTCGTCAGCATCATCATAATAGATTTTTTTTTAAAGAGTTATGAAGACGACGAATGAAGAGATGATGTAATATGTACAACGAATAAAACAATGGATTTATCAAAGAAAAGGGATTTGCTTACTGAAGCATATACAAGCTTTTTTCTTCTATATTTTCTGTATTCCTTATTCTCTTCATTTTTTTTTGTCGTTGATGTTAAGTGTGCCTCAAATTTACATGATGACGAAAATCTGAACGAAGAGAAAGGAAGAAAGATTTTTTTTTTCGTTTGCTAGATTTTTTAATTATTCATTTTTTTCGTCCTGCTTGATATAAATTCTTGATTCTTATATGGTTCACGATAGCTGAAAAATGGAGCAAAATTTGAGAAGTTAACATAATGAAAGATTTTTGGGCCGTTCACTTATAATGTCCATCAAAATCTTGAATTTTTAGACCCCCTCCCAAATTTTCACAAAATCTTCATTCATAAAGTCTTTAGTTGTTACACAGCCTCCCTGCTAAAAATCGGACATCATAAGTGAACGACTGCTTTAGTTATACCTAGGATGCAAAAGAAATTTAAGAGCGCATATTTAGCACTCAATTGTCTTGTTTTTAGAAACATTAACTTTGAAATTTCGAGAAACCACTCAAAAATCTAGTAAATATCATTATCAACTTTGTAAAACAACAAAAACTCAAATTTTAAGTTTTCAAAAATCATGTGCAGAATCGACAATCAACACTTTTATGAACAAAATTCCCAAAATTGGCAAAATTCTTCAAAACCCCACGTCATCAAAAAGGACAAAAAGACAATCTGACCAACATAATCGAACTCATTTACCCTATTATTCAGTTAGATTTCACTCAAAATATGAAATTCATTACGGTGGCTTCATTTTCTTCCGCTCTAGACTTTTTTCTCTCATCATATGCTTATTCTCCATGCTTTTCATACAGTTTTTTGTCCTCTGTTGTGTTTATGCTTGTCTTGTAATTACAGCTAAAGGATCCTTTTTATTTTCAACATTTTTTGTATGTGCATATTTCTTACATCTCCATTTTCATTCCTCATATTAACGTCATTTTGTATGCTATGTTTTGTTGCTTATGTTTTCTTTTTTTTTGGGAGTGAGACGAGAAAGGAAAGACGAAAAAAAAAATCTTCTGTGTGAAAGAAAAGGGATTTTTTTTGGGTTTGATTCAAGCTGTTGTTAATTCCCATGTATGGCTGTTGTATGTGTGTAAAATAATGAAAAAGTGAAGGCAAAGTATTGTTGGGATATAAAATGAATGGTAAAATGGGGAGAGGGTATTAAGCATGTTGCCAGACTTTTTGTGCCATTGAATTTTTTTTTCTACGTGCACATGCTTTCAGGAATATGTTTGTATAGCAAAAAAATTAAAGCATGGTTGATGCTAATTTTTTGTTTAAGCTTCAATGTTTAAAGCAGAATGTTTCGTTGCTTAATGTTTTCGCATCATTTTAACATGCAGCATCATTAACTGATGTTTTCAATGCCTTCAATGTTTTTCAAACAAAAAGTCTAATGTTGCAATGTTTTTACGTAAAAATTTTTAATGTTTTTGAATGTTGAATAAAATAATTTCAGCTTTAAAAATTCGATGCTTCTGCAAGGCAGTCAGTGGGAAATTTTCCTCAGTGAGAAAATTCAATTTATGTTCTTTTCTTCATGCCGCAGTATTTTTTCACGTGAATTGAGTTTTATTTTCGCAGTATTTTATAGAATGTTAAATAATGCGTATGAAAATTGAATGGAATCAAATTTCTTCTAGAAAATGAAAAGTGAAAGAACTGAAAAGTTTTGCTTCTATCAAAATTTTTCGTTTTAATTTATTTTGGTGAAATAATAGTCTCAATGGGGATCTATTAAACACACTTCTTTTCATCGACATTTTACACAACAATAAAGTCTTTTACGCGTGGCCACCAGCATCGGATTATCTAATACATCCCTTGAGAACATTTATTCATGTGAATTGAAATTAATTTTACGTGATTTTGTCGACTTTGTTACATTGTTGAAACAAATTACATTTTGCAATAGAAGATGTAACTTTTTTGTTCATTCACACTAAGTCAACTTACCTGTAAGATGAGATGATGGAAATTCTAATGATAAGGAAAGAAGAGAGCGGATTTGTAAGAATTTTGTCAGTTTGTGAGGTGGGTTGTGATACTTTTCAGCCCACTCGCCAAGCTTAATGCAAATTTTACTTTTTTCTTATTCATGGAGATTATCTATGATTAACGACACCTCATGAAAAGTATCATAGATATTTCAATCTGAAACCTTCACAAGGGCGTCCTTATAATGTCAATTTTTCATAAGAGATAATTTTCATGCCTGTGCAACTTTTCACTCCACTTTAATGTCATGATAAATTGACAGTAATCATTTTCTACATTGTTTGTTCTTTAAGAGCTTTTCCTCTTTTTTTGCCTCCCTCCTGAAGTGCATTAAGCTCCTTTATGTCAACATATATACACACACAGAGGGGCAATAACAATAAAAATAATAATGAAAGAAAATATACTCAGCGTGACAACAATGAATCAAATGACGTGTCTGAGAATGCGATGATAACACTCCTTTGAAATGTATCGTAATGAAAGTTCTTCTTTCCTCACTCATACACACACACATACACCTATTTCACTTTTACAAATGCATGGATGTAAATTACACACAGTAAGTTTTTAACCAGTCAGCATGACTCGAGAGAGTGCGAAAATATGTGTAATTGAGATAAAAGAAAGAGACACCAAAGGATATGACGGTACAAAGACAATAAAAAGAAGAAGAATGTGAACAAATAAAAAAGAACAGTTGAAAGAATGAATGACTAAGTGGCGTGAAAATTACGCAATTGAGACGCTCACATTATGATGCATTCCATTGAACTTTATGCAGCAAATGTTTCTCCCTTTCTAACTTTTATTTACACTGTGTGTATGACGATTGTGTTGAGTATGTAATAAAGAATGGAGGAGCAATAAAGAGCTTTTTACGATATCAAAACGAGAGCGACTGTGAGTTTGTTGATTATTTCGAGGGTGGAATGAAGCATGAAACTTTATGAAAATGAATAAAAATTTTCTTATTTCATACGAGAGATTAATTTTCATGTATGACTTTTTCTTAGTGATGACGAGAGTTTTTATGTCTGATGGAAAGACTCTTGAGAATTTTCTTTCTTGAGAGTCTTTTTTTGATTTGAGTTTGACTTAATTTTCTTGTCATTTATGACTTTATGATGTTCGATTTGTATGTCTCATATGAGAAATTTTGATGATATAATTTTATTTTTTATTGAAATCCTTTAATTGACATTTTGTATGTTTTGGTTTCAATATTTGTTGATTTTTCGGATAGAAGCTGCATCTTATGCGCCCGAGAAATCAATTTTTTTCAATAATATTCATTCTATTTCTAATTTTAACAAGTCTTCAATAAAAGTTACTTTAAGAAAATTTTCCGAAAATTTTCCAAAAATTTTTTTGTATGGATTTTTATATTTCAGCAGGGGGCCCGGGCCCTCCCTGGCTACGCCCCTGTGCACGTTGCTGGAATAAAATTTCATTTACTTAGGTTAGGGAGCCTAAAATTTTGGGGGGGGGGGCAAAATTTTACTTTCTTTTTACAAAACTCTATCAAAATTTGAAGAATTTTTAATTGAGGGTAAATTCCAAAAAAATTACCCATCCAACCTCCTTAATACATCACTTATTAACATCGTTTACGAGCAATTCAAACATTAATAATTCACTTCAAATGACATTTTTAACTAAACTTAAATCCAATTACAGCATTTCAGACATTCAATGAACAGCAAATTCACATCCTTTTTCAATATTCTCGAGCAATCGGATCCATATTCACATCAATAAATGCTCCATCACACAATAGATCGCAAAGAAGAAAAAAGTTAATCAACCACCAAAATGAAGAAGAAAATCATAGTAAAAAAAAATAGAAATAAAGAATAGCAATAATAAGGAAGCAGTGATGGAGCATGAAAAAAAGCAATTCTCGTGAAGATTACGTCATTATCTCGTAAGATTAGTTTTTATTGCTCCTTATTTCTCGCTTTTCATTTCAACAACTTTTGCGATATTGCTCATCTTCTCCTCAGTTCTTACCGCTTCTGGTTGATTCTTGATGCTCCTTCTGCCATTGTTACGATGAAACGCAATCATTGAAACATAAAGCTTTGTCTATCATATCTCTGCAGAGAGTCATTATTTAACAAATCATTTCTCATACTATTCTTATTTTGGGGGATATTATTGCAGTTTTTCTAGTGAATGAGTGTATTTGTGGATGGTTTTATGGATTACTTTTTGGAATTGCTTGTGGATTAGACAATGAAATTTGTGGGATTTTTAGTAGATTAAAGCAAACTTTTGAAATGTTCTTTGTTATTTTTTGGCATTTTGGTTTTTGTGTTTTGGAACTGAGTTTTAAATTAAAATTCAATTTGAATAAAGTTTGTGAAAAAGTGTTCAAGTGATTGAGAAACTGGACTGTGGATCGATTTTGAATGATGTAAAAATCAAAAATGTGAAGGACTTTATTCAATTTAAACTTTTTCTTATGGGTCGTTCACTTAGACGATTTTTTAGACCCCTAACAATGGGAGGATTGTTACGTTTTTTGTATGAATTTTTTTTTTCTTTTGTTTGACCTGTTACAAAATCATAGGGGGTCTATGATCCCCAAAAAAGCGAACGAACTAAGTGAACGGCTTGAATTGTTGGAATTCAAATCGCATTCATTTTTTCATAAAAAAAGAATTAAAGTTCAATCATCTTCCTCCACTTGAAAACGGACTTAAATTTTTAAGAAAAAAATACCGTAATTTAGTTCATTACAAAAAAAAAAAATACAAAGAAAAAATTCTCACTATTACTATAAATTACACGCCTCTAATTTTCAGCACCAAACATCATAACCAGTCTATGAATATAAATTCAAACCAATTTGTTGTGGATTCCAACATTTTACCATCCAAAATTCCTTCCTCTAAATTTCCTCACAAAAACAGATTCCTTACAAATCTTAGCCTTAAATCATCACACTTAGCCATCTCTAATTTCACTAGAAGATTTTTTTTCCACCCCTACAACAATATATGTGGCATTAAAATTTTCCCTAACAATTTTCATTCAAAACATAAGTAACAATAATAAGGTTAACAATAAAAAAAAACTGTGTGTGTTAGTGAATTTCATACCAGCGTGTGTATGTGTCGACAGCAGTAATGATGAAAAAAGAATAAATAACAAGAGGAAAAAGTGAGGAAAACTATTAAATGAAAGGAATAATCTTTTATTAAATGAGCATTGTTATGCCTCAAGATGGGTAAAATAACCATAAATTGTAGCTTTGATGTCGGTGTAGACTCTCTGTGTATATGCTGGATGTAATAGTATTATTATGAAAAAACAACAGAAAAAGGCTCAAAAAAAGCAGAGTGAGATGAAAAGAAATATGAAGATGGTTGTGAAAATGGATGAATGGATGGAGGATTGAAATCATTATGTATAACTTTTATTTTTATTTCAGAACTAGAATTTGAATTTGGTAAGTATGAACAGATTTTAAAATTATACCAAAGTTGCTTAGAACACTTTTAGAACTTTTTCTAAATTAATAAATCGACATAATACCACATTAGCCAGATCCTAATACTTTTTTTAAAAAAACTTGTTATGAGAGCAACCTTGGAGTTTATCTTGAGCCAAGCTTAATTGATCAACCTTTAGCTCGCCATGTTTATAATCTTTGAAAATTAAGGATTAGATTTTGAAAATTTGAAACTAAAATTTCTATCAGAATTTCTAAGTTTAGGAACAGACGAATATCCAAAACTATATAAACCATGGAAAAACTTCTACACATCAGACTAAAAGGATTTCGTAGGATAGTAATGCGGTTTTATATGTGAATGTTTCTCATGTATATCCGTGTTCAATTTTAACAAGCATAAAACAAAAAGAGAGAAATGATTATGAATGAAGGCAATGAAAAATGTATGAGGAATTTTGAATGTGCAAAAAAGAATTTACCATACTTTTTGCTGTTACTTATGATGTTTAGCACTGTTGTTAGTGTTGTTGGATGATGAAATTGTATAATTTTAAGGGGAGTTTAGTAAAATTTTATTTCATTTAGGATGTTATATTAGCAAGGAACAATTAAAAATAATTTTTTTTCAAGAATATCAGTGTAAGCTACGAGTAATGGAAAGAAAAGTGTAGCAAAAGTGATTTAAAATTCTTTGGAAATCATTAAAATTTATTTTGCAAATTTTTTGTTTCTGATTAGGTTTTTTTAACATTTTAAAGGTTAATTTTAAAATACAATTACACAGTGGGCTGAAAATCGATTTTTGTTCACCAAATCTTGATATTTTGGTGGTTTTTAGCTATGGGTCTGGGATGTTCAAAAATGTAACCAAAATTTTTTTTCGTCCATACAGGTACCCGTACGGGCCCAAAATGTGTTTTTGGTACCAATGATTTTCAAAAAATTCGTGTGCCTCACTATGTGGATGAAATTTCACAAACTTTTTTTTATTCGCTCAAAAAATCTTCTAACTTTTATATAAAAATACTAAAAGTTTGAAAAAAAATTATTTTGATGGTCAAAAATGCGAAAAAGTCCAAAAAATCGCCATTTTTTGGACATTTCGACTTCCTGTGCCTACAGGTTGGTCTCAAAAATTCTCAAAGTTAGTGATTATTGAAGCTTATGATTAGATCTACAAAAAACGTTTTGTTCATTATTGCCAAAAATGTCATTTAGTGCTTCAAAAATGAGATCAAAGGTCAAAATTTTCGATTTTTTCGTGATTTTTTGGGTTTGCCGGCCTATATGATCCACTAAATGGCCTCAAGCAACTTTCAAGTGACATTTTTTTTGTAGCTCTTATGTTGTACTATAAAACTAGGCAAAAAAATTAAAATTTTTTACGGTAACTCGGTTCACCAGAGGCCCCCAAAGAGGGTCTTGTAGGGGGGTCCTCAAAGCAAAAAAATTCATATCTCAAAAATATCTTCACTTTATTGGCTAAAACTCTTAGAAATAATAGAAAACATCAATACGGATTATTTCTAGTCATTTAGACCTAATAAAAATTTGATTTTTGGCCTTTATAGTGATCTTGCTAATTTTCGAGCTTGGTCAAAAATCGAGCTTTTACTTTTCGACTCCTGCCACCTCAGAATGACTTTATATTTTATTTCTTTTCATGAGTTCTTATAGCTAAGCATAGTACGCATCCAACGAGGTATGAAACATGATACATAGTCAAGATATGTCAGAGTTATGGCCAAAAAACTGAAAAAATGGTCAATTTTTTGAGGGTTTGACAACTTTCATCTCACATATTCACTCATATTTCATCGAAATTTCAAGTATATATGACAAATTTGGTATCGTTGAAAAGGTTATTACTTCAGCTATACAATAAAATAAAAATATAAGTTTGGAAGTTCCTCAGTAGACCAGAAAATTTACAAAAGTTTGTCTTGTCCTCCCATACACAGCAAAAATTAAAAATTTTTATTTTTGTGTTTTTTCCACAGTTTTACACATAAACTTTCACAATATGATCAATAAAAGACTTTGCAGCCATTACTTCTTGCAAACAGGACCATAGAAAAAATGTAATTTTTTATGAAAATTCGAAAATATTCGAAAATTTGATTGTTTTTCTATGGTCCTGTTTGCAAGAAGTAATGGCTGCAAAGTCTTTTATTGATCATATTATGAAAGTTCATGTATAAGACTGTGGAAAAAACACAAAAATAAAAAATTTTAATTTTTGCTGTGTATGGGAGGACAAGGCAAACTTTTGTAAGTTTTCTGGTCTACTGAGGAACTTCCAAACTTATATTTTTATTTTATTGTATAGCTGAAGTAATAACCTTTTCAACGATACCAAATTTGTCATATATACTTGAAATTTCGATGAAATATGAGTGAATATGTGAGATGAAAGTTGTCAAACCCTCAAAAAATTGACCATTTTTTCAGTTTTTTGGCCATAACTCTGACATATCTTGACTATGTATCATGTTTCATACCTCGTTGGATGCGTACTATGCTTAGCTATAAGAACTCATGAAAAGAAATAAAATATAAAGTCATTCTGAGGTGGCAGGAGTCGAAAAGTAAAAGCTCGATTTTTGACCAAGCTCGAAAATTAGCAAGATCACTATAAAGGCCAAAAATCAAATTTTTATTAGGTCTAAATGACTAGAAATAATCCGTATTGATGTTTTCTATTATTTCTAAGAGTTTTAGCCAATAAAGTGAAGATATTTTTGAGATATGAATTTTTTTGCTTTGAGGACCCCCCTACAAGACCCTCTTTGGGGGCCTCTGGTGAACCGAGTTACCGTAAAAAATTTTAATTTTTTTGCCTAGTTTTATAGTACAACATAAGAGCTACAAAAAAAATGTCACTTGAAAGTTGCCTGAGGCCATTTAGTGGATCATATAGGCCGGCAAACCCAAAAAATCACGAAAAAATCGAAAATTTTGACCTTTGATCTCATTTTTGAAGCACTAAATGACATTTTTGGCAATGATGAACAAAACGTTTTTTGTAGATCTAATCATAAGCTTCAATAATCACTAACTTTGAGAATTTTTGAGACCAACCTGTAGGCACAGGAAGTCGAAATGTCCAAAAAATGGCGATTTTTTGGACTTTTTCGCATTTTTGACCATCAAAATAATTTTTTTTCAAACTTTTAGTATTTTTATATAAAAGTTAGAAGATTTTTTGAGCGAATAAAAAAAAGTTTGTGAAATTTCATCCACATAGTGAGGCACACGAATTTTTTGAAAATCATTGGTACCAAAAACACATTTTGGGCCCGTACGGGTACCTGTATGGACGAAAAAAAATTTTGGTTACATTTTTGAACATCCCCGACCCATAGCTAAAAACCACCAAAATATCAAGATTTGGTGAACAAAAATCGATTTTCAGCCCACTGTGCAATTTAAAAAAAAATAAAGTTTTTAATTTTTTCTGTTTTTGCCATTCTACTGAACTTGAACTTTCAAACCATTCATAAAATTTTTGTAGATAGTAAAAATAATATTCAACATAACCTAAAACAATCAATTGAACATCTCTTAGTTCAAATATTATGTAAGAACTCCAACCAGTTTTCTAAATTCTAGGAAGGTCGTATAAGTTCTTAAGCAAATTATTCTTTTCCACATTTGAATTAATATTTAAAATATTGTTCATTTTTATTCAAATTGTTCCATATAAGTCTTTATGTTTAACAATAGATGCATGTATGTAACATTTGTGTAAATATGTTTTAATGCTGTAAAAGGTCAATAAAAGGTTTTATTCAATATTTAAAAGGTTCATATAAACTCAAACTACAAAAATTTAAAAAAAATTGTTGAAACATTTGTTTATTATAATTTGTAGCAATCATTTTTTTTTTAAAAAAAGTACCCAAGAATTTAAAAGTTTAACTATTAACTTTTCATTGAGTTAAATATATCTTAATTTTTTAGTAGGATCTTTGTAGATTTTTTTAAACAGATAAATGTTTAATTTGACAAAATTGGAGTTTTCAAATCCCCCTGGCTACATCCCTTCCAACCATATCTAATAGCACCAGGAAAAAATCTTCCAACCAAAAGCAATTTGTGACTGCTTCCTGTGCAAAATTCCATTGGCAACACAAGTCATTCGAACAAAACAAACCCAAAGAAAATGAAATAAAAATGAGTTCTAGAACAAAAAAAAAGCCTTCTCGTGTTGTTTTGAAATTAAAGCTGTAAATCATAATTACGCGTCTTGCTAATTAACTTTATTAAGTACATAACATGAATATAAAAGCAATTCTTATGTGGCAGAATGAAAAATTCCCATTGCGATCGTAAAAATCTTCTCACTTTTGAGTTTATTTTGAATGTGTTGAATGGAGAAAAAATTTTAATTAGAAAATCTGGAGCGAAAAATTTTTAATGTTAATTTTTTTATTTTATTTTTCTTCTTCTTCGTTTTTCATTTGTAATAAAATTTTCCTTTATAATTCATTTTCACGAAAAAAAAGGAATCGTTCGCATTTAATTCAATTTATATCGCAACAGTACAGCATAAACAGAAATAAAACGAAAAGAATATTTCGAAAAGCATCATAAAATTTAATGTAGCGAAACAAATCCCCCACGCATCCCACTTTGATATTTTCACTTCTTCTTTTATTTCCTTTCGACTCCTCAAGTCGAATAAAAAGGCATAAATGAAATCCGATTGTTTGTTTATATTTAAAATCAATAAGATTTTCAGCAATCTTTGTACAACCCTCGCGAATGGTAAAGAAATTTTTGTTTTGTTTCTTCCTTCCTGCCTGCCATACCATATCGTGGGATTTCAATTTTTTTATTTGAGTATTATATAGATGAATATCATGGATGGCAGAGGAGTAGCCAGGAATTTTGAGTGTTGAGTGGGGTTAAAATTCAATGTTTTGTTTGAAAGAAATTTTTTTTTTGATAGGGGGGGGGGGTTAATTTTTATTTTTATGGCGAAAAACCCTAACAAATTAAAGAATCGTGCCATTCATTTCTTCGGGTTACGCCACTGATGGATGGAGAAAGTTACACAATAATCATAATTTATTTAGCATGAAACAAAATTCTTTTTCCTTTATTGGTTCTTTATTAAAAGAATGAAGAATGAAAAATTACATTTCGTTTCATTTTTTTATTAAAAATTTCCTGCAAAATGTGGGCATGTAGGATACAATTTCAAGTAAGATGCATCTTATAATTTTCCCCTGAATTTTCCAAAAAAATTTTTTGAATAACCTAAAAATTGGACACTAAATGAAACAATATTTGTCGCTTCCAATGATACCAAAATGCTATTCAAATTCTTGTTTACTAAAAAAACAACAAGTTTGAAGAAAAAAATCTCAAAGTTTTAATTTTTCAATTTCTCACAAAATTTTCAAGATCGTTGCTTAATCCATTTCTACAAGATTAAAATTTTTATTCTCTGCAATTTCAGAAAAATTTTCCTTACATTTTATGCTTCTTTTTTCGTTTAATAAAACAGAATCATTTTGGATGCTACACGAGCAAAAGATTTTAAAAATCTCCCCATCCTTAAGTGTCGGTGAATGAAAGCAGAAAAGTAAGTCACAACCAAATAAAAAATCGCTTTATTCAAAATCTTCTTTTTTTCATTCTTATTTGCAGTATCTTAAGAAGACATCAAATTTTTTCCTCTTTTATTGCCTTTTTTTATTTCATTCTTTTTTCTTCCTTTCTCAACGCAAGAAAAGCAAAACGAGACGATGAATTTTTTGTGGATAAAATAGGAAATAAAAATTTTGGGAAATAAAGGGGTTGAATGGCATAAAAGAAAATTATTTTAAAACTGTGAGGTATGGAATGGGTTGATAGCAGGGTGGAATAACTTTGGTATTGGAAGCTATTAGCACTTTATAAATACAGATGATTTTATTTTATTGAATTGCTGGAGATGTGAACTTTGACACTGTCTAAAAAAGATATTGAAAAAGTTTTTGGTAATTTTTGACTTCTTATCGCTTAAATAAATTTTTTTAGAGATAATTTGCTGATTTTTACAGCTGATACAGATGTTTCAAAATTGAATTTTTTTTATAGCTAAGAGGCAATTACAGCTATCATTATTGAATCTGAATGTCATTTGAATTTTGAACTTGGATCTATGACTTTTTTTTGTAAAACCTCAACCTTTAAGTCTTTAAAAATTATTTTTTTATGTATTCTTTTCTTAAAACCCATCACAACCCTTTCATGTCTCGCTCTGATTGAAAATAATAAAAGATTTTTTTACAAAAAAAAAAAACATTTTTTCAATTTAATTCCCCCAATTTAATTTCATTCTGCTATTAAATTTTTCGGATGGCATCTAAACCTTCAACATTTCTGCAAGGAGGAAAAAAATCTGCTTAAAATTTTCTGTTGAACCAAAAAAGCTTTTCCGCCTTCACGGAATTTGAAAAGTGAAAATTCATTTCTTATTCCATTTATTTTCTTTCCACTTTCAACTCCACATTTCCTCTTTTTTATATTAAACCCTTTGTTGCACAGCGAATATAAAACTGTCTTGCTTTGATGCATGGTGCTTGAATGATAATGGAATGTCAGAGAAGGCTGAAAAGTCGTAAATTCTCAATTCGCAATAAAGAAACAGAGAAAAGCCTTTTCAATTTGATCCATTTGTGATGAAATTTATGTCAGTGTCTATCTGTGTATTTTATACTCCTTTGCTGAGGAGGAAAGAAGAAGCAACTTAAGGAGAAAAGAATCATAAAATGAATTTTTATTTTTTGGTTTCTGCAAGACGAATCAGTTGAGTCTCACATTTGAATATTAAATTGAAATTTTAGTCCCGAGATGCATATAAAGAATGAATGCACTTGGATTGAATTCAAATAATATGAATAGCATGTAATTATAATAGCATGTACAACAAGTGTGTTGATCATTTTTGATCTTTTTTGATCAATTTGATCAGTTCCACACCCTGGATGTACAATCTTTTGAATCATTCGGCCTTTTTTCTGGTTGGGGTCTGCAAACGTTCAATAAAATCTAGTGTAAACTTCGAGAAAATAGCGGAGTTTCAACCCCAAAACCCAAAACCCCTGTACCCTGACTACCCCCTTTCGTGGCATATAGTGTCTTGTGTCTTGAAATTTTCGGAGCAAACATCAAAAAATTTTGATGTATTTTACAACATTTGCATTTCTCGGAACCAAACCAACATCTTTTACGAATAATGATATTTGGTGCATTAAAAGATTTCATTTTAGATGAAAAATAATTTAACCTTACTTTGCCAGAGGACGCAAGGGGCGTAACCAGAGAGATATGTGCCCCCCTCTATTTTCGCGAAGTTTACGCTAGATATTATTGAACTTTTTCAGATCCGAACAAAAAAAAAAGCTGAAAAGTAGCAAAATCGCCCTAAAAAAATCCTGGCTACACCCTTGTTAGTATGTCTTTGGAGTTTTCTCACATTCTTTGATTTAGAATTTTATTTTTTTTAAATTTTTCATCATTTTCTGTGCTGCAATTTTTGTGAAAAAAAAAAATCATTTCAAAAGACATTCAAACGAATATTTTGCAACCAAGACGATTCCTATCTCAGCAAAGCACTTTTTCCTTCATTTTTTATTAAAAAAACTTTTTTTTGCCTTTAATCTTCCATTAATCTCCTCAACAACTATAATCTCCTTATGTCTATACAGAAAGGAAAATAGAGAAGGAAAAACATCTGACTGAATTTATAGAACGAGCAGAAGATGCAGAAACGAGAAAATAAATAAGATGTAAGGGAGAAAAACAGTTTAAGTAGAATAAACATGCATTCGTGATACACGAAGATAATTATGTATACATTTACTTTAATAAGGATGGATTTAATATGCTTGATGGATTTTTACAAGCATGAAAATACGACCTTGGAAGTTGGAAGTTTATAATGAGTTAATTATAGAAATAATAATTTAATTCTTGATAATTTTAAGTTGTGAAGTTTAGAAGTATTTGAGTTGTTGAATGTTAATTTTTAAAACACAAAGTATGTGATTTTAAATCAGTGTTACTTATTCAAACTTTCAAAAAAAAATCAAGACACATCAGAATTAGATCTTGTTCCACCTAGAGAATCTAAATTGAGTTTTGATGAGTAAAAATTCACACAAACTTAAAAAATTCAAAAACAACTTATTTCAGTGACGTAGCCAGGGGGTGAATATTAACCCATCCCCTCCCCCTTACTGGCTAATTTCTTTAATTCTCTATTATTTTTCGTACAAAAATTCTCCCTTCCAAATTTTTCATGCAAAAAATTATATTTACAACCTCCACCCCACCCCCTTTCCACAAAATTCCTGGCTACGCCACTGGCCTAAATCAGAAATTTTTTAGAATTTTTCGAAGCACATCTAGCACATTGATTCACTGTACAGAATTTAAACAGTATTGTCTTATTTTTGAAAAACAAATAGTTCCTAACAAGGTCACACCCTCCCTTTTGAAAAATAAATATAGAAGAACCTATCCAGCACCAAAAGTTCATGATGATAAAACATTCAATTGATCACAAGCAGTTTAATTTGAAAAGTTTAAATTCATTGCATTAATTCTCTTGCTATCTTCTTCATCAGCATTTCCTGTTTCAATAAATCTTAAACCTCGTTAAACCTTCCTTTTTCCTCTTCTTTTTCAACTTACAAGTATTTTTATCGCATTTCTTTTGTGAAACCGCAATCGACAATATCTCCTTAAATCTTTTCAAATAATAATAAAAATCTCATTCGATCTCTTATTACCGAACAAACAAAAGGGCGAAAAAACCCTTTTACTTCCTTTAGCAATTTGAAAAATGTAAGAATAATTGCATCACTTGAATGCTTTTCAGGAATTTTCTGTCTCTCATCGATTTAGCTTTTTTTGTATAAAACGAAACGGAATAAATGAGAAATATTGTATGGAACAAAAAAAAAAAAAAAGAAGAAGGAAGGAAGAAATTTTAAAGGCAATGAAAAGAAATTCTTTCAACTTACTGAAGTGAATTGATAAGGAAAAGATGTAGGAAAAAAAGAGAAAGGATTTAGAATTTATTCCGCAATTTAAGGAAAATATTTAAATAAGAATACATGGGAATTACTGAGATGTAGTAGAAATGGGGTTACTCAGCTCAAATGAGGAGATAAAATAAGAAATAATGATAGGAAAATTTTTGTTTCATTGAGTAAAATGTTCTTTAAATTTTTAAGTGCTTACTTATTTCTGTAAGAATGTATACAAGTTGGAAGGAAGTTACAAAAATTTCTCGGTTCAAAACTTTACAATTTAATTTTTTTGTCCACTTCAAAATCATCGATTGGAGTTTTGATAAAAATTAGTGTACCTAAATTAATTTTTGTCATCTTATTTTGCTCCTACATTACTCTTTGGGTCGTTCGTAATGTAAATTTGTAATGTTAAAATAAAAGATAAAGACAAATCATTCAATGACCATTCTTGACCTCCCCCCCCCCTGGTCGTACCAAATTTTTTTAGGGTTTTAAAAATTTTATATGGAGCGTAAGAAAACCTTAGACCCCCCCCCCCCTAAGTGCTTCGAATTTTACGAACGACCCCTTTGATGTCCACAAAAAGTTATCACCGTCGATACTCTCGATCCATCAATTTCGTTTAATTTCAATACACACAAAAACTTCAAGCAATTGCCAAATAGTCACCAAACATCCTCCACAAACTCAAAATGAATATCTCTATGACATTAAGGCATGAATTTCTACCAAATCTTTGTTGATTTTTGATGCCCAAATAAAACTTTTTTTTCTCTTTTCACTAACTTTTTTTTCCATTTGAATCTCCTTCCACTTCACAGCACTTTGAGCTTCCCTAAATACGATTTTTGTGCCTTATTTTTCAATCCTTTCAATGCTCATTCAATAAAAGACGAAAAAAGAACCATTTTGAATGAAAATAAAAAATCTCCTCACAAATTTAAATCGAATTTTTCAAGAAGCTCTCTTATGTATGTGCTTTTAAAAGGAAATGAATAAGGAAGTTGTGTCTGTGGAAAAGAGGAATAGGAAGTATCAAGCACATACAGAGCATCGATTTATTTTTTTTCATTTATTTTTAAACAATTTAAAATTCATGACTTTTGGTGTATGTGTGCATGTATCAATGTCAATTGTTGTATCAATTTCTCTTTAAAGTCAAAGTTTCACAAGTCAAAGTTTCTTTTTTTGTTGCCTTCTTTTCCGAATCTCGTTACGAGTTGTAAAAGTAAATAAAAAGAAGAAATTTCTCAAAAGAAAAAAATATTAAATTTTCTTTTGTGTTTCTTTTTTGTTTTTCACCTTAAGGAAAATCAGATTGAGAATTTTGAAGCCGATCACTTCCGTTTTGTTAGTAGGAAGGAAATTTTTTTTTCTCGTGATGTTACATAAAAAGTAAAAGATTGTGACCATTGACCTCGTGTAACATTCAAACAAGTCTATAGGGGATGTGATATAACAAATGGACATGAAAAGTTTTTATAGACAAGCTGAAAATGAGGATGTACCCTCATTTTGAGACACGAAAAGTTTTTGAGGGCATATTTTTATGTTTTTTGAGTTAGAGTGTTTTGTGGGTGCTGGATGAAACTATTTATCATCCTTTTGGCATCTATCATTAAGTAGAGAATTTGTAGAATCTTTAAAGCACTAAGAGGAATTCATATTTTGAGAACATTTGTCTCTATTAAATTTTATTGTATTCAGCTTTAATATCTACTTATAATTCCATGAAATCGACAAAACAACATTAAATTTGCCCATTTCCTGCCCTAAATTTGGTTTGATAAATTGGCAATTCATACTCCACGTAACATCTGATCCAAAACCAAAATACGCACGTGTATGTAATTTTTTTAACCAAAAAATTTCTTGATGTAAAAAAAGCAAAAAAATCAGGCAAATGAATTCAAAAGGGAAAGCTAATGTAGAAAGGGAGTTGAAAAGGAAGAAAAGGGTTTACGTCTAAAAATCAGTTTCTATCTACAAAAGAAATTGGAATTTTACTTCTTATGCGAGTGATAATAAGGGAATCAAATCTCAGTTTCATTGATTGTACGACAGTAACACCGAAAAAAGGGGCTTGAAGGGATTTAAAAAGGAAAAAATTTTATTGTTGAGACAAAATTTTTTATGATTTTCTTTTGGGGTTGTTTACTTACAATATCTTTTATTTCCACAAATTGGTTTACGATCTGAAACTGATTTATGGAATTTTTTCTGTCGTTATTGTGACTTTACTTTATTTCTTCGAAAAATACAATTTTTTTAATGTCGATATTGTGGTTTTTTAGGTCACGTGAGATTTACAAAATTCGTAAACAACACATTGAATGCTATTCTGTAAATTCAGTTCCAATTTGCGACAATTTAAATTGCAAAAGTCAAATAAATTATTTACATTGCTTAGTTTAACGTTTTTGCAAAATTGCGATAAACGTCTAGTGCTAAAAACAATTACTATTTGTCCCAACTTCAATCACAATATAAATATTTTTAGCAGCATTTTATGGCAGATTTATTTAAAAAAATTCTCAAAGCAATTATTTAATTGTTTTTTCTCATGAATCTCATTGATAAAATTAAACAAAATAATGAGACATGTTTGAGCTTCTAACAGAGTTATGGTAATAATTTTGACCGACAAAAGTAAAGTCTGATAGAAATACTAATTACGTTGTAAATAATTACTTTTTTTGAGCTCGGCTTACTACGGTGTGGATTAAAATCAGATTGGGTTAGATTTTCAAAACACAAACTCATTTGCAGATTATACAAAGATTATGGATTTTTACGAACAAGGCTGAATTTAAAAATAATTAATTATTTTCTCTCTAAATGAAATTGGATCAAGTGTGTGGAACTAATCAAATTGATCAAAAATGCACAAAAATTATCAAAATTGATCAAAAATCGATTTGATCACTTCCACATCTTGAATTTGAGTATCAAAATTCATCGACTACATGCTTCCAAATGAGAAAAACCCGCTCATAAATTTCCATGCCAATTCTTTTACTTCTGATGACATAGCACAACTGTTGACAAATTCAATTAAAAATGTGTAAGACTCAAGGACATCATCACACGGAAAATGTAATAAGCAACTATACAGAAATTGACAAAACAATCCGAAAAAAATGTTTCTTTTGTTGAGTAGCAAATATCTTCAGTTTATTATTCAGTTGACAATTGTTGCGTTGACAAGTGCGGATCAAGAAAAAAATAAATAAGTCAATATGAGCAATGTATCGGCAGAAGTATTAGAAAAAGCAAAAGCTGAAATTCGAGAAGATGAAACAAGAAAACAGCAGTCTTTGGAACAACTTAGAGACTTTGTTACTAAGCATCCATTTATTAAGACATGTAGAACTGGTAAGATTATTAATTGTATAGTGTTAAGTGGTTTGGATCATACCATAAATTCTGAATTCTAATGATATGGGGGGGGGGTGCATCTAGCTGCATTCATGCTCTAACATTCTTATTGTCAAAAGATAACCAAGAAAAAGTATGATTGGTTACAAATAATATTTTGGTGAAACTTGGGTGAAACTAACTGCAACAGATCTAATTTTATGCCAAAAAATCAGAAAACTATAAAATCAAGAAATACGCTTTAAATCTTACAAAAATTTTTGTTAAAAATGTTCCGAAAAATTTATTATTTAAATATTCAAATAATTCTAATCAAATTATCATTTTTAGAGGACCGATATCTCCTTCCATTCCTACGTGCTCGAAAATACAACATGGATAGAGTTTGTGACACCTTTGAAAAAGCATTAATTTTTGTTCGTACTCATGATGACTGGTTTGATTGGTCTGAAGAGAAATTCAATAGAACGATGCAGCTCTACGACACAGGGTTCCTTAAAGTCATGAAAAATCGAGATTCTGAAGGTCGACGTGTTGTGATTGCAAACAATAATCTCGATATGGAAAAGTACAATGCTGATGATGTTTTTCGTCTTCATTGTCTCGTATTTCTAGTGCTTGCTAATGAAGAAGAAACTCAAATTTGCGGTATTGTTTACATCGATGATTTTAGTGCTGGAATTACTATGAAATATCTCTCAATGTATCCACTAAAATCAATGTACGATTTCACAATCCAATTAAAGGTCACGCCCGTACGATTGAAGAACATTTGTTTAGTAGGATTACCGCCATTTGCGACACAATTCCTAAACATCGTAAAACTTGGACTTTCGGAAGTTATGAATCAAAGATTACATGTTGTCGATAATGCTTCCGAGCTTGGCAATTATGTCGATCAATCAGTAATGACGAAGGATTATGGCGGTGATTTTGATGGTGATGAGTGTTTAAGGGAATTTCGGAAGATTATTGACGCAAATATTGACATTATAAGAACATTCTTTGACTTTGAGCTTGACATGACAAAAGCAGAGGTTTTGAAAGATTATCATGAAAATATTGGCAGCTTTAGGAAGCTTGAAATTGATTGAAGAATTTTTTTGCAGATCATTAATTGTGATTTTGATTTTTTTTTTTTTTGAATATTGGGTAATGATGTATATGGTGATTATTAATGCACAAATTGTTAGTGTTTGAAGCAATTTTAAAAATGTTGAATAAATTTTTTTTTTCAATTTTAAAACAAACAGTAAAGCTTTGAAATAAATTTCAGGTGGGCTTAAATATTATTACACGTAGCTGAACCAAAAAAAATAACTTTACTTTAATGCTAATTTAATTTTTAGTCTTCACGAAAGAACTCAACACCTCTATACTGGGGGGCCTCGATTTGAGTAGCCTCAATTTGAGTAATTTAGTTTTGCGTAGATTTTTTCCGAAAAAAAAACAGTCACGCAAATCGAAGCCCCCCAGCAATTTGCAAATCTGGAAGCTAATTCTGTCTGAGATGAAGATTAATCTAAAATTCAATTTGATTAAATTTTAAATGCGCTGAAACTCATGCTGAGCGTGGTTTAAAATCAACTTAATAATTGTTATTACTTTAAATAATTTTGCTTTAGTTACCTGTTTTCTGTTGATCAGTCAAGTCATACGAAAAGGCTATTAAAGTCTTCTGTTAAATTATGAGCAAAATTTTGTCAGATTTTTTTGTAGAAAAGGCTAAAAATGAGCTTCGAGAAGATGAAAGCAGAAAATTGCAGTCATACGAAATTGCTAAGGATTGGGCACTAAAGCATCCATTTATCACTATTCTGGATCCTGAAATATTAAGTATGCAAAAATTTTATTGATTTACAATTATTACAAAATATTAAATTTTTAGCACTTGAAATGTTTCTTCCATTTTTACGTGTAAAGAAATATTCAATGGACAAAGTTTATGAGTCAATTGAGAAAACTTTATTATTCATCAAACGTCACAAGAACTGGTCTGATTTTCGTGGTGAGAATTTACAACGTGCACTTGACTTGTATGACACTGGATATTTGATTGTCTCTAAAGAGCATGATTCGGAAGGTCGGAAGATAATTGTTTGTAATCATGAAATGGATTTGACGAAATTTAATGTTGATGACGTTTTTCGTCTTGTTGTGTTGATGTTTTCAACTTTGTACAATGATGAAGAAGCACAAATTGGTGGTGTGGTTTACATCACTGATGCAAGAGCTGCAAAATTAAATTATGTCACAAGCTTTACACTCAAATCATTCTTTGAATTTGTCACACAATTAAAGTCTTCGCCAATTCGTTTGAAGAATATTATTGCCGTTGGAATGCCACACTTTGCGAATCAATTGATGAACATTGCTAAACTTGCATTCACAGAAAAAATTAAAAACCGACTTATGTTTGTCGATGGTGTTTTGGAACTAAAAAATCATGTAGATGTGTCCATCTTATCACAAGAATATGGCGGGAAATTTACATCCGCAGAACTGATTGAAGATTTTAGACCAAAGCTACTTGCAAATGCCAAATTTGTGAATGATCTCATCGAAAAAATAGAAATTGACTTCTCAAAGGTCGGAGATAAAGATTTCGATGAAGCTGAAATGCTGGGAACATTCAGAAAATTGGAAATTGATTGAGACATCCAGTTGAGCATGTATTAAAATTTAAGATGCTTTTAAATTACTCAACAGACTAATCTGGATCTAAGTATCTTACAAAAATTACTCAAAATTTTAAAAATGATCTCGTTCATACTTATTATCGAATTTGCGTATCATACTTTCAAGCAACACTCAATTCTCACGACAGTCACATTTTCATTCTAATAACAATTTCGGATTCCACTCATTCACATCTGCCAACATTAAATTTAATCAACTTATAAAAATTCATTGAATTAAATAATTTACAGAATCTTTATTGCAAAAAATAAAATAAAAAAAAAAAAACATCGACGTAAGAATGCGGCTATAAAATTTTCAGCGTTTCATTATCTCTCTTTAATTTTCATATGCTTTTGCAGAGCAGCAACAAAAAAAAAACCCCGAAAGTAATAAATCGTCAGCACAACTACGTCAACATCAACATGGTTTAAATATTAAGTAACGCACAAAATATTCGCAATACAGTCGTGTGTATAAAAAAAAATCCTTTTTTCCTCCTCAACTGCTGCGGAAACAGAAAATTCATGTTGCTATCAAAACTTTTTTTATGGCACGAAACTTTTACCTTTTCTTGTTTATGATGTAATTAAATTGATTTATTTACTCTTCTACTCGACATCGTTTCAACATTTTACACACGAAAATTAAATGTTGACGAGAAGTTTGCTGTTTGTGCCATTAGTGCTACTGCCTTTTTTTCTGTCTTTTATATTGTTCTTTTTTAGCGCATTTTCCTCTTGGGAAAAGGACGCTATTATCCGCACTTTGTCTGTCTGTCTGTCTGTCCGTCTGTCTGTCTGTCATCGCATCTCCTCCTAGGGATTAAGCTTTTTAGATGCGGTTTTTGGCTTAAAATGTGTGTGACATGTCTGGCTACCATGTAACCAAAAATCAGCACGAATGGTCACTTCCTCTGCTGGAACCAGCGTAAAAAGTGCCAAAATACCATTTCTTTGTATGTGTTAGTGTGGTCGAATGCACTAAAATGTTGACTTTTCAAAAACTCAGCCTTCCTCGGTTCAAATCCCACCAATGACAATTTTTTTTTTTGCTTTTTTTGATACTTTTTTGATTTCTTATGACATATAATATTGAATCATGTCATAATTTTCCATTTTCACAATTTTCTCGAGTTTTTCCGACGATTTTTGTTAAAATTTTCAATATTTTCATACAATTTTCATAGATAATTACTTTTTTATATTTTTTTGATATTTTAGTTTTCTATTTTCATGGATTTTTCATAATTTTTCCGGAAAATTTTGTGAAAATTGTAAAATAATTCACTTTCATTTAATTCACTTTCAAAAAAAACTCATCAATATAAATAATTAAATTGCCACTAAAATTTTATAAAAAAAAGCATCAGTGGCGTAAGTGGTAGAGTGCGCAACTCCTATCATGAGAGTCATGGGTTCAAACCTAGCCCGTGACCAAAATACTTTTTTGCTTTTTTTTTTAATTCTATATTGCATAATGTTTTTCATCCATTTTTTTCAGTCAATTTTAAATTTTTGGGTAAATAAAGAATGGTTATAGTTAAATATTTGGCTTTGTACTTTTGGGGTTTTAATTCTTTGTGTATTTACTGATCGCGGAAAATGCGCTTTCGTCGGTCACGAGTGACCACCGTTATACTTGTTTTCTTTGTTTTTCGTGCTTCTAAAAAATATTTTTTTAAAGCTCATTTCATCATTTTTGCAACAAGCAATTACATGAATGAGTTTGTTACATCCGGTGTTGATATATTTTTATAAAAATGCGTAAAATAAGATAAAATTGTTTTACGCTTGTCAGTCGCTTTTTATATCACACATATATGTGGATGCTCTAAGCAATAAGTGACATAATACGTCATGACATGATAAAATAATTTTGTATTACTAAAGTGCTTTACATTGTACTGAGTAATGCTTGCTGTGAATCTTTATTAGTAATTTAATATATTTTTATTAGTAATTTAAATAATTAAGAATTAAATTAGATAAGAGGATGTGTTAGTCACTGAAATGTTTCATCATTGGTTGATCATCAAAAATATGTTTTAATAATATGTGGTTCCTAGGTCTTATAGAATAAAATTATACTCAAGCAAATCATGAAGCTGTAAACTGCAGCCGATATAATACAGATACCAATTCTTGTTGATGTCCATAAACTTTTATATCTAAAATTGATTAGTTCTTTGTTTAAGTTTCTGGTCATTTTGACTAAAGATTTGATTGAAAACTCCTGACAATTTATTTTGAGTTTTTCTATTAAGTTTCTTACTTCTTTTGTATTGTTTTTGACTTTCATGCTAATACAATCGTTGGACTCAAAGCCCAAATAATTCAACATTTCTAAATGATCAAAAACATGTAGATCAATATGAACGATTTTATTCCTCGAGATCCAAATTATTTCAAGGTACTTATTATAGTCAAAAAGCTCATTTTCAAGAATTTCAATGTTATTATCATTTAAAACAATAACTCGTAAATCTAGAAAAGGTTTGATATCTGCTTGATTAATCTCATTGAGATGACATTTCTTTATATGAATAACTTCTAAATTTTTGAAGAATGTTTCCATTCTGATGGGGAAATAGTTAACTATATAATTTTGAATAACAATTGCTTTAACATGTTCATTTGTATGATTTGCCAGATGACTTCCTCCAATGGAATTTATCGAGGTTTCTTCGCGTGATTTGATACTGAAGTCGCTATTTATATCACATGTATAAAGATAATTAACTATCCACCAATTACCACCATATTTAAAATTGCAGTTTAAGTTTAAGGATGATGAAATTATTATGAAGGTACTAAGTACAATGAGTAAAATTGAAATAGCCATTGCATTGAAAGACGTCAAATTTATAGAATTCACTGACTAAATAATTTACTGTTCTCACTTCAATGACTGTTTAACTTCAATTGAAATTTAATTCCATATAAATTTAAGTTCGTTCGATATAACCAAAATTTTATCTTTGACGAATATTTAATCACATCTAAAATATAAGTAAACAATTTTTATCATTATGGGGTCGTTCACTCATGATATCCAATTTTTAGGGGGAGAAGCAGGGGCTGAGGCTGTATAACAGTTTCAAACAAAATAATTCTTTTTTATGAAGATTTTGTGACAGAGTGGGGGATGGGGAGTCTAAAAATCCAATTTTTTGATGGACGTCATAAGTGAACAGCCCCTATAATGATTAATAAATTTATTTTGAGCAACACTTGAATCGCAAAATTTATATAAAATCTTAGATATCTTATATATTTTAATGATTTTTTAATTTGATTTTTTACGCTATTAAAGCACTCCAATTTCTAGTTACAACATGATACTGAACAAAAAATGACGACATAAAAAATCGAAATAAAACAAATATTAATCGCTTTTTTTCGTGTGCAATCAAAAACTTTTGGAATTTACTTTTTTCAGCATCTCCTTTTTGCCATAATATGAAATAATGCTGTTTATTTAGGTTTTATTATTTTGATATTTTTTGCTCATTTTAACTGTTTTGTTGATGCAATTTCAAAAGTTTGGGTGCTGAGATTGAGTCAGTTTGTCTATGATAAAATTTAAATATAGTATAAAAACTAAAGGAACTAATAACAGGAATTGAGGTCGAATTTTTAATTTTCTTCAAAAATACCGTTCACTTAAAATATAAAAGATTTCGACTAGGTTAAAAGCGCACAAATAGAAATACACCAAAATTCTTCTGACAACTTTCTTTCAACAATCTCTTTTTTCGTGCATCAAGTTACGATTACCACATCCAATGGTTTATATTATATAACTTTATTTATTACAGAAGAACATACAAAAAAATTTTATATTATGCACAAAAAAAAAACGAGCAAAGGGGCGAGGGAGGACGGGAGAAATGAAATAATAATGTTGATGATAGAAAAAAATATAAAAAAAGTAAACGGAAGCAACATTTTCAAGTTTCCAGAAATAAATTTTTTCTCGCTTTTTCCTCCCTTTTAAATATGCTTAAATAATCTATCCATTGTTCAAAAATATGTACATGGGGGTTAACTTCTTCCTCCACACAGACTTTTTATTTTGTTACTGAATTTTTTTCTCATGTTTTTGTTAGAAAAATAAAGATAAATTTCCTAAAGGGATTCGAGTAAGCAGCTGATCCAACTTGTTGTGGAATTTTTTTATATTCCTACTTTTTGAAATAATTTTGCGCATTCGCATGGAACTTCCAGCATTAATTTCTGGTTTTGTTGCTATTTAAATTGAGACTAATCGCCACGCAACTGGGAGTAATTTTATAAAAAAAAAATCATTGAATTACTTATGTGCATAAAATATTGTTGACTTTTCATAGGACTATCGAGAATTGTAAAGTTAAAAATACAGTCTAAAATTTTCATTTGAATAATATTTATATTTGATGTGTATTGTTGAACTAAATAGGCATTTTATGGTCTCATTCTTTATAATATTAAGTATGCCGGAAGGAATCATTCTAAAACTTTTCAAATTGGATAAATATAAAGCTAATGCAGGCACACCTTTTGTTGTTGAATCAAATTTTTGGGGGGCATTTTATTATGACGTCTGTTCTTTAGAGAATTTCATTTTGAAAAGTAAAATTTTTGCATCCCTTTTTGTTAGAAATAAATCGGTATACAGCATATTCATCCCCTTCAAATTCCATCATGCTTTTCAAAAAACTCTATAAAAACCAATCTTTATTCACTTTAATAAACCAAAAAAAATCCATTAGTCATCAAATTGAAAATCCATACTATAGCAGATAAACAGATCCACAACAGACACAAGATGAGCAAGCTACGGAAGGAACATGAAATTCCGGAAATGACTCGCTCAACTCTTTCAATTTATTTTTATTTTTTTTTTTTCAATTTCTCTCATGTCATCAGTTGGGATTGAAAATAAAAATTAAAAAAAATATGGAACAGCTTAAAATATTTCCCTTTGTATGAATTTTCCGATAATTTTATGCATTCGGAATTTTAACGTCAGAAACTCATGAAAGCATTTTATTGAAGAATTTTTTTATGCTAGGTATAATGAATGGAAAAAATGATAATTATTAGTCACATTCTACGACACAACATAATCATCACTTTTATTATGTCATCAGCATAAAAATAGTTAATGAAAATTAAATAAGCAGAGAAAAATGCGTGAATGGAATTTAATGAAGTTAGAATGGCGCTTGCTTGAATATTGTCGAGGAATTTTTAATTGAAATGTCATAAAAGTTTATTTTTTTGTGTACACCTACCTACAAAAATATTTTTGATGATACAAAAATTCCTATTCAAAATTATGAATGTCTACTGATTTTAATTTTTTTAAAAAAAATCAAAAAAAATTTAATAAAAATTAAAATTCACTAGAGGGTCGTTCGAACAATTTATAACCCCCAAAATGACCATTTTTGACCCCCCTACTGTTCGTAACAAATTTTGCATGGAGTTTTAAAAATTCTATATGGAGGGTAACAAAATCTTGGATCCCTCCACCCCTCCTTAAACGTTACGAATTTTACGAACAACCGCTAGACTGTTTCTAGGTTACTGTTACTTCAATTTAATGCAGAAAGTTGTTTATAATTTTTGCTTTAATTATGTTTTAAATTTCATTCCATTTAGTCTTGCTTCATATTTTCCATAATTTTCTCCATTGGGACTTTTCATAAATTATGTCAGAAAATGTTTAAAACCCTTCCTCTTCTCATCATGCATCAACCTCTTTATATCCCTAACTCCTCCCCACCACAATAACTCACAGACATAATCAGTAAACGACTCCATATCTTAACCAGCGAAATTTTCTCCCTTTCACATTTTCAAATTACAAAACGAGCTGGTTAACTAAAAAGAAGGAAAATGCCAATAAAAGGGAAACAGCGGAGGAAAAATTTGTTTCATATTTCTCACTTTCTATTAATTTGTGTGATTAAAAAGTGAGTAATTAAAACACGAAAAGGCTTTCAACTTTCCTCTCATTTTTCTTTTTTTAGGAAGCAGAAATTGGAAAACACCAGACGCGATAAAAGAAAGTATAAGTCACTGTTAGGCATTTATCTTTTGATGATGTCAATAAGATTTTTATAGGATAGAGGATAGAGAATAAATTCTTCGGAATATTTTAAAAAAAATATTAAATATTGCTGAACCAAAAATTTGAAAAAGTTTCTAAAAAATTGACAATTGCAACCTTACAAGTTAAGCTAGATGAAATTGAACTGACTCATTTTTAACTCATCTCAAAAATTCCCAATTTTGACGAATAAATTTTGAAAAATAAAGTTAATAACGTCACCCACAAACAACCCCCATCAAAAATTATATTTCAAGATTTGTTTCTAATTAATTTATGCCTTTTGTTATGATTTTGTGTAATAATTGAATTGATATGTAAATTAATGAATTTTAATGTGAATAACGAGCAGAAAGAACGAAAGTCAGCACGAGAAAAAAAAATTATCTGATTTACTGTGAGAATCAATTCTCATTATCTTGACATCCATAAATAATAAGTCATCAAAGTTCATTTCCTATGACAGCTACTTGTAGCTTCATCACATCGTAAAAAATGAATGTTTTATTCTCTTTCAACATTGTTTGTTTCTTCGTACTTTTTACTCTCTATGTGTGTCTATATGCCCCGTTTCTAACATGCTGAGGTCATTCCATCATAATCATAAATATGAGATTTGTCATGTTTCAGTTTATTGATAACATACAAAAAAGAATTCATAAAGAGAATATTTTCTCACTAAATCTTTCATGGCAATTATTGGTTTTTAATGTTTGTTTATTCGCTTCAAAAAATCACCAAAAAGTCACGTTTTGGAACATGTTAATCCATATTTCTTTTTTACATTCTCTTCAGTTTCTCAATTGTTTATCGCTCTTCTTGCTTGTTGTTTAAGAGGCTTTGATATTTTTTTTTAAAGAAGAAAGAAATTATTAGTGTGGTTGTCAGCATGTGTGGATTGATTAATTAATAATGATCGATGATTTTGCTTTGAAATTTTGAATTGAACAAATTTTGTTGGAAGATTTTTTTAGACCGATAAAGATTTTTTTTATGAGGTGAATAATCTTTGATGACGGATTATTGTATTGTTGATGCTGCAATATTTTTTTATTATTAGTTAAGCTGTATTGATCCACATTAAAATTATTTTCATGACACAAAAATGCTCAAAAAATCTAGGGATATAGACTCAAAATCCCAAAAAATCTTGAAATTTTTACAAAAATCCTAAAAATTTAGTAGGTATTGAAAAAATACGAAAAAATCTCGAGCATGGAAAAGTTTTACAAAAAATTTTAGTCATACCAAAAAAACCAAAAATCTTCCCCTTCAATCCACTCAACCTGCCTTAATACATTGTTTTATAGCTCTCTGTAATATTTTTCTTAACACAAAGTAGATTTTGATATTTGTTTGATTTGTAGTTATTCATCCAGAAGTGAAGAGATGAAAGCGAGAAGAGGAAGGTGCTTAACTGCCGTATGCGTTATTAACTTCACCAAACATCTTTATGAAATTTTTACGTTTGTTTGCTCATCACAAAAGTCGCAATTTCTCACGTTTTCTTTGTTTTTCGAGTCTCGGTTTGTGTATTTTAGCAGTTGAGATGTTAACAGCTGAGTGTTGATAGTGTAGTTGAAATTGTGCTTCCATTGTTTTTCGTCACAGAAGCTGAAAATATAAAAAGACTCATTTTTGACTCATTCATTTTTAATTTTCCTTAAAAACAAAAATAATTTTCCTAAAGAGGAATTAAAGGAATTTATGTTGAGAAAATTCTACGAAGCATGCCTACGCAAAATATTCAGCACACATTTCTCGAATAAATAAAGACACAGACAAGAGGGAGAAATAAAATAGAAAAAAAGCCGAGTAGAAAATAAACTTTTCTTGTTTCCATCGAGAGCACACGATGAATGAAGTTTTTAATAAGTGTAATACCTCACTCCACTGACGCATAAAAAAGCCCTGCCTAATATACCTTTTTACCAATGTTTATAGCCAAAGAAACGTAAAACTTTTTTCCATTTTTCTGCTACCCGTTTTCCATATTGAATTTTGTTCGCTTCTATTTAAAATCTATACACGAAACTGAAAAAAATATTTCTACTGACATAATAAAATATTGTAATTTATGTTTTGTGCAAATTGAATGGGAGTTGAGTCAGGTCTATTGTTGAATTAGAGTTTTAATCAATTTCTACTTTCGCATCTAAAATTAATTTTAGAGAACCTAATCAAATCAATTCTACGTCTAAAAATTAATTTTCTATGCTGTGGATCAAAAGCAAATAGAAAAGTTTTCATGATTTGAAACGTTCCATCCCTTTTTGTATTTTTATCGAATCTAAATTACTATACTTACGATTCCCATTTGTATATTCATATGCCTGTATGTTTTTCATGTACATATGTAAGCAGGGATGTAGCTAGGATTTTTTGGTATATTTGTGCATTAAATTTTGATATCCCTTAAGAGCCTATTGAAAAGTTATTAACGCTAAAAAACGTCATTTTAAGCTCTACCTCCTTTTTTAAAAAAAATTGTTATTTTTTATTTTGCTTTTCATAATAATTACAAATATATAAATTTATAAATATTAATTTTAAGAGTTCAAGCAGCAGCTTATTCATATTAAATGTTGATTTTTGGTGAAGATTTTATTGCCTTTTTGATGCGTTGACATCTCGATGGATTTTTGTGTTGTTTTTTTTTTTTTTGTCATAAAATGACGATTTCTGTTTTATTTTTTGCCATAGATATGGCGAATGCTTTCTGCAAGCTCTGCACAATTACATTGACCTAGGGTATATCAATGTAATGTACCTAGCAAAATTTGTGTTTCGCGACGATACAAACCGAGCTGCCAGACTAGAAGCAGCGAAAAAGCACCAGATCCGACTAGACTTTCCCTAGGATCGAACCCAGGTCGTTGACATAGGAGGCCGACACTCTAACCACTCGGCCACCGCGGCTTTTTCGCTGCCTAAAGCTCTACCTCCCCCCCCCCCCCCCATAAAAAAATTTAAAATAATTCTGCAAAATTTTATATGGAGCAAGACAAAATCTTGGATCCCTCCACCCTTCCTAAGCATTACGAAATTTATGAACGACCAAAAATGGAGGTAAATTAAATTAGATCAAATAGTAATTGATCCTACACATCACACCCCCTTCTACGCCTCTGAATCACAAAAAAAGCTACAACAAAGTTCTTCACTCTCTTGTTATTGTTTAATCAACTGGAAATAGGAAGAAATCGGAAGTTTGAAAATTTTGTTGAAATTGCTTAAGTAGCTACAAGAATATTTCCTCATTTTCTTATTTCTTCCTCATTTTTTATTGGCTTACAAGAAAAATATCAAAGAAAGTAAATAGCAAGAAACATGGAATGAGAATATTTTGTATTATAATGAATAGAGACAGATAAATTTCGCATTTACGAAATTTCCGCGAATTGTTGCGAAATTTTGGATTTTTCGGCGATAGATGCGAAATTTTCACTTTTAAAAAATAGATCCAAAATTTTTAAATTCTTTCAAAATTGATTTCTGAATAACGGTTTTTAGAGATTCAAAATATCCTAAATATTTACCGAGAAAACAAAAAAAAACTTTTTTTGCAAACATTTTAAAAAGTTTGTTACATCAATATTATACTTTAGTGATATTTAAATTCACAAGAAATTAAATTTTTGTTAAAAATTTTTTAAAAAAGGCTGAAAAAGGCATGTTTTTTAATAGATGCGAAATTTCAGCGAAATTTTCAATTTTCAAAAAAAATAAATGCGAAATTTTCAAAAAATAGATGCGAAATTTATCTGTCTCTAATAATGATGTTGGTTTTTGTGGGTTTTTGTAGTCACTTCCGATGGCTTTCAATCAATTTATTTCCATTAGAACAAGTCATCATTATGCTGATTATGTGTTTCAATTTTGAAGTCTTGTGGATGTGATGATGTTGTTGGACTTTAAAGAGCTTTTTTTCAATATTTCATTTTTGAAGCTTTTTTGAAGAAGTATTGAATGAAATTTTGATTCTTAAAGTATGTCCTTCTTATGCAAATTTTGCAAAATTTGTGATTCTGATTGCTCAAATTTAAATAAATTTTGCCAATTTTCTGACATTTAAAAATTCAAATCTCTGTAAATTCTCTAAATACGTACGCAAAAGTTTCAGAATAAATTAAATTGTTGGCATTTAAGAAACAACATCAATGACATCATCTCATCAAAAATTGCCATTAAAAAGAGTTTAATTACATTAAGATGAAGTTGAAGAAATTAAACAAACATTTCGAGATACATTTTTCATGATTGAATAATTTGACATGATATCAACATCATGAATTGATTAAAACTTTTCCATTACCTTCACATATTTAAAATAGCAATCAGCAATGTGACTCGTTATGATGATGATAAAAAAATCTTTGCTATTGTTAGAAAGAAGAAAAATTGATTTAAATTGAATTGAAAAGTTTGAGTTTTAATTAAGAAGAATAAGATGAAGGAGAAGAACTTTAGACTGATGATACTGAATGATAAAAACAAATAATAAGGAAACATTGTTTACCGTTGTGCAATCAAACACACAAGTGTCTTCTCCTTCCCTATTCTTTTTTTTTTGCTGTCTAAACACAAAAACACGAAGAAGAAGCAAAACTTTATCATTCAACTTTGTCAATTTTCACGTCTCATAATTTCATCAACTCACTCAGGAACTGAGTGAAAGAGTAAAGGAACAACAACAAATAAAAAAATCCATTCTATGTGCTATAATTCAGTTCAACGATGAAACTAAACTAGAAAGTGCTGAATGAAAACTTTTGACAGATTTTGTGGCAACAATAAACACTTCCTCTATGTATACACATACATTTATCGCATTCTATTTAGTTCATTATTTTTGAACTTTTGAGTTTATTTGCTTGCACGTATCTTCCGTGTTTGTATTTTCATGCTGTTAAGTTTTGTTATACTTTCTGCAAATCTTTAATTAAAATTGTCATGAGAATATCGCATTTCGCACGAGATGAATGAATTCAATGACTGAGTCTGAAAAATTTTTCTTTTTTGGTTAAATTTGATGACAGCTAATTAAACTGAGCAAGCAAATTATGAAAATGATAAATTCTTTTAGAGGTGAATTGAACATCACGAATTTTGTTAATTAAAGATGAGACTTGGAAATTTTCATTTCAAATTCTGTTCATTTTGAATTTTTAATTTGAAGGAATCAAACCTGATTTTACACAAGCTATAAACTTTTGTAATTATTTTAAATGATTTCATCAGACTGTTGCTGAAAGATTAATTGGAAAAATTACCAAGATTTGAATCTTGAGTCATTTGATTCTTTGGTCAATGAGCTGGAATATTAATTAAAAATCAAGCTGCTCCCTGTCTTTAAACATTGAAACCTGATGTGAGCAATTCAAACAATGTAACCGTTACAGTTTCCAAACAAAAGTGCAAAAACGTCATTTTTGTCTGTCTGCCATGCAAAATTCGAAGTTAAATACCCCTTTCTAGAAAATTTGAAAAATTTTAAACTCATATTATTTAAATTATTTTTATGCAGAAGTTTTTAAAGAAAATGATTCAGTCCATGATTGAGGACTAAAATAAAGTCAAATAAATGATAAAACTCCCAAAAACTTATGATATTCAAGAAAAAGCGTAACGTATTTTTTTGAATTTGAGATTTCCGAACAAACTTAATTGAATACCCTTAGACTTTCGATAAGTCTGTCGAAAATGAATTGCGCACATCAGATTGAAATTTCCAATCTTCTACTAGATTTTCTATGAATTCAAAATAACTTTTCTTTAAAAATTCACTATGAAGCATACATACTCAGAAAATGAGGAAAACATCATATCAGAGCTGACGACAGATCGTTCTCAATTTCAACAATAATGTCATGTGTATACACACTCACTTTACGTCGCAAAATACAATAAATAAGCTTATTGAATTCTTTACATAATCATGTCATAGAAGATTGGAAAATGGATTGAAAAATTGAATGTAATTTTTTTTTTCTCGCTTACAATGACAACAAAACATGTAGGATGTATGAAGATAAAAAAAAAATACTTTAAGGATGTCGCAGACGTAAGAATGAAGAATAGATGATTGACTACGTTTTAAAGACTCTTGTAAATGTAGCGGTGTCGGGGGTTCAATAAAAAATAACTGAAGATAGATTGAACTGGATTCGAGACTATTGGCTGTTCTGAATAGAAGTTAAGTTCTCTATACGGGTCGAAAATCTGCACATAAGGAACAGCAATAGGTCTAAATGCATTCACATACAAAACAATCATTTGAATTTGGATTAAATCAGCACAACACCATTTCCATGAATCTTGTCGAATTACAAATTTATTAAAGTATCCAGAATTTTATTAAACTTTTCATCAAAATCTCACATTGAAGTTGTTCAAGTCATTATTTATTATGCACATAAATTGGTAAAAGTAGGATGTGTGATGTTATTTGGGCATCCTGATGCTGCAGTTCCATTAACATAAACTGGCTGATTCAATATATTTCCCCATGAATAATTGCAAGTTACTAAAGTTGTTCTCCATTCGCGTCCTGTAAATCTTGCGGCAGCACATCCAATACGAACTAAGCGATCTTGAGCCATTTGAAGAAAATGTCCGATTTCAGGAAGTCGACTACCTCCACAACAATTGGAAATATCATTTGCATTTGCAAGAAGATGCTCTCGCCACCATAAATTAACTGCTCCATTAAGTTGTTGTTCAACTGGGTTCCAATCACCTGTCGTTCCATGCATGTATATATTTTGTCCTGCAAATGGAAATTGCACAGTTGATCTGCATCGATCATGTTCCATTCTGCACTCCATAACATTTAGTTCAGCTAACCATGCAAGTTCAAAATCCCAAGACTAAAATTAAAATTTCTCAAGCTAACCTAAACAGAGTATAAAAATATTTTGAACTTACCACTGAATTCATTTGAGCTGCAGATTGATATCCCGGAATTAATCCACCAGCAAGTTGATCACGATTTCTGTTATGAGCTTCTAGCAAAACACTTCTTTCCTGAGGAGTGAATCTTATTAATGTTGCGTCTGGTGGACAAAACATATTGAAATCCCCAGTTGTATTGCATGCAATATGCCCTTCACATAATGCGCAGTAGCCAGAAGTACTGAATCCAAGAGGACTATATCCAGAAGCACTGTATTCAAAAGCACTGTAGCCAGAAGCACTGTTAATGACACTGAATGTGTAAAGAACTAAACAGACAATTAAAATTGATTTCTTCATTTTGACTGAATACTTTCAAATAATTCAAAGTTTTGCAATTTTTAGTCATTTATAGGCATTGCCAATTTTTTATCTCATCAGTGATAACGTGTGATGTTTTCCTGAAAAGAGCTAACATGATGTTTTTGTGTAATATGATAGTGTTTACTAAAAAATCAAGGAATGGATGGTTTGAGTATTTATTGTGGTGGCGCTAAAAATACTCAAGGTCATTGCCAAATGAATTATTTTTATAATTAAGCATATTATTAAAACTTAAAATGATTAAGTTTTAAAGATTTTTTTTTTTTAAAAAAAAAAAGTACCTAAAATACTATAAATTGGGTAGGTACCTAATCAAAAATTTTCTTTTTTGAAAAATAAATTTAAAAAAAAAATTAAAATTGAACTAGTGATACAACCTTGATGGCACAATAAACGTGTATGTAATAAACAATGCTGATAACTAACTGGTCACATTTGTAGACATTCAAATCTTATCATTTTTGCAACTTACATTTCAGATAAATTCTGGCATTTGAAATATTTTGTCGAATTTTTGCAACTTATTTCTTACTATTTTAACTTTAGTCATTGAATTTGATATTTTGAATCAGTACTAAAACTGCATTTTAAGCTTTATTAAACTCTTATTTAATTTTTCAATAATTCGAAAAAACTAAAATTATTTTTTAAAAAAAAAAAAAAAAAGTTTAAATACCTAAGTAATTATTAAAATTCAAATAATGTAAATAAAAACTTATCTGACATCATTTAAATCTATTTCCAGCAAATAAGATAAGTTAAGATTATAAAGATAAAGTTTACATTATTTTATGAGGCATTATTAAAAGATTTTAACTTAGTCTTTTACAAGATTGAACTGGAATTTCATTTAATTATTTACACAAATTTGTATAAACTTCATGCCTTCCATTCACACAACTAGATGCAGCTAACCCAGGAATATACACTGGAGATCCAACGAGATTTCCAAAAGAATAATTACAAGCAATCAAATCAACTTTCCAGTTATAACCATATCGAGCCAATGCACATCCAATAGCAACAACACGATATTGAATAAGTTGTGTGAAATGTCCACTTTTTGGAACTTGACAGCATGAAATCATTTGAGTTTGATTTATCAGCTTGTACTCATCAAACCAACTCCGAATTGAACTTTGAATTGTATTATTTATTGATGGGTATTGAGAATAAGTTCCAGCTCTAGACCAGAGATTTTGGCCTGCTGACCAGTACTTTTCTGTTTTTCTGCAGCCATCATGTCTCATTTTACATTGCATCACATTCAACTCTGCAAAATAAGCTAGTTCAGGATCCCAAACCTATCAATGGATTTCAAAGTATTCAAAATGGAAAGCAACTTTAGTTATTAACCCGATCGGCACAAATGTCAAAGGCTCCGTCACGGATCCGTGAAGGCTCCGCCAGAGCTGCTTTTATTAATACCAAATGGAATCCGCCTCCGTGTGGCTTCCAAATGGATTCTTCAAAAAAAAAAAAAAATGGCGGATTCCATTTGGTATTAATAAAAGCAGCTCTGGCGGAGCCTTCGCGGATACGTGACGGAGCCTTTAACATTTGTGCTGCTCGGGTAAGCACTCACCACTGCTGAAATGTTGGCTGCGTTAGAAAACCCTGGAATCATTCCACCTGCTAGCTCATTACGTAATTCATTGTGAACATTTACAAATAAATTTTGATCACTTTAAGATAGGTCTATGATAATAGCATTAGTTGGACAAGTGGAACTAAACTTTTCAGAATGATTACAAGCTATGTGATTCGAACAAAGTTTACAGTAATCAGTTGCTTCACAGATAAACTGACTTGCGTAGATTACAAATAAAAACTTAATGACAAGTGTCTTCATGATGTAGTCTTTTACTTCAACTTACTTACTGCTCTTGATCTAATCAGCCACTTTCTTTTATACTTAAGTTTATAAAATTGATTAAAATCAGGACAACAATTTATAATTTTTAGCGCATTTTCCCCTTGGGAAAAGGACGCTATTGTCCGCACTTTGTCCGTCTGTCTGTCTGTCCGTCTGTCTGTCTGTCATCGCATCTCCTCCTCAGGATTAAGCTTTTTTGATGCGGTTTTTGGCTTAAAATGTGTGTAGTATGTCTGGCTAGAGCTGGCGAAAAAATCAGCACGAATGGTCACTTCCTCTGCTGGAACCAGCGTAAAAAGTGCCAAAATTGCATTTCTTTATATGTGTTAGTGTGGTAAAATACACTAAAATGTTGACTTTTTCAAAAATTCATCCTTCCTCGTTTCAAATCCCATCAGAGGTCGAATTCTTTTTTCGGTACTTTTTTGATTCCTTATGACTGGAACTAACTTTATGGCCATGAATGCTTACTGGATCTCATTTTATGGCCATAAATGCTTACTGGATCTCACTTTATGGCCATGAATCCTTACTGGATCTCATTTTTTTTATTCGTTTTAAATTTATTTCCGGTTTATTTGCTATACACGGAAAATGCGCTTTCGTCGGTCACGAGTGACCACGTTGATACTAGTTTTCCTGTGTTTGCATGACTGTAAATCTTTCCATATAGCTGTAACTTTTACAACACTTAAGAATTTATGGTTGGTTTGAAGATAAATTTCCTGAAAATCTGCAACAAAAATTAAAGTCATCAAAATTTGACATTATTAAATTTAATATTTTTTTAAAAAAAATATTTATTTCAATTTCATTTTCAATTTATTTTCAATTTTTAATAATATAAACAATATTGCAAAGTTTTAAACTCAAACATTGCATAAATTAGTATAAACTGGATGAGCTCCATTCCTACAGCTTGATGCAGGAGGTCCAGGAATGTAAATTGGTTGACCGACTAAATTTCCATAAGAATAGTTGCATGCAACCAAAGTAGTTTTAGCGAATTTATTATTTGGATCCAGGTATCTTGCAATTGCACATCCAATTGCGACAACTCTATATTGAGAGAATTGAGTAAAGTGTCCAGCCTGAGGAGGTTGACAGCATCTCTGAATTAATGTTTGATTAGTCAATTTGTATTCATTAAACCAGCAATTTCCGGCACCTCCAGCAGCTGTAGCGATAGGAAGAAAAGCAGAGGAACTTGATTGAATCCAAAGATTTTGACCTGCAGACATGTATTGAGGAGTTCTTCTGCATGAATCATGTTCCATTTTGCATTTTCTTACATTCAATTCAGCAAAATATGCAAGTGTATCATCCCATTTCTGTATTCGAAAATAATGATTATAATGTTGATATTATAAATAATATTTTTCATGTAAATACTTACGACAGCAGAAATATTTGCAGCACTAATAAATCCAGGAATTAGTCCACCAGCAAGTCTATTACGAAGAGTATTATGGCTTATTAAAAACGCATCTTTATCAGCTTGAGTTAAGGGCACAATGTAAGCATCAGATGGACAAGTTGCTGCAAATGCTCCAGTGTGGTTGCAAGCAATATGCTTAGCACAAAGCTTACAATAATCGACTTGCCCACTAACGTGGCTAATAATTGTGATAAATAACAAAACTGATAGGATTAAAGTTTTCATCTTGAAAGATAATTTTTTAATGATAAAAATTTTGAAAATCCTATGGATTTTATAGAAGTTTTCAAACCACATGTTATATCAGGTACACAACATTATTTGTTATGTTGAAATAAAAATTTTTGTGTTAGACTACGTGCGTAGTTAAAAATTTTTTATGATGATGTATATTATACTTAAAGAAAATATCTTAGAGATAAAATTAATAAATTACACAAATTTTTAAGATAATTCTGATTATTTTATGAATCTTATGCTCTATTGTAACCAAAAAACTGGTTTGAATTATTTTTTAAACGTGGATCAATACAACCTTTAAGTATTCGTTGATGTATTTCAAAATATTTACGTACCTGGAGTTTTTCAATGCTACATAACTTTTATTGATAAGTTATTAAGACCTTATTACTAGATTAAGCAACGATGACATTCTTACATTACATGTAATATTTATTCAAACTTAAAAGCATGTGTAGGAATAAACAGATGTGACAATGAAACATTTTCAATGAAAGTCAAAGTTACAAAGTTACAACATCATCTTTTGAATCTAAAAAACTCTTAGAAAGAGGCTGTTGATAGAAAAATTACAAAAGTCCTCGTGTTTCATATCGAGGGACTTCAGCGCATTTTTGGCGCGGCGATCAGTAATCGAGCTACGAATTGAAAGTATATCAACTTTCAGGACAGACCTTGCAATATTCTAAATTAAAATAACGATAATTTTACAAAAATGTTACAACAACAATCAAAAACCAATTTTCAAGTTTCAATTTCCTCACATTCATTGTTCATGCACAAGTGTGTTTTCATTATGCACAAACTAATAACTTGCAAAACTGAACAAAAAACTTTTCGTAAAAAATAACGGTCAAAAAAATTTCAAATGTCAATGGTTAAAAAATATTTGAAATTTCTATGACGTGAAGTTGCAGTCATGTGTTGATTATTTTTCTTTGTGAAATTAAAAATTAATTAATTAAGGTGTTTAAACACAAATTTGGGACTTTTAAATACATTTGCCGCCAATAACTCGATGAAACGAAGCTAATAAAACAAACCGGAGCTCTCTACGATGTCTAGATCAAAAGATAGTTTTTCGAAAATTTGCAGCCAGCCGAAAAAGTGTATGATTGAGCTTCCTTTTTGAAAACAAGTTTCCAAAAATGCGCTAAAAAAACTGCACTTGGTTTTAGAAATTGGCAAATTACCATTTAAGATAAAATCAGTTTTAGGCGAACGCTGTGGGAGATCTTGGATCACTCTTCATCTGAACAATCATCGAAGTAAATTTATTAATATTTTCAACACGTGGCATTCAAGAAGATTGGAAAAATTTTTACTACTCCCCTAATTCATCAAGGCTATTTTAATGCATAATAATTGCAAGCAACACACTATCTTAATCAAATCTTCACACTGATAAAAAAAATTTAAAAACTTTTTTAAATTTGTATGGAAAATTTTAAAAACTTTTTTTAAATTGTACGCTTAATAACAATTTTTAAAATTTTAAAAATATTTTTAAAAATTTTAAACTTTTTTTGACCGTTAAAAAAATTTTAAAAAAATTCAAAAAAATTGCTCGGAGAGGGAATCGAACCCTTGACCTTAGGAATGGTAGCCAGGCACTTTACCACTGAGCTACCAAGCCATGTAACCTACACTGGCAATATGTTTACATATACAGAAATATTTTTAAAAACCAGTTTTTAAATTTTAAAAATAATTTTTAAAAATAAAATTTTAAATTTTTTAATAATATTTTTTAAATTTTTTTTTTATGAGTGCATTTTATTTTGAATAATAGCTTATGAATTACATAAACTTGTAAATAGAGGATTCTTTCCATTAGGACAAGCAGATGCTGCAGGTCCACTAACATAGACCTTGTCAGTAAGAACATTCCCAAACGAATAGTTACACGCCACCAACGTTGTTTTCCATTTTCCACTTGTATATCTTGATACAGCACATCCAACTGCAACAGCTCTATCTTGTGCCATTTGTAAGAAATGTCCAATTTTGCCAAGTCTTGTTCCACCACAGCAATTGTCAATATCTGATTGAGATGCAAGCAAATACTCGTCAAACCAACTCTTTACAGCTCCTTTTAATGCAAGATTTAGGTCTTTATGAGGTCCAGTTGTTGCTGTCCAATAAAGATTTTGTCCAGCCATTGGATATTTTGTAGTTGCTCTACATTGATCGTGCTTCATTTCGCATTGTTTTACGTTAAGTTCTGCGAGTAATGCTAGTTCTGTGTCCCATTTCTGGATTTTAAGGAACATGAAAATAAAATTCATTTACTTTTTATTGACACTTAAAACTGCTAAAAAACCTACCAGTTTCATCATTTGTGTAGCACTTTTATATCCCGGAACTTTTCCACTAGCAAGTAAATTTCTATCGTCATTGTGCGCCTTTAAGATAGTCTCTCTATGACTTGTCAATAATGTTACTAAATATGCACCCGGAGGACACGAAGCTACAAATTTTCCAGTATTATTACAAGCAATATGATTGCGACAGAGAGTGCAATAATCTGCAGCACTAGCAAGATTTAAAATCTTTAAAATGATTATTAAAGCAAAAAGTAAATTTTTCATTTCAAAAGCTTTCGAGGAACTAAAAAAGCTCTCGGAAAAGTGGCTGTATTTATAGGCTCAAGTATAGCAAAGATTCACAACTCGTGCTCACTTGTGTCAATAGAATTTTCCAGGAAAGTAAATAAATCACTTTTATTTGCTTCTGTTTGTGTACTTTTAAATCGTTAACTTTCCACCTGTGTATTGTAGCTGATAACGAGATAATGAGTTTGAAAAGAAATTTTTATTACCTCTTCTGAAAATTTTAGTTTAAAAACGTGAAAACAGATTACAGATGTTTGGCAAACAATGATCAAAAATATGACTAATGTTGAATACTTTTTACTACTTTTTATATTCAAACACGAGTACTTAATTTACCTTTTTTTGTAAATAATAGAGTAATAAAAATACGATTTGTCAAAAGTTCTAATAAGGCTGGCTGTAAAAGCTATAGCAACATAAAAAAGAAAATGTTTGAAAATTTAACTACATTTACTGGCATTTGGATGATTTTGTTACAGAACCTTGTGCACACGAAAAATTTTTAGATACATTAAAGGGTACATTAGGTCTTAAGACGTACTTGTTTCTTTGCAATATGCAGAGTTTCTAAGTGGTTCTGAATCCACTATGAACTATAGGTCTACTTATTGTAGTATAAGAGACTCTTTCTTAATTGAATCGCAATACCTCTAGCTCAAAAAGCGTAGCACTTACTCCAGATTTATTTTAACTATATTTAAAATTTGAATTTAGTAATGTAATTTATTTCTAAACCAATAAAAAGTTTACAAAGGCAATTTAATTTAATCACAGATATTTTACAATAAAAGTGTTTTAAATTTTTGAATTTTAAAATTTCACACTTGAGTAATTGCTTTATGATTTTTTAAGTGGTCGTGATTAAGTTACTCGATTTTTTTTTCAGTAATATTGTAATGAGGTCGTTCACAAATGATGTCCGAAATTAACGGTCATTTTTCAAAAAAGAATTTCTTAGAATTCTAAGAAATTCTATTGTTCTCGACCTCAATTCTCCTCCCCTTGAACGTCATTTATGAACGACCCCTAATAATAAAATAATTAGCAATAGCTGAATTACCTATAAATATTTCGTCAAAAATAACAGTCATTTGATTTTGATTAATGTTAATTTTTAATTCAAAGTTGTTTCAAATCTAAATTTTACTACCTGCATTTTAGATTGTAGTAATATAATTTATGTACCTTAGAGGCATTGAATTTACAAAAAAACTTAAAAATTCAAAATATTACTAACAATAATAAGCAAGCAAGAATAAATTTAATCGATTTTAATTTTATGAAAATGAAGCAAAATTTAAGTTCAAAGTTTTAAAATTGGGTAAATTTCAATTCAGCAACTTTTGATTGTGCATAAGTTTAAAGCAGTGAGCAAACGTAAAACTAGGCTTTCCCGATGCCGGGACCGGGACCGGGAAATTTTCCAGGAAATCCCGGTCCCGGTCCCGTCCCGAGTCCCGGATTTTTTACGGGACCGGGACCGGGACTTAAGATTTACATACAATTTTAAATTTTTTTCCTATTTTTTTATTTTCAAAATTTTTTACAATATTTTTCAATAGTTATGTGCATAAATAACATTTTTTTGGTTTGAAATGAAATTAACTGACATTCTAAGGTTAATAATTTGTAAATAAAATGCAAAAAATATAAAAATTCGAGTTTTTATATGGTTTCAACAGAGTGAAAAATTCAAAGTCGGGACGGGACGGGACCGGGATTTCCCGGAAATTTCCCGGTCCCGGTCCCGGTCCCAAAAATGTGTCGGGACCGGGAAATCGGGAAAGCCTACGTAAAACGTTTTATTTACACGACTTTTCTATTAAAATATTTCCGCAAAATGTTTCTATTGTTAATATTTATTTTTTTTTAAAAAAAAAGAAAACAAAGAGAATCATTTATTTTGGGACATTCGTTAATGACGTTTAAACTATTTGAATGAATTAAAAGAAAGTTAAATGAAAACTATTTTTAAGAACACCCAACAAAGCTTTAAGATATTGAATTGTTTTCAACTTTTTTTACCATTTCACCTCCCTCTTGCTTGTATCAAATTTGCAATTTTTTCGCATTCTCTTTCTTTAGGTTTTAACTTTTTTTTTGTAAATTTCATGACAATTTATGGATGTAAAAAATCAAAAACTTAACGGTTTTAAAAATTAAAAAAAAAAAATCAAAAAATGTTTCGATATTCTATACGTGCTTAGGTACTGAAATAAAAAGTTTCTAAAAAAATAACAAGAGCTTCTAATAAAAATACCTAACTCTATTGGAAGTAAAATTCCATTCCAGAATTCTATTAATATTCCAGAATAAATTATTTCAAGTTTTTTTTTTTTTTTTGTTGCAACATTGTGCTATTTATCATGCTATAATGTCAACACATGCAGCTAATAAACTTTGCTATAATTTAAATTTGATTAAGATTTATTGCTTTTTTCCAACCTACACATCACTTAATCACTCATAAATAAAGTTCATTGATAAAATTGAATGAGAATTCCCAGAAAATTGTTTTCAATCTCAATATCATTTTGTACTTTCCAGATGGGAAAGCGATTGTTTCTTTTACAGTAGTATCAGTTGGGAGATTTTAATAATAATAACAAAACAAAGTTTACATTGCAATACACTCATAACTTTTAATCTGGTCAGTATAAAAAGGTGATGAAATGTCTTAGCTTAAATCAGTTTCAATTCTCAATCTTAACAGAATCAAGATGCAGTTACAAATTATTTTAGTTGTTGTTGTGGCACTTGGCTTGTCATCAGCTCACGAGTTCCGCTTAAGGAATAATTGTCCATTTACAGTATGGCCAGGACTTTTGGGTAATCCAGGCAAAGAAACACCATTGAACGGAGGCTTCAAATTGGACGCTTATAATACTAAAACATTCCATGTTGGTCGTGGTTGGGGTGGACGCATTTGGCCAAGAAGAGATTGCGATGGAAATGGACATTGTGTTAGCGGAGATTGTGGTAAGATTTTTTTTGCTGAATTGAATATTTTTTTTCATGACTACAACAAAATAAAAACTTTTTTTTGTGCATAGGAAACCGAATTGAATTAAGTTGAATGAAATTTTGGACAAAAATTTTTGTCCAAATTTTTTTGGCTAAATTAATCCTAAGATTTAATTAAGTCATGTTTATATTAACAGCCAAAACATTTTGGCCAAAAATTTTTGGCCAAAATTCCATCCAAATTACACTTCTCCCTTTTTTTGTGCATAGGAAACCGAATTGAATGCGATGGAGCCGGTGGCAACCCACCCGCGAGCCTTGCGGAATTTACACTCGACGGTTGGGGTGATCAAGATTATTATGATGTATCACTTGTCGACGGATACAATCTACCAATTAAAATTAACTTGATTCCTGGAACATTTAGAAAAACTAATAATGGCAAATATGACTGTACACCAGCTGGATGTTATCGCGATTTGAATGAGATTTGTCCTGATGAATTGGCAGTATGGCAAAATGGCTGGAAAGTTGCTTGCAAAAGTGCTTGCTTGGCATTCAATACAGATCAATATTGCTGCCGTGGTGCTCATAATACACCACAAACTTGCAAGAGTCATCACTGGCCACATAACTATCCAGCAATTTATAAGCAAGCTTGTCCTGAAGCTTACAGTTATGCATATGACGATGAGTTGAGTACATTCACTTGCCATGGAAATCCCGAAACTGGTTATGAAGTTGTCTTCTGTCCATAAAAAAATTTCTTCGTGGAATTCTTGTGAGAATATGGGAATAGATTGTTCATACATAAATGATGTCAATTAAGAATGAAATCTTTAGTTAAATTCAGTTTTAAAATTTTGGACATCATTTGTGAATGAAAACTGTCTCTAAAACTAAACACATAAAATTTATCATTTTTCAACCATTTTTTTAAATAAAAAAATTTTTAAATTCAAAATAGTACCTAGTTTTATCTCAAGTCACATGAGTCTTGAATTATTATAGAAATATTAACTAGATTTTCAGATTAAAAATCAAATAACAATCTTTTAGATTTAGATTGTCTTCTTTCATAACTATTCGTAAGCAGAACTTTTTGTACAAGACCGTTCAACCCCCAACACATCTAAGACTGAACGTTATTTTTGAATACGTACTATTATAAGAGGTCCTCTATTTGAACAGTTGTTTTGTTGCGGAGAAATGGTATTTAAATCGGATTTACTCAAACCAGGGTCATATCCAGAAATTTTTTCTTGGGGGGAGGATCCAAAATATTTTTTGCGTAGAAGAAAAATTTTTAGGGAGATGCTTTATTCTTCAAAAACTTTATCAAAATGAAGAAATTTTTCCTCAAAACTTGGGGACTTGGACCCCTCTCTCGCTACGTCCTGAATTTTTTATAGGAAATTTTTGGTTACTCACATCGAAACAAACTCAAATCGAGTCTTTTTAAATCGAGGACCCCCTGTTAGCATATTCCAAGTATTTAATTAGTAAAATAATTTTTGATAATTCTGAAATTCCATATTAAATGAACAGAAGTGTGTCATTGCCAAAAAAGAATAATTTTCCCACAGAGTTCAATGAATTTTATTTCTCTTAAAGACTCACATTGCAAATAACATTCTCATCACTGTCCATGATCTAATGAAACAACCAAACAAAAAAGAAATAATTTGAAGTTATATTATGATAACAAATTAAATGCAGACAATGATGGATGATATGAAAACTCATGATACATGATAAATATTCAAAAAAAGCAATCTCCCCACACACAAAAAATAATACCAACTTTAATTCATAATGTGGAACAAGAGACTAACAGACCAGCAACTCGCTGAAGAAACAATAGGAAGAAAAATTATATCAAAAAGGAGAAATAAAAAGAAAGACAAAGAAGTAGATGAAATAACATCAGCAAAGACATAGCATAGCATATCCATTCTGTATAGTAAGATACCAAAAAAATGATAAATTTGATTGCCGTTTGATATCCATTAATTTAACGACTCAAAAAGCATTATTCAATGTCATCAGGATAGAAATTTGAAATTTCTTTCTTATTTATTTTCAAAAAAAATACATAAGTTGATTCCTCTGCTTTTTTGCCAGTGTATCACGTTTAGTCTTACTTTTCACCCATTTTTCATTGTTTCAAAAACCAAAGAATGGAGGAGAAAAAATTATTTTGTGAAATTTTTTTTTATATTTACACAAATTCGAAAAACTGAGAAAGTAAAGAACAAGACGCATAGAATCAGATGGCATCATCATCATCATCATGGAAGCATAATTTTTTGATAACAATAATTAATCATTCTCAAATTTTTACGGTTCTGCTTGTTAGGTTGATGACTTTTTGTTGGTTCGTGTTGGTGGTTTGAGGTGAGGATGAGAAAAGGAATTTTGTGTAATTTTAAATAAAGTTTTTTTTAGAATGAATAATGATTTCTAGGAAATTCATAGTGAAGTTACAAATTTTGTGAATGAATGAGATGAAACCTTTTTCCAGTCAAGTGACAACGAAACTTTTGAAGGTTTAATTCAGTAATTAATTCCATGTTTTTGTTTGTTGGTGGCTGCTATGTTGTAATTAGTTTGTACTAAAATTTAGTGGTGGTCAACTTTCTGAACAGCGGCACACTTAAGAGTTAAGCCATGACCAAAATCATACACGGCATACGGTTCGTAAAATTTCTCAATTTTATTTAGCGGCATACTAGTATGCTGGGGCACACCGGTTGGACATCACTGTACTAATTTAAAAATTAAATGTAAATAAAATCAGTAATTCTACAGAAATGACAAGTTAAAGGTTACCAACGGCTACTAGCTTATCATATTATGGAACAAACGAACCTAATCTGCACCATAAACTGAGTTTTGTAAAATCTTCATAAAATTCGTAACGCCAAAAATGGTAATTTTTGAGACCTCCCCAATCCCCTCCAAAAAATCGTAACAAATTGTGTATGGGGCCGTTCACAAAGTACGTTACGCAAAAAAATGACTTTTTAGACCCCCCTTCCCCTCTTGTTACGCTTTTTGTATAAAAATTCTTTTGTTTTGTTTAATCTGTTACAAAATCTTAGACCCCTTTCCCCCCTAAAAAGCGAACGTACTAAGTAAACGGCCCCTATGAAGTTTTATAAAATTTTGTATGATGCGTAACAAAATCTTGAACCCCTCGCCCCCTTCCTATGCGTTACGAATTTTACGAACGATCTCCAATGATCTACAACATTTCTCAAAGATTTTCCAGGACATCAGAATTATTGCATCAAAAATTTTCAATAAAAAATTTTAATCATAATGAATTTTCAGGATAAAATATTGCAGATTATCATAATCATTTCATTGGATTACTCCATAATTTTCTACAAATCACACAGCATTTAATTAAATCTTTGAAATTTAAATCATTCAATAACTCTATTTATAAATGACCTCATCAAAGTTCACTGATTGTCAGGGCATTGACCAATAATTTACCTTTTTTTGTTGATAAACAATCAGTTGTCTATAATATGAATCCTCAACAATATTTTCATTTAGTCTCTAGCTACTAAATTGTCACGAAATCTGTGCGATAAGGTTCACGTGTTTGCTTATAAATATTTTATTTTTTAGTCATCAATAAACTTTCCCTTCAAAGCATTTCCATTTTTATTCGTAGAAAAAGCGGCTTATAGAGCATAACATGATTCTGCAAAAATATTATAGAAAAACTTAAAAATAAGAGATTGTTATCGACTTGCCGGTTAAAACAATTTCTAATGGGTCTAAGCGTGTATTTGCTGAAAAAAATACGATTTACAGAGCACTGAACGACTGAGCTTCCATGCAACATGATAAGAAAATTTAGTGACATTGATCTTAAAGTGCCTTACATAAAAATCAATTCCATCGTAATGACCTTTCCACTGTTGCCAATTTTCACTTCTCTCTCAAATTATTTTATCTCACAATGTTTTCATCTCTCTCACGACACTCAATGCTGAATGTTTTTATTGACATAAATTGTTTATGTTTATACAGTTGATACAACATTGTCGAATGTTTTACCGACTGCAAATCTTTCAATGTTTTCTTCATAACATAAAAAACCTTCATTCACAATCTCATTCTGTTGTGTTTTGAGTCTGTCGAGAGAAAAACATTTCTTCAGTCTTTAGCGCGTATCGGTCGAGAGAAGGTTCATCATCGCCATGACGTGCGGTTAAATAAGAATGAGAAGAAAAAAATAAAATAAAAGATTTTTAACTAAGAAATTACTCTAGAATGAAAACATTTACGAATTTTATTTCGAGTGGATTGATTTTGATAAGAAAAATATGAAAAAATGAATTTTTTGTTGTGTTCATAAAAAAAATTAAATATTCTTGAAAGATGAAATGAATCATTAAATCATTTGTGCTGATAAAATAAATAAAGTAGGAAGTTGAAAATTGTTTTAAATTAAAATAAGTAAAGATATTTTGAGTGAATAGTGGAAAGTTGGAAGTTCGTGAAAAAAGCAATAAAGATTTTTTTGTGTGATTCCTAAACAACAAAGTGGATTAAAACTGGATAACATACAACTCGCTCCTTAAAGACACCGAGGACGAGTAGCACGAAACACAAAAAAAAAAATCGATTTTTGGGTTGAAAAGTGGATGAGATTTGCCACAAAACTACGAGACATTCTCAAAATACAAAAATAAATATATAAAAAAAAGTAAGCAAAAAGGGAATAAGAAAGCGAAAACTTAAATGGAAAGTAAAGAAAAAAGGGCAAAATGCGACATTGTGCGGATTTTTTTTCCTCTCTCTGTGTTCTGTTTGCTTCTCCTTTTTCGTCTTCATCTTCGTCTTTAACCTGTTTTTACGGTGCTGAATCTTTAAATCTTCTCTGCTGTTCTCTTCTCAATATACAAAATAAAAAATTATATTTTTTGTTACTTTTGAAGCAGGCAGAATAATCCATAAAATCAATCCGTCGCTGTGCCATGCAGCATGAGTAAAAAAAAACAATATTGCCGATTAAAAAAATATTTTGTGACAATACTTTATGTATGCATGATCTGGCAGATGAGATACTCCTTACCACTTGATACTTAACTTTATGAAAGCTGCAGATGTGTTACTGTAAATAATATTCACTTCCCCTCCTTCACAACTCTGATCGTGCATCTTTTTTTATTTGCTCAGGATGAGTTTATTCTGTCATGTCATGTGTTTATATTAAACATACTTATGGATATGCCTCAAATGAAATCAAATTGTCTGTGTGATGTTTAAAAAATACGACATTGATGGGCGAGCAAGTTGATGGCTTTTAAGAATTTAATTCTTTCCTATACTTTGTTCATTCCGAAAAAAAAAATATTGTGAATCATTAAAGATTGTCTCAAAAAAAAAATATTTGATTCGTTAATTTTTAATGAATAAATATGAGATAAAAATTGGAAATGACAGCTGCTCGTTGAACATTTTTTTTTTATTTTTCTTCATTCAATGTGAAACTTTTTGACTTGTGGATTAATTTACTTAAAGAAAATATGAAGAACGTAAGAAGAAGTAGGATCCTTTCTTATGAACTTGTAGTGCATAATTTGAGAAAAATTGAATTGGAAGGGCTTCTCACTTGGGATTTTTTTTTTTTATTTTGTGAAATTGTGAAAATCAAGAGGTGAAAGTTTAAATATATGCTGAGAAAATAATTTTGTGGAATTTCAGTGATGAAAAAAATTGTTTTGAGATTTTTCGTGATTAAAAATCAGATTTAAAATTTAGTGGAAATTTGAGTTTTTAGCAATGAAAAAATATTTATCGACATTTATGAGTAATTTTTATCTTGGCAAAAATGGACCTGCTAAATAGTTGAACAATTTCTATTTCAAGAATTATTAAATTTTTGTTAAAATTGGTTAAAATCAAACTTTTAACAATTTTTTAAAAAAAATATAAAAAAACTGAATTTTTGTATGGAGATACTTTAGTTACTACCTGCCTTAGTTTAAAGTTAGTGGGGTAACAAAATTTTCACTAAGTTATTTTAAAAACTATCAAATTAAATTAAGATTCATTATGAAAATTTGATAAATCTAAACATAAATTTAGATCCTAAAAAAATTCCTAGTGAGCCATCCTTAAACATCCTTCATTCTCATATCAAAATATAACAAATAAAAAATTCTTAAGTGCTTGTGTGTTTTTCTGTTGTTTGAAAATTATTAAATTAAATGAAATGTGTAATTTTGAATGACAGCAGCAAGTGATTGCAGAACAAAAATTTTTTTTGTAACAAATGAACGAAAAAAAAACTGTTTAAAATTAACAACAGATGTTTATGTCCACAATTTGTGTGCATTGTGCATAAAAATTTGAAAATCATCATTATTGTCATAAATTTATATCTCGTTGCTAAAACTTGTATGTCCATTGGATGCACGCAAAATGAACATAAATGAGCATTTGGTTGATGTGCAAAAAAAAGTCTTTTTTCTTCTCATTTAATGTGTTGTTTTTAAAACGACAGCAAAAATGTGACAAAATTTCGACAATAAAATAAAGTATCGAGAAATGAAGGCAGAAAGCAAAAACTACAAGAATGAGCGCGTAATTTCCATATTAATCACATTTTAAATGATTCGCGATTGTAAATATTTGCTTATGAGGCGACATGTATGCCAATTTTGTTCATCTCTTGACTTCTTTATGTGATTCATGATCTTCATAATTTCCATTTTTGTTATTTGAAACTTTTCTGCTCATTTTCTTGTTGTCTTTGCTCGTTTTTTAATTTTTATGGATTGAAGTTTCAGTTTTTTTTTCTTGGTCTTTTTGTTCTTGTTGCGATCGAGAGAAATACAAAAGATTTTTGGCTTATTAAGGCAGAGTTGTGAAATTTGGATGGCAATAAAATTAATTGAATAAAAAGTTGAAATTTACTAAAATTGACCAAAAAAATATTTTTTCTAAAATTAAGAAAAGTTGTGAAATTTTAAATAATTTTTATAAAATTTTTAAAATTTTTGAAAAAAATAAAAAAAAATTGAATTTTTTTTTATGAAATTTTAAAAATTTTAAAAAAATTGAAATTTTTTTATAAAATTTTAAAATTATTTAATTTTTTTTAAACCTTTTTAAGATTTAGTAAAATCAAGATTACAATCGCTGAATTATGAAAAATTTAATACCTATAAAGAAATGAAAATTTAAAAAAAGTTTTATCACTTTTAAATTCAGCAACAACTCTGCTTAAGAAAAAATCGAAATAAATTTCTTGTTCAGATCAAAGTGAATCAGAAAGCAAAGACAAAAGCAAAGAATACCAAAAAAAAATATCTGAAGAAATGTGAATGAAAGGTCATTTTTTGTGAGAAAGAAAATAAAAATGTTAAAAAAGAGAGAAAGAAGAAAAAAAAGACTTACAGTCTTTAAAAATCACAGCATGATGTCCTGCTTTCTGGAAGAATTTCAGGCAATCAAAATTATCCAAAAACAAAAATGTTTAAATTTATTTTGCAAAAGACAAATCTGAGATTTTTTTGGAAGATAATCGAAAGACAAAAAAATGCAGATTTTAAAGCTAATGAGATTGTGAAGATTGGAATTAAGTTTCATTGGTGATTAAATATTTTTTTATTTCTTCCTGCATATTTTACTGTCATGTTAGCTGTTTGCCAAAAGTTATGTTGATTTTTTTAATTTTTAACAACCAAAAAAATAATTTCTTTCTCTTTGAAAATTCACAAATGCTTAACTTGTTCCACTTTTCACGATGTGACCTCCCACTTTTGATCCTCAAGTATCAAATACTTATTCGACCATAAAATGACTATCAAAAATCTATTGACACACAATTAATGCCATTAAAATAATTGTCTAGAGCTCAAACAGACACATCAGAAAAAAAACCAATAAAAATGAAAATTTCCAGTCGTGTTCAGACAGCATTAAAACAAATCGTTGATAAGACGTAAGGCGCTAAAGTATTCATAGAAAATAACGGAAGTTGTAAATTTCATTAAGGAACCATTAGCTACCGAGCTGCTAGAGTTTGTCTTATCCCTATTAAATTTCAATTTCTGTACACGAAAAAACAGCAAAAATTAAAGCCGGAAATGAGGAAAGAAAGAAAATTCTTGAAAAGAGACACAAAGTCAGGCAATGACAATCAAAATTAAATTTTCTATAAACTATCCACAAGAAATTCATGCAATGTCATCAGAATCCAATAATGAAGCAAGTTGCATCTTGTTGAGATTTTAACGAGAAAATATACTTTTTTTGTCGTATGAGGAAAGAGAAAGACATGAACGAAAGAATGTCATGAAGAGGCGACAAAAGGCGACATCAGAGAAATAACCTTTCATTATTGCCAAAGAAAATCAATAAATTTTGTAATTGGATACTTTTCCACTCTAAAACTCTTCAATTTCATGTTTCATTTCTTCTTCTTTCGTCTGCAATAACTTTTTTTTAAGTTCTTTTGGTTGTTATTGTAGCTACATAGTTTGGAGTGTCTGACTGACGTAAGTCGATATTTAAAATAAAAATGAAAGAATTTATGAATAGAATTGAAATATTTCCTTCCTTAATTCATTTCCTGAGAGGTATCACGTTGTGAAATATTCCCAAGTGGGCAGCTTGATAAACGAAATTCCAGTGACAGATGATTTAATTTCTCGTGTCTCGTCCTTCTTTGGCATTGAGATGTAGGAAGAAGAAATTAATCTCAAAAATAAAAAGTGGAGATGACAAAGGAGAGAAAATTTCTAAAATTGTGTTGAAGCTTGACTTTTTTGAAATTTCTGAGAAGGTCCAAAGAGAATTATTTAGCTGTTAGAAGATTCAGATGTTGATATCAGAGAAATTTAGGATTCAAATTTTGCATAATTTGAGCTCAAAATGTGTTAGACAATTTTTTCTGTGAATTTGGAGGATGCATATTAATAAAATTGATCAAAGTCTGTCCTTGCTGGATTACAAGCATTTCTTCATTCGACATTTATTTACTCTTGCCTATTTTTGAAAAGCTTCATGTCTCTTAAGGACATCATTTTCTTTGTGATGTTGATGTTGACAAACATAAAGAAAATAAGTAAAAGATAAGTGGTAAGATGAAGACAGCAACATGTCTTTCATGCCTTTAAGCCAAAAATAAAGTACTTTGAGAGCTTTAGAAGAATTGTGAATATCAAAGCAAGTTCTATCTGTATTTTCGCATGTGCGATTTTTTTACTGAGATTTCAAGAAGATGAAAGATGATGATGACTTTAAATTTAAGCGATACAGATTTGAGATGCTTGAGAAAAGAATTTTAAATGAGTGAATTTAAAGTATTTTGATGTATGTCTCAAGGTTTTGGAGAATTGATCATGACTTTGGTTAAATTGATAGGAATTTAAACAGATTGCGATCTTTAATTGGGTTTGATTTGGTTTGATATACAGGAATAATTTTGATTAGACAAAAGCCATGAACTGAGACTGTTAAAAAACCTTGGATCAAATTGATCAAAAATTATAAAAAATCTATTTGACACCCTAGTAAAAAAATCAAAAATTTCAATGAAAATTCAAAAAACTTAGATAAAATTAGTGAGCTAGGCATAATCTTAATATTAGAAACTATTAGCAAATAAAGCTATTTCCGTTAAAGAACTTAGTCTAATTTCCAAAATTATTGGTAATAACCTCCCCATTCTAATAGTCACAATTAAGTAACTGCCACAATATTTCTTCTCATAAAAACCAAAAATTTTACAATTCCATGTCAAAATATTAAGTATTATTCACTCTAAAAGCAGCGCTAAATTTATGAGTACAAGACATTTTGTATGTTAATCTTCATACCCATTTTAAAATCTGTAACTCGATCAACAATGTCGTAAATAACTTGCTATTGGTACACACAAAAAAAATCAACAAGCTAAAAAAGTTGTCATTTTAGGAAATGAATTATAGCCAAGCGACTTGACAACCTCACATTTACACCTCTTATATCTTTGACAATTAAAATTACCTGACAAGTCAGGCAATCTTTACGCCCATAAATAATGTTGCTCGCTCAAAAATAGACACTGTGTGCGTATGCCGATGTCGAATACTCAGAAATGTCTCGAGCAGGAAAGTAAACAATTTTACATTTCAATAAAGTATTCAGCACAACAGAAGCCGAAAATCATTCATCATAAACAATATACTGACATCCAGCAGTTTGCAAACAATTCAATTCCCCCAACATGACACTATGATTGATTCATTTTTACAGCAACAATAATAAAAGTCAATAAATTGACAGCCACAATGTCCATTAATTGTTGCGCCAAAAAAAATATTCAAACACTTTTTTTCATCTCTTCCACCCACAATAATTCAACATTCGGAAAAAATAGCAACTGAAATTGCCTCCCTCTTGTGTCACACACAGTGTAATAATTTTTTGCTTTTAAATCGATTAAAGGTAAAGAAGAAAAAATTTACGCATGCATTTATGGTTAACAAAAGGCTATGAGAGAGTGAGTGAGTTGGGAAACAATAAAAGGCAAGCTTCTTTTCCCTTTTTTCTGCCACACCTCCTCTCAAATTGTCTTGTGAGTTGACTTAAGTGGTTAATTATAGTTTTGTATTGTTCCTAAAAAAAATACGAAAAAACAATGCGAACTTTTTTGTTCAGCTATTGTTTTCAAATGAAAACTCCTCATTCATTCCATCATCCACCCTCGCCTTTTTATCGTGTTGTGTACTCTCTCTGCAGTTAATAATATAAATGAATGCATAACACAACACAAAATAATAATTGAGGATGGAAAAAAAAACAAAAAAAAAAAATATGAAAAGAAAATTGCTATTTTTATGAAGTTAATGCTAATGTAGCAAGTAGAATAAGAATGTCTATTGAATTTATGAGCAAATTTCTCCATCCTTTTCATCATAAAAGCCGCCTTCAATTATAGAAACATAAAAATATTTTGCCTGCTTATTTTTTGTTTCTTCCCCATCAACTAACTCATCATCAGTTTTTCTTTTTGTCTCGTGGGATTTTTTTGTGCCTTCTTTTTCTATAACATTTATGCTAAAGCATAACACATTCAATATTAAAAAGAAGAAGGTGGAAAATGGAAACGAAATGAAGGGAATTTGAGTGAGAATCGAAATTGTAATGCAACTATTAAGTCAGAATCATTGGGTTTGGACATATTTTCTGATGTTGTTTAAGACGCATCTAAGGGGCCGTTCACTTAGTACGTTACGCAAAAACAACAAAATTTTAGACCCCCCTCCCTCCTCGTTATGTTTGAGATTTTTTTTCTTTTGTTTGTTGATCTGATATAGAATCCTAGATTCCCCTTCACCCTCTCTCCCCAAAAAAGTGAACGTACTAAGTAAATGACTCTAAAGTTAATTTTTGAAATTTTTATGCACCACAACTATGCATCATACCCGTGCCTTTCGGGTATCCTCACCACTCAAGCTTAAATTTTATGTCAACTTGGTGCTGGCCTCACTCCGGCTTGGTGCCAAATTTCATCTCGATTATCCGATCTGTGACTTTCGGGATAATTTTTGACATTGCCAAACAAACTGACTGCAAAAAATCACATCCTTCAAAAAATTCCATGCTAAAATTATTGTTGCTGATGATGATGATTATGAGAGCGACGACGATGAGGTAAAAATGTGAAATACGTGAGGAGAAGAAAGATATTGTCATGTAGGGGGCTTATTGCTGAACTCATTTTATATGTATATGTCTATGACTTTTGTGAGCACGCGAATTTTCATAAATTCCTCCTTTACATGAAAATGCAATATCAGTTTATGCTTTAAATAATTTTTCAGTTCCAATGACATACAAAAAATGATTTTTTTTGTGGCATGAAATTCTTTTAAAAACTTTTTTGCTACCCTTAGTCGGTAAGCGATACATGCATTCATATAATAACATTTTTATCGATCGAATCGTTGCATAAAGATGGGAACGTAATCAACTTTTTTTGCGAACGAAAATCATATTTACAAAAATATATATTATATGATTCCTATAAAATCGAATAATATGAGAATACGTTTTTATCACACTGAATAGGGAATGAAGAATGAGAATTGAAAGAGAAAACGAAGTAATAAAATTTTCAAGGGTAGAATGTGCTGAATATTAGATTAACGAGCTTCTGTGAATATTTTTTGAGTTTGAAATAAGATCACAAAAAATTTTCGAGACAGAAGTGGAATTGAGTTAAAAATTCTATCTTTAGCATAAATCATTTACTGGTAATTGCGATGACGGAAATATTTTTAAGGGTATTAAGTTGCAAAATAATCCACCTTCATATTGTTTAACTATTTAAAATGTAAATTTTCATTTTCTTTCTTAAATTTATTTTTAGTAGGATTTTTGGAAAGTTTGGGAGGAACCCTTGAGGAAAAATTGTATCATTTAAGACTTTAGGGGCCGTTCACAAGTGACGTCCACAAGAAGAGGAGCGGGAGGTTGAGGTCGAGAGCAATAGAATTTCTTGGAATCATGTTGTTTTTTTTTTTGAAACATGACCGTTAATTTCGGACATTATTTGTGGACGACCCCTTAGCTCATTTTTATATCTTCAAGATATTTGCACTCAACATACTTCAATTTTATGATTGAAAAGACTGAATGAAATGAAAATATGTTGAAATAATGCAGAATGATTCCTCTTAATTCCTAAAAGCCGAAATTACAGTCTAAAAATTACTACTCTTCAAGCATACATAAATCCATCCGTTTCATCCAATTTTCACAAAATCTTTTAGCCTTAAAAAAAATTCCTCAACTCACAAATGACAAGAAAAATCGTTGCTGAAATTTTCATGTAAAATGTGAAAGATGATTCAACATCTCAAATCTACACGTTTACCTCTCACGACATGAAAAATTAGAGACGAGAGAAATGTTATTTTGTAAATTCACGTGAACGTATGAAGTATGGCAAAGTAATGCAATGATTCAAGTCAGAAAATTCCGAAGAAAATGAAAGTAAAATTTACAGTGAAATTGCTATACGCATTGCTTGTGTGAATGCGAAAAGTCATGCGAAAAAAATTTATTTCCCTCGCGAGAAAAGCAAAAATTTTCACTCCATTGAACATTTTGCGCCTCCTTTTTGAGTGCGCTCATGTAGGCAGGACTGAATACAATAAAAATTGCTTTACTTATAGAAAATTGCTTACTTTTTTTGTGGAAAGATGAAATAATTTTTTTTTTGTCATATGAAAGAAATATTTTTGGGAGGTAATAGAAATCAGAGTTGATGATAGTGGTGTGGATGCAAACTCAATACTTGATAGCTGTATTTTCTAAATGAAATTTAGTCTCCTTATTTACTCCACAACATAAACTATCAAGTCATCCATAATCATTGCCACTATCTCCTTAATGAACAACCCTGATCATGATTGCTTCGTAATGATGATGGAATAGAAAGTCAGCACTGAAAAATTGCTTTTTCTCGGTAAATTTAATTTTTCCTGTCATTTAGGAATTTTTGCCGTTTCTGGCTTTAAAAAAATTTTTCCACATTTTTTTATGTAAGAATTTTCCTCTTTTTCGCATGTCTCTAAATCTTCTTTTATGCCAAAATAGAAGAAATTTAAACAAGAAAATAAATGGATCTGAAATGCATCCACACAAAAGATACATTAAAATCACATTTTCTCATTTTTATGAAAAACTTTTTCTTTTCTTCCTCACTCGTTTCTATCTTTATCGCATTTATTCATTCACATTTCTTCATACAGAAATAGACATGAAGATGAGAACATTAATACAAATGTTTTTTAAATACGAAAAACAAACTCATTTTACTTCTTATTTCATTTCATCCCTGCCTGAACGGAGGAACAAAAACGAAGGATTTATTTTCTGCACACAAAATACTGCATAAAATTTTCATTCATTCATTTAGGTTGGCAAAAACGAAGAGATTGGCAAGATGCCATGATTTGATAAAAATAATCAAGGAATTCATTTCATGCACAACCTTTTAATCCCTTTTAAAGACACTCAAGGGAATCATTGAAAAATAGAAATTTATTAAGTTTAGTGTGATGCTGAAGTAGTTTTTTTGGGGGGGTTTATGAGGCAATTATTAGATAGTTTTATGCGAGTTTAAAAGGATTGAGTTTTATCGATGAATTCTATTGTTGCTGAGTAAGCTAATAAATTGAATTGACCTCAATAAATGAATCCTTTTAGGCTGGAGAGGCTTGCTACAGCTTAAAATCAACAAAAATCTTCATTATACATTTAAAACCTTCCGTACACATTTAAAATTCCTTTTGCTTCTTTTCATAAAGCTGTCTATAAATATTTCCCTGTCCGTGCTTAAAAATTTCCATTTAAAGCCTAAAAGCCCCAAATTCAATACAAAAATCAACATCGCAAAAAAGTCAACAAATGCGAAAATTTAAAATTCCCAAAAGCCGTTAAATAAATCACGAAAAAAGTACACATTAAATAAACACCATTAAAAACATCTACCAACAATTACAGCCTTAAAAATAATATCCCTCGAAAAAAAACTGTTCATTACATCTACCAGTCATATCTTTTTAATCTTTACCAAAAATTTTTTACACGTCCCAAAAAAGTACTTTAATTTATTCGGAAAAGAAGATACCAAGAAAGGCAAAAATGATGCTGATAATATTAATAAAGGACGGACTCTTTTCTTTCATGTGTTTGTGTGCATGGAGGTAAAGTGGAATAAGAGGCGTGAGAAAGGCAAACTCAACAGATTATGTAAAGTAGACATATCTACCTTTCTCGGTGTAAAAAGAGAATCTTCCGTCCTTAAAATTCCTTACTTTCTTTACTTTACTTTACTTTGTGAACATGAAGGTCGAATATTTGGATATGGATGAATAGATGCGAACTGAACATAAAAACGTTCGCATAATGAGACTGTAATTTTCTCCAACTGACGTTCGAACTTTCTATGTTCTAGGTTCTATAAATAGCGAATAAAACAAGAAATAATGATGATTAAAGGCGAGCACAAGCAATGGGCGATGGGCAATAAGAGATAAAAAGTTTTATTCTTTCTTTTGCTGTAAATCACTTTGAAATAGCTTCTGACCATCCTTAACTCGCTATTGATAATACCGTATGGCGGAAATAATAGAGAAGGAATTTGGTGAAGTAATAGGACAAGTTAATTCATAATTGCTGCAATAAGATGCGGCAACAATAAAGCCGATTGGAGAAATGTAATAAATTTTTTCCTACAGCCACAATAATATCTGCTGAAAAGTCAGTATTTTAATCATCATCATCATCTTTCTCTTTTTCGCCTTTCTTTGTTTCCCATGCACACAAATTATTACTTTTTTTTGTATCCGCAATGTGCGCGTGAAAGCAAGAAATATTTTTTTTCTTCATCGTATTACCCCTGCGCCCCTCTTCCCACTAACTCACTCTCTCCTTTAATGTAGTTTCTCTCCTTTTTTTCTTTTTCATTCTTTCAACCTCGCTGATAACAATCATCATTCGAAAATTTATTGTGTAATTTTGGGGGCTTTTTTCTGCTCAATCTTCCTTTCTTTTCTCTCGATTTTAATACACACATACAGAAATTGAACAATTTATATCCTTAATTTTTGGTTTTAGGCGCATTTTCCAAGCTGCGAGCGAATTTTGCTCTAGGAACAAATTTCAATCAACTTTAATTTGGGGATCTCAAAAATCTTCAATTTTTTTAGAGTGTCAGTGGTGCCAAAACAATGCTCCGTGATACTCAAGTGTTCCACAAGATAATTTCAAAATGACCAAAAAAGGACTGATTTTGGAAAAATTGAAATTTTAGATTTAAAAAATGATCATGAAACTTACTTTTCAGGTACTCTTGGCAACTATTTGTAATCATTTAAAAATATAGTGCTCGGCGAAAAAATTTTGACTGAAAATTATTTCGCGAGTCAAAAAGTTCACACACCATTGGTCTAAACTAAGCACTAGACCGACAATCAAAGAATTTCAGTTAGATTCCAGGGTATTATTTCAAAAATAAACCAAACCCCCAAACTTCTCTCCAGAAGACTCAATAATCAGTCACACAAACAAACTGATCCAGCGGCGCCTTTTAATCTCATAAAATATGCTAAATATGTATTTATTGTAGAAGAAAAATCCAATGGACATAAATAATTTATTTCTTTTTGCTGCTGTTTTACTGCTTTTTCTACTGTATTCTTTTTGGCACCGCATATAAAATTATATAAAAAAACCCCGAATGAGAGAATAAAGAAGGAAAAATTACTGGAAAAAGCAATAAATTATTTTAAAGTTGCTCAGTTGTTGAGTTAATTTTTATTTTATTGTCATGCATTAGACATTCTTATGGGAAAAAAATATCTAAATGTTAGAATTGGCAGGTTGAAATTCATTACAATAACGAATTCGTTGCTTGGTGAATTGAAATTAGTTTGGAAACGAGAAAAAAGAGAAAAAGGTAAAGTGAGAAATAATTAGAACTTTGAGGAGACTTAATTAGCTTCCTTCATACTGAATTAAGTCGATGATGTTGAATGTTAATGGAAATTCGAGGAAATGAGTTCCATGAGGCTTGGAAACTTTTGTGATGTAAAAAAGTTTCGTGATTGATTTTTTTTCTTTCTTTACTTGGTATAAAATTAGCTTTTGTAGGTTTGCTTCTAAGAACAAAAGTTCAGTGTATTTTAATTAAAAATATTTCCATAAAATTTTCCTCCTCATAAAAAACCAAATTTAATAATACTAAAGTCGCTAAACCTCAATATGTCAATTCCAGTTAATGAGTCTTGAATACACTTTGTAAAAGATTTTAGCAAACAATTCATACTTCAGCAATCTAATGCTAGAAATTAAGTAGAGCTATAAAAAGCTACTCAACTCAATTATGTAGTCAAGTCATAATACAGACTGTTCAACCTGATATTAATCTACCATACAATAAAACATAATACCTACGAAATTCTCAACAACAACAAAAAAATATTTTTCCATCAAAATAAATTTTTCCTTAGTCATTTCCATAATGATTTATGCGATGTAATTTCATGCCCTTCTTCACTTTCGCTAACATTTTTATTCTCACTTCTTCTTACACGAAAAGTCGTATACATAATCGAAAAAAACACCTATCGCAAATCCATCTTAACAGCAGCGAGTGTTTTTTCATCAACAAGAAGTTAAAAAGCCAAAATTACCACAACTAGTCGTTGATGTCGTCGGCAATGTGAATGAATAAATTGGATGAGAATTTTTTTTTTTACAAAAATTAAGGTTGAAGAATTTTGATTATGAGAACAATTGAAGTAGCGCATTTGAGATTAGGAATGATTTTTGGGACACGGAGGGGGGAAAGGTCATTTTCAAAGAAATGATAAAAACGACTTATTTTGGTAAAGCTAAATTTTCTTCAAAGTATCTTTGATACTATATAACAAGTCGGTGAATAAATGCAGAGGGTCCTCGATTTGAATTGTTTCGATTTGATATCATTTTTAACGATCTTTTCAACAAAACTGTTCAAATCGGGAACCCCCTGTGTGTATACATACTAGCCTGTACCCAAAGGTTTATTTTCTCAAGAGAAACGACTTGATTCTTTCAAAACTTATTGACATCATTTTCCAACAAACCCCCATAATTGAAAGACAAATTTAATTCAATAGAAAATTAATCCTACTGCTTATTTTTACTGATGATTAATGACCACACAGTGACATTTGAATGCGTTTATTTGCTCATCGCCAACACACACACTTCGTGTTAAAATATTGACATAGGTGTCAAAATTATACATGATATGCTGATAAAAAATCTCATTATTCATTCAAATGTTGTTGGTGCTTTCATATTAGTTGCCATAATTTGCAGGTGTTAAATAAGGTCAGGTGATAAATTTGTCATGGTGAACATTAGGAAAAGTTGGAGTTGAACATATTGAGGGTGGGATAGTTTTGTAGCTATAGAGTGTCGATTTTTGTGGATGCAAAACTAAGTTCCATGAATGCTTACTTGCAAGACTGCAAAAATTACTAAATTTGGTGTCATAAAATAAAATTTTGGATATCATTTTTATTATAATAATAACGACTTCTCCCCAATCGGACAATCCAACACCAACAACAAATCTTCAAAGAATCAAGCTAAAAAAAGTAAAGGAAAAAGTATTTTCCACACCATGTGACGGCATGATAAGCCATTAATTCATTCCCTTCAGTCTCACTTTTTAAATTTATTGCCATCATTGCTTTTCGCGCTGTACATTGGCTGTGTTTGAAAACTAAACTGCTGCCCGGTCTTATCAAAATAGATTTATTACCTTTACACATTTCATTTTCATTCCTCATTCTACTTGAAAAGTCATTAAAGTTGAAAATTTAATTGTTTCTTTTTTTCAAGCTGTACACAGCCAAAAAGTACGAAATAATTTCGAAATTATTCTCTTAAGGTTTGTTATATGTTGGCATTATCTATTGAGCGCAAAATAATGAAATAATGGAAAATATATAAAGCATTAATTAAAATTCATGGATATAAATTTATGTAAGCACATTTGAATTATAAAACAACAAAAAAGAATGTTGAAAATAATTGTTGCCATTTTAAAGTCACGAGATAAAACTCTTTTCTTGAATATTTCTTTAAAATGCTATAAGAAAAGCCTTTAATGCTCTCTTTTTTTATTTCCTCCTATCTCATAAGACATAAAACATTTTAAGTGTCGCATTATTCATTTTGATGTGTTGTTGATGATGTTCTTTCCTACTTTCTTCCTTCTTTCTTATGTTACCGGTAGCGACAACGATAAATTGAAATTGTGCAACTGCTCAACTTTTTTTTTATTTTATTTTATTTCTTTACCATTCATTCTTCATTCCATTTTTACCTTAATTTCTGTTTTCTTCGGGAATTTTAAAACTGTTTTGATGTCACAAGTAATGAAAGATAAGAAATTTAAATTGAAAGGTGAATTTTTTTTATTTCATTTTATTTCTCTGAATTTTAAACAAACTTGAAAGGAAAATGCAGCTTGTAATGGGTGTAACATTGTAAAACTGAATTGTTTTGGCTTCAATTACTTCTGCTCGATCAACTTGTTTGTTTTCTTGCATTAAAGGTTAAAACTTTTGGCTTCAATTCTTTTTTTGACTTTTGTCTTTTGTTTTTTTAAGGAAGTTTAATCGAAGATTATTGTGATATTTTCTGAGGGGTTGCATGAATGTGAATTAGACTACTATGCTCAAATTTTTAATAGGTCAACAAAATGTTAATTGTTGAAAACATCGATGACTGTCAAAACTTTTCTCAAACCCCCCAAAAAATTCATGCAAAATTAATTCTTCAAGTCCATATCCATAAATATCAATACAAGAGTTAAATGCATCTCGTCTATAAATTTCCAAAAGGATTACCAAGACTCTTGACTCCAAAGGGTCCGGATGAATATTTGATGAAAATATTTTGGGATCCATACTGTATTTCGAATCAGATATCTTGAATAAATTACATTTTGGGTAAGGATGGAAATCTCAAGGAAGTTATTAAAGCAACCAGTTTCCGAGTGTGTCGGAAACTGACCTAACGATAGAACAACTTAACAGTTCAAGGTCATTTGCTTGATATTTCAATTTATTCAGTTATCACCAAGATGAATTAAATTGACTGTGTAATTTGATATATTTCACCTAATAATTTGTGTACTTAAATTTCCTATCTGCATTTGTAGAATGAACATCTTCGTGCCTTTCCATTTCAAGCGCTTTCGCAAAAAAAAAATTTCAACAGAACAAAAATTTCACAATTCAATTAATTTTAATTCAAAATTTCTTTCTTTCCTTTCATTGCAGATAAAACAAATAAAAACTTCATTACGCACATTTTGTAGGAACAAAATATTCTTTTTTTTTTGTTGTATTCATTCGTGTGTAAGCTTTGAACGAGGAAGGAAAAAAGTCGAGGAAATCTCTTTTTATTCTGTGTGCAAATAATACAGACTCACAACGAGAGAAAAGAGGAAGAAAAATTTAATAAAAAATAATAATAACAGAAGTAGAAGATTAAAGTTTCCTTTCTTCCATTTTCCTCGTCGTTCGTGTAGATGTTTTGTATACATATTACTATATACAGTTAGAATTAAGTAGCAGGAATCGGAAGAGAAACTTTGTGTATCATAAATAAACCTTTAGTCTTGCTACTTTTATTTTTCATCATTATCATCATCAACAGGATCATGGAAAGTGTCAAAAGAAAAAAATAAAGTCAGTAAAAAGTGTTGTATATCCATAAAGTTGTATAGTGTGAAAAAGTGCTAAGAGCAAAAGAAAAAAAGTAAATAAGTAAATATGGCTGTTAGTAATATAGTTTGTGAGTGGCTAAAAGCCCTTGGTCTTTCACAATATGCCCAAAGTTTTCTCGATAATGGCTATGACGATTTAGAAATTTGTAAGCAAGTCGGTGATCCGGATCTTGATGCAATTGGCGTACAAAATCCAACACATCGTCATAAGTTGTTAAAGAGTGTGAGACTATTACGTGAGAAGGGCGCAGCAAGTGTATATTTTCAAATCAATGATCCTTCATTAATCGATACGGACGGATTAGAACGTGAAAATTCACCCATTTTACTTACTGAATTAGATCGTTTAATAATAGAACAGTTGGAAACTGATGGTGTTTGTCTAACAGCACATCCATACTCGAGTCCGGTAAGTAAATGATGATAAGATAATGGTCAGCTTTTTCTTTGTAAATAAGCATCAGACATGACATTTCAGTGCCTTAAAATGATGGATGAGAAAATTTTTTTTCTCTCTTCCGTTTTCTTTCTCTTTATTGCCTTCTTTCCTTGTTGAGAAAGATACTCTTGAGGAAGCTCAAAGTCATACTAAGTTAAATTGAAAAAATAAGAGTTGTCGACTGTTTAGGGAAGGAAAGAAATAAAGATTTGAATTCCATTAAAAAAGGTCCAAATGATGATATTGTGTAAGTTCCTTGGTTTGACTTCTTTTTTTGAGAAATTTCCTTTTTCTTTTGACTTGATATTAAAATGAGTTTGAGTTATTTATTTACTGCATACAATTTTGGGATCTGTCTTAATAACTTTAAGAGTTGAAAAAATAAGAATAAGTAAGTTGTTATAAAAAAATTATAAAGAATGGAAATGAATAGAATTTTAATGAAAGGTATTTTAATTAGGAAGGATTATTTGAATTGTAAATGGAGGAAGACCTTGAACTTAATGATGAATTTGGATATTGTTTGATTTATCAATTAAAATCAGTTCTCTTGATCCCTTTAAAACAGTGATGTCCAACCTGTGTGCCGCGGCATACTAGTATGCCGATTTTTTTTTTCTTGAAAAGTCCCAAGAGTCGTGTTCCGCGTGCTTGATTATGATTATGATGTGTTGATTATAATTATGATGTGTTGATTATGATTTACTCACAAGATGTGTTGCGGCACAAAAAGGTGCCACCACTGCTTTAAATGTCTCTAAAAGAGTCAAAAAAAGCCATAAAACACGACTTACGTAGAAAGTCAATAGCTTCCGCGTTCGACTATCGGGTCAGCAAAGCTTCGCTTTGCATTAGTTTGAAGATTAGGATTCCATCGGGTCAGCAAAGCTTCGCTTTGCATAAGTTTGAAGATTAGGATTCGATCGGGTCAGCAAAGCTTCGCTTTGCATAAGTTTGAAGATTAGGATTCGATCGGGTCAGCAAAGCTTCGCTTTGCATAAGTTTGAAGATTAGGATTCGATCGGGTCAGCAAAGCTTCGCTTTGCTTTAGTTTGAAGATTAGGATTCGATCGGGTCAGCAAAGCTTCGCTTTGCTTTAGTTTGAAGATTAGGATTCCATCGGGTCAGCAAAGCTTCGCTTTGCATAAGTTTGAAGATTAGGATTCCATCGGGTCAGCAAAGCTTCGCTTTGCATAAGTTTGAAGATTAGGATTCGATCGGGTCAGCAAAGCTTCGCTTTGCATAAGTTTGAAGATTAGGATTCGATCGGGTCAGCAAAGCTTCGCTTTGCATAAGATTGAAGATTAGGATTCCATCGGGTCAGCAAAGCTTCGCTTTGCATAAGTTTGAAGATTAGGATTCGATCGGGTCAGCAAAGCTTCGCTTTGCATAAGTTTGAAGATTAGGATTCGATCGGGTCAGCAAAGCTTCGCTTTGCATAAGTTTGAAGATTAGGATTTGATCGGGTCAGCAAAGCTTCGCTTTGCATAAGATTGAAGATTAGGATTCCATCGGGTAAGCAAAGCTTCGCTTTGCATAAGATTGAAATTCAGTAGAAGTATTAAATCTGGATTAATTACCTAAACTGACGATGAAATTCAGAAAAATTATGTTTTCCTAAAATTTGACTGTTTTCTGCAATTCTTGTTCATATTTAATAATTTTAGAAAAAATTGGAGTTGAGTCAACAAAATTTGTTATTTAAAAATGTTAAATCCTATGACGTAGATTAATTTTAATCCGGACTGTTAAATCACTTAATTAAGCTCAAACTGTCCAAAAATGTCCAAAAAACATTAAAATATGTCAAAATATATCAAAAATGATCAATTCTTAACCAAAAATCTCAAATCAATCGAGTTGGATTAAATTTAAACAAACTGATTTACTAAAATCTTAATTAAATCCAACTGCTACCAATCAAAGCTCAAAATATTTTTTTCTTCAATTTTAACTTTATTTAGCTATTTTTGGTCATTTCTAATCATTTTGTAAAAATTTCGAGTGAAAAAAGTAAAATTGGTTAAATTTCGAAATTTTAATCCTCACACATGGATTAAAATTGAGTCAGGATTAACTCTTAGATTGCTTAATTCTCTTAAAAGTTCAAATTTTTTGAAAAACTGTTTATTTCATAAGATTCTGCTATTTTTTACCTTTATTTTGATATATCATTCATAAAAAAAAGTTTTGAAAAAATTTTGAATGAGGGGGTTTTGTTTTTAATCCGATGGATTTAAATTTTAATCCGATGGATTAAAATTGTTCATGCTCGTTCTCGAAAACGATAGAGTTTCACGCAAAGCGACAAAATTTCCCACCTACTAGACCTCCGTAGCTTTCCAACGATGTATAATTCATTATGTTCAATGTTGACCTGCGAGCTGTAGGTTGGGTGACAAATTTTAATCCCTTTTCAAAAACGTAATTAATAGGGAAGGATTAAAATTAATCCGACGGATTTAAACTTTCATTTAATTTTCCTGATTCACAGTTTAACCAAAGTGGGTCATGTTTGGTATCATTGGAAAGGTAATTTTAAGGGCTATTTAATAAAAATTACTTCATTCCAAATCTCCTCCACCCATGACCACCAGACCAACCACAAAGTTAATCCCACTTTGAATAACCATTTGCATGTTCTGCTGAGTCAGGATGAGGTTATAAAATTTGGATTTTTGTGCCAAAAAATTTTAAAAAATATTTGGATCATTTAAAGTACCAACTTTTTTTCGTTTTAGTGCTGTTGAAGAAAGTTATAGCTAAAATGAGTTTTCTATGGGTTTTGTATGGAAAACTTGTAGGTGGCACCACGGTCGTAGATAAAGTTTTTGGGCCAAGCGACAAAATTTCCCACCTACTAGACCAAAATACCTAAATTTTGAGATATGAACCATTACCCCTCGATCTGATTGGGAGGCTGTAGGTTAGGTGACAAAATTTTCAAAGTGTACCAAAACAGCTTCCGAGCTTGCGCGGAAGCTAAAAGAAAATCCCAATTATGGATCTAGAAAATTCTAGGCTCTCTTTCTACCTTACTTCTCAGTAACCAAAATCAACCCAATGTATTCCATTCATATTCCTGAGAAAAGTTAATGCAGAACATAAATACTATTTAGGTTTCATCGGCAAGTTTGCAATTAAACAAATCCACTGACTACTGTAGAGTACCAAATTTACTTTCTATTTTGAAAAAATTAAACCAGAGATCTAATTTCATATACCTATCAATATTTATGTCCAACCAGCTATGCTTTTTCTGGTAATTAATATTTCCTATTGCGGTTATTTAACATTGAAAAGTTGATTTATTAAAATTATTTATTTGAACTACATTATTAATATCTTGCGTCATGTAAAATTTATATGTATGCTGGATTTAGGAAATGTAATCTAGATTTATGTAGAATACCAGAAAAACTAGAAAACTCATTGCTAAATTGCAGATCAATGCAAATTGATATTAAAATAAATAATCCAGATTTGAATATTCTATGAAATTCAATTCCAACAGAATTTCAAAATTATTTTTATTATTCACGTGAGTAGCATAAAAAAACTGTTGAAATTTTAAAGGTGATAAAAATCAAAAGATTTAATCCACTTTTCATCAAAACCTCACTCCCTTATTCATTTTTCAAAAAAAAATCTTCAAACAATGTTTATATCCCCGAATAAGAAGCTAGAACCTCAATAAAATCCAGTTTTATGTAATACATGGTAGCACACACACAAAAAATACATTGAAATTCATTGCTAATGCGATTACGAGACTCCTCGTTTTTTATTTATATTCACCGCAAAACTCTTTCGCTTTCTCGACATTATTGGAAATCATCCAATTTAATCACACTAAAAATCCATCCCTAGACACACACGAATAAAAAATAAAAATAATCATATAATATAAATAAATATATGCATATTGAATTTATTCTGCTTACTTATCTACTTTAGTTTTGTATTTTTTGTTGCTGCTTTGATTCAATTGTTTGTCGTAGCTGAATCCGAGCACAGAGAAAGAAACAATATAAAGGAATGAGAAGAGATGTAAATATTATTTCAATGAAGGAATCACGTTCAAATAGTAAAGACATGTAACATGTATGCATAAATCTCTGCATTATTGGTATCGTAAATTTGAGAATCTAAAGAAGTTGAAGACAACATAAGAACATTCCTGTTTTACTTTTTTTCTCTCGTTTTTTGTTCTAAACCAGATGCCAGCATGTCTAAAGATTATAAAATGATAAAAAGAGATTTTTTATTGGAGAGATAAAGGAGAGTAAGCATGGTAATAAAGGAATGAAGAAGAAGAATAACAATCTGTTATATAAAATTGTTGTAATATTGGCTTTTTGCTGCTTTAACCTATAATATACAATAAAAAACAACAACGAGCTTACAATAACTTATAACAATAAACAGGCAAGCAAACAAGGCAAGACAAGACATCGAACAAAAAAGAACAGGCAGAGAGAAAAGAAAAAGGAATCAAATTACTTGACCTTCGATAATAATCAATTCATGATGGAATGGCTATATAAAAAAAATTGAACTTTCATTCTCTTTTTTTCCTGTACTAGTTCTACTCGACTGCCTGACTTGTTGCCTTGTGTGCATCATATTGAATGTTGATCGTTGATTGCCTTTTTATGCAAATTTTTTCTTTACCTCTACCTCTGTGTGCCTTCTCAATTTTACCTGAAATTAAATGTTCATGTTATTTATGTTATTGGCCAATCTATCGATATTTATTTTCCAGCTTTGTGCCTGCTTTTTTCATTCTCTCGTTATTTCACTTCTCATTGAGTCTGTATTTTTATTTACTTTTGGAAAGAGAAAAAGAGAAATGGCTTAAGTGTGCATAATTCAGTGTCGATTTATACAAGTAATTTAGAGAGTACATGAACGAGGCTCATCTGAAGAATTTATGCACTAGCTTAGCAGATGTTTTTATTTTTATTGGCGTGCTTGATGTTTTTAAAGTCTGAGCTAATTTTGATGACTTTTATCACAATACAGTTAGAAAAGGCAGTTCAACAGCCTTAAAATATGTGTCACCAATCTAATTCAATAAAATAAAAAATCAAATTAACTCATCACATCCAATGAAAGAAGGCATTAACGACATTCATTTAAAATTCAAATTAAAAAACAGTTAAAATTCACAAATAAAATCCTCTAATTCATATGCATCGTCACCATTCAATTCTATAACATATTCCAAACACGACTTAACTCAATTCATCCAATTTTGATCTAAAAAGCCACACGCTTAAATGTTCAATGCATTTCCAAAGCCATTTCCACTTTCATAAAAAAATGTTTTTTTTTAATCCCATATTAAAATAATTCCTCAATTTACCATCTCTAAATGTTTTATTTCTCATTCCACATGCATTTTTTTAGTGTTATTATATATTTTTCAATTCATTATGGATGGAAGAAAAATCCAATAAAAATGCACCATTGAATGCAGATACATTTGAGATTCCATGCACGTAATGCAGATTTATATGCTCACAACTTCAGAAGCCCGAAGAATTTTTACTCATTTTCATTCTGTCGCTCTCGTTCCTTTATACTCCTTTAAATGTACATCGACACATTATTTCTGCTCATATAAATTTATTCATTTGACTTGTTGAAGTTAATTAAATGAAATAAAGTGCAAGATGCAAATAAAAGCGACGCAGAAAATAAATAAAAAATTATTGTTGCTCTCTCTCACTCTTGTTGGATTAAGTCATTTGCATAATTGCGGTTCATCATCATCATCATCAGCATCAGCACTAGTTTTTCACAATATAAATATATTGTAGTATAATCCACACTTATTCACTTAAAATTGTGAGTGCAATTTTAATTAGACGAAGACGATGTAGATGAGATCTCTTCGCATAAAACTTAGACTATGAGAAGAGTTGATGCGGTCTCGATACATCGTGACTTGAAGCTACTCAACTATTCATTTATTCTCATTCATATGCATGATGTGGTTGTCGTTTAATGCTTTTCACTACAAATAGATATAGATGATGTTTTAAAATGGATATAAATTGCGGTTTTTTGTGTATAGATGTTGAGGGCTTCTTGCAATCAATTCCCAGCTCGTTTCTATCTTTGGTCCAGTCTTCAAGATTTTTTCGTGTGATTTATAATTTTCAATTTATGTCTGTCATTTATGAGTTTTTGTATCCTAAATTTCAATTGGCATATTTTTGATTTATTTTAAAAAAGTTTAAGATTTTGCCCTATCTAGTGGACTGCTAGGTCCAAAAACAAATTTTTGACAAATTCTGGCCTAATTTCAACTTAAATCCTATATATATATATATATGAGGTCATATAAGAAAATGACCGTTAAATTTTAAAAATTTACTAACACCATCAAAACTTTTTATACCGGAAACAATAGAAAATTTTGATAGTGTTAGTTTTGTTTGGGGCGATTTTGGGGCGGACTCTGTTCATATGACCTCGTATAGATATATTGCTTAAATCCATTTAACTGAAAACTCTACAAATCTCTGTACACAAATAAATTACCATATCATGATTGAAGAGCATCTCTACTAGTTCAAGCCATATATTTTCATGCTTTAATAGCTCTCAAGACCAAGAGTCGAGAGTCGAGAGCTAGAAAGCAACAGAGGGAATGAAATGAAATGACAGATGATGATAAAATGCTTTTATATATTTATGTCGTTTCTGTGCTGATAAAAATCTTGAAAACTAGTCTAAACTGTCCATTAAATACTTTTATTTATTTCACTTACATCTCCTTTCATACTCTCTGTCTGTGTCTTTTGCCATCCAACCACTTGATGTCGATCATTTTCTATTTATTTATTAAGAAGAACAATTTTTTTCTACTTCTCGATTGCGATGAGAAACTTTGACGATGAAAATGATGACCGAGATGGAGATGACGAAATGCTCCCATTTGCTAATTGAAGGATTTTTGTGAATAGCAATTTCAAGTCACTCAAAATAATATCATGGCATGTGCACTCACAGAACTATTTCAATTTACTTCCATTAATTTGATGGTTTAATGTCCATAAGTAGATTTTTTCATATGTTTTTATAATGGCTTTTAATATTAATTAATATTCTCCTTCATATTCATTCGCTCTTTTTTGTTTGAGTAGAATTGAATAAATCTGCTTAAAAGTTCTTTTTATTTTTGACTGATTAATATTGAGACTTTATATTTAATATTGATGCTTTGGCAAGAGCTTCTTGGAATTTCTTTTAGCAAAAATTAATACGTAATTTATATTGTAAAACTTTTAAGCTTTTTGATGAGGATAATATGCTTGAACTTTTTCCGCACGTTTGATGGTGGCGGTGTTTACATGAAAGATTATTATTGATTGAAGCTTGTAGCAATCTGTGCTACCTAGACAACAGTTAGCTTGACTTCATATTTAAGCTTGAGTCCTACTCAGGGGCGAAGCCAGAGGGCGAGTATCCTCAATTTGCTAGGGTTTTTTGGGAAAAAATCCCAAAACTCCCCGAAACTTTTCGTTCCATACAAGAAAATATCAATCCTCCCCCTCCCCCCTAAAAAATTCTGACTACGCCCCTTGTGTTACTTAAGAAATATAGGTTGCTGAATTTAGGTGTCGTTCGTAAAATTCGTAACGCATAGGGAAGGGGAGAGTCCATAAAAATTTTTAATTTAATATTGGGGAATGATTTTCAACATTAGCATAGTAAATCACCTTCTAACTCAATGATTGAGTCTCAATCTTAACCCTAAAGAAAATAAACTTACAAAACTTGAAACTTCAATATGATAAGCTCATTTGCATTTAAATTCACATCATCAGACAATTCAATTCACAGAAGGTCCTACGGTCGTTAACGATCCATTGATGCAAAACTGTAGAGCTCTCTTCATTCTCTCAACTCTCAAATCAAAATAAAGAAAAAATTAAATGTAAATGTACAACAAATTCCCAATTGAACCTTTTAAAACCAACAAAAGAATGTAAATTGGCACAAGACTTGTGTAAGTCATGACCCTTTCTTTTACTGTAAGGCTTAACATAACAATCGATAGAATAATTTTTATGAACGTCTTGAACTTTCTAAAGACTCAACATGAAATCGTATTTGAAGACTACAATCATAATCTAATATTGCTTATGCTTATTATAGTAAGAAGAAGTCCATAAAAAATTGATCTCTATAGAGATATTTTGAACTTTTTTTTGTAAATGTACCGTTTAATAAATATAATTTTTGTCGATTCATACTTCCTTCAATTCTATCTCTGTACATAAAATACACACCATGCCGCATTATATATGAATGTATTTCAATGTATATATCTCTCTACTGTTGTTATTATTATGCCTTATGCTTTGGCTCATAGCCATCAACAAATGTTGCAAACGGTTTTTCTTCTCCATCTCCTTCCATTTCATTCGTGAAAGAGCAAAACAAACAAACAAGTTTTCAACTTTTTTTTTTGTTCGTTCCTCTCTCTCGTCTTCTGTTGATTGCAAGGCACGAAATACCGACTGAGTTATTATGATAATCAATAGGAATGGGAAAATAAGAGCCCGATTATGTGTGTTGCCGAGAAGAAATTTAAAACAATTTTTTTTTCTTTATTTAATGAAAATTGAGTTGATTTTTATGCTAAAAGTTCATAGAAATAGTAAATTAATTTCAAATTATGCAAAAGGTATTTGGAAATTCACGTACGTGAACTCAAGACATAAGATCAATTATAGGTTAGAGCTGAATGAAATCCCATAAATCAAACACAAGAAAATAATAATAATATTGTGCTGTTTGAGACCACATGAGCACACGAACATGCTTATTTATGTATGTTTATAAAACTTTCATATCTAGTTGCTTCAGCTCGTTTTCGTGTTTGCTGATGTATGTTCTAAAAGAGCGAAAAAGAAGAGAAATTTATTATGGATGAAAGTAAAGAAGCAATAACAAGTAAATCTACATTGTGTGCAGATAAATGCTGTAATCTTGTTGTAAAGTATTTGGGGAAGGATTTTGAGATGAGATTTGGTAAATAATGAGTTTGTAATCTCATTTACTGGATGTTTTTGAATATTTAATAAAGGGTACCGACAATTTACTTGGAGAAGCTAAGATTGAAGTACATTGACCTTCCTCTTATCAAATCTTTGCCAAAATAATTACAAATTTTGATTAAGTATCCAAAAATCCATTTCCCATCAATATCGCCAATTAAGATACAAGTATTCTTCAATATAACCTTCCATAGACCAAAATCGGCAGTCCTTAATATTTTTCATCATCATCCTTCTGATAATTCTCGGATAATTTAATATTAATGCCCCAATCTTTTAGCCATCAACAGATAGAACTTAAGCAAGCGCGCAAAATATAATAAGTACAAAAAGTGATTGCGGGGTATAAGTAGTGAAGCACAGGCGGTAATGTGAACAATTTGATTGGGTAAATTAAGAAATATAAGGTTCATTAAAGCAGAAAAGGTCAAATACTGAGATTTGATATGGGTCTATGAGCAAAAAAAAAATAATAATAATAAAAATATTCCTTTACATGCGATGATCATGATGACTATAAGAAAATAAAGAACACAGATATTCAGCGTCAATGTGCTCAATGTGTATAAAACTATCATTATTACGTTATTATTATTACTATTATTATTCATGGAGCATTTAAGCTTTTGCTCAATTCGTTTTTTGAAAAAGGTTAATGGGTGGAAAATATAAAAGGCATGTAAAGTAAATATCATACTCGAATGCCTTCTGAGAACTGTCACAAAATTATGTTACCATTTGTTGCTGTTTGTTTTATACGGTCATAATGAGAAAGTCTCTCGGACAGGCATAAAGATAGAGATTTGAAAGTTCTACTAGATTTTGATGAAACTGGGCTCGTGTGTTGTTGCTAAATCGTACATACAGCATGAAGTTCTTGTTAATTCATATATTTTTTGATGATCAATTAATGAAGAAGATTTTGATTCGTAAACGAGAAGAGCGTGAATTCTTTGGATAGTATTAATGAAATTGATTCTATCAAAATATTATTGAATTGATTAATTGAAATTGATTAGATATTCAATAAGCGAAATGATTTCAAGATCAAAATTGATTTGCTTGTGAATTTAGACGAGCGTTTAGTCAAATGAGCAATTTTTATACAGTGACTGATTTTGGGTGAATTTTTAATTCCGTGAACAAAATTATGAGATTTTTTGATAATTTATCTGTCAACTGACATCTTCAAAATTGACTAAAGAAAAATTTCAATTTTTTAGCAGCAAATATAAGAAGTGATAGAGTGTCGTTCATAAAATTGGTAACGCTTAGGGATTGGTCTGAGATTTTTTTAAGCTCCATACAAAACTGTATATAACTCCATATACAATTTATTACGACCAGAGAAGACGATCCAAATGATTTTTCCTCAAAAAACCCTAGCAAAATGAAGAAATTTTTCCTCGAAGGGGGTTAAGACCCTCTTGGACCATCCACTAGCTACGCTTCTATCACAAAATCCATCTAATATTATTAATTATTTTCAACAATAAAAATTTCCCATACTTTAAAAACTTACTCTTACGATCAAAAAAATCCACAATATTTTCTTCATTGCGGTATACATTAGAGCCACATTCTACCAAGTTCATATACTTTAACAATAGAATCATCATTTCATGACCAAAGCTGCTATAAATTATTAACTTTTCTTCTTCATAAACAGATTTATCAATTAATTGACTCAATAATCTCTCTTCGCTCTTGCTCTTAGTTCTTGCTTTTCTGTACGTTCTCTTATTCACATAATTAACACCAATTCATATCATTTGACATGATCGCTCTCATTCTTACTAAATCTTCTTCATTCTCTCTCGCTTCTTCCATCTTCTTATGATTTTCTGATATTTTTTCCAATTTCACACATAAATCTGATTTTATAGAAAAAAAATTCATAAAGTTGAACATCATCGCTAGCGCTGCTACGCTTTGCTCATAGAAAATATAATACTTTATTTAAAAACTTCATTTTCACAAGTGAATGAGCAGCAGTAATAAGGCAAAGCAGCTTTATATCAATCTGCTTTATTGGACTTCAATTAATTCCATAAATTTGATGTGTCATGTGCGCTTGGAGGGGAAATTGATTTTTAGCGAGTTTGAAATTGTTTGAAATTTTAGAAATTTAAGGAAGACGCAGTTTTTAAGTCTATTTAAATGCAATAATGGAGGTTGTTCGTAAAATTCATAACGCTTAGAGAGGAAGGGAAATTTTATCATTCTCCATACAAAAATTTTTAAAACTACATACAAAATTTTTTACAACCAGTGGGGGGGGGGGGGCGGGGGTCGAAAATGGTCAATTTTAGCGTTACAAATTTTTCAAATTTTACTTGAAGAATTTGGGTATATTTTTATCCTCCTTGTTCTTGTTATGCCCATATTCTCAATCCTAGACATACACATCCACATTCCTGCCAAAGCAAAAACGATAAAATTAAGCTTTCATGTCCATTTCCCTCCTCAAATGCAGCAATGAAGCAGAAAAAAATTAAAAATTCATTTAAAAAGTAAAAAGAGAAAAAAAAAATGTTAAATTAACTTTTTGCTTAATGATCAATTAAGCGTCTTAAAGCCTTTTAGAGCTGAAACAGCATAGAGTAAAAAAAAAGTAAATTGAAATTTTTTAGAGTTGTTAGATGAGTTGAATGAAAATAGATTAAAAATTTTGCTGCAATAAACAGAAAAAAAAACTTTTTTTTGCTTAATTGTAAAAATCAATTTTGCGCCGAAGAATTTTATTGCCTTTTTTGCGGTTATTTTCACAGTTTTAATTCCATTTAATTGGCTCAATTATTTTATAGACTTGCTATGGATACAAACTAACTTTGTATCTCATTGATTGCTGATTTCTATTAATACCAAAACTGCTGTTGATGTTGCTATTTTATTTCCATAACATTTGACTCTCTTGGAATTGATATAAAATTGAATAAAAATAGAGAAATAAAAGCCAAAGGAAAAAAGGTCGCTTTTTGGATATTCAAATGGGAATATTATTCGATTAGTGTGGAAAAATTTTATTATCTTAGCGAACGACTGAGACATACACATTTGATGAAAGTTCCTTCCTTTGTTGATAGACGAAAATTAGCATTTAAATAATTTTTTGATGTGTCTATAAAGTTTATGAAAATTAATAAATGCCTTAAAGTATGTTTTAGGCTCGTTTAGTGTCATAAAAATTATGAGATATGAAGCTATAAAACAATCAAGACATGAGCCTACCAAAAATGGAATCAATGGTAGGAAAAATCGTAAATTTTGTGATCTCAGAAATGTCAAGTTGGAACAATTGTTGCTGAGAAATGAAAGTCACAGAAAAATCTGTTTCTGTTTCTGAGTGAGAATGTACATGCTTGTCATCATAAAAATGCTTGAGGCTTACACGCCAGTTTTGATGTATGAGATTAATAAATAGCAAGAACTTGTTGAAATTAAATTGAGGGAATTTATTTAAATTTTTCTTGAAAGTTTAGAGAATAAAAAAGAATGACCTTTAAACATGCTGGAATATTTTTTATTCCTGAGATTCAGTGGCGTAGCCAGGAACTTTGGGTGGCTTGTATGAAATTCGATTTTTAATGGAAAACTCTAGCAAAATAAAGAAAATTGCCAGTGAGGGGGTGAAAATTCACCCATTCACTCCCCCCTCTGGCTACGTCACTGTTCCTGTCTGTATTTTTTTATGTAGAAAAGTGCTCATCGATTAAAAATTTTTTACCAAAAAATAACAGCAAGATCATAGGGGCCGTTCACAAAGTACATTACGCAAAAAAATGACTTTTTAGACCCCCCCCACCCTCGTTACGCTTTTTGTATAAAAATTCTTTTGTATTGTTTAATCTGTTGCAAAATTTTAGACCCCTCCTCCCCCCTAAAAAGCGAACGTACTAAGTGAAAGGCCCCATACCTAATTAAAGCTGTAATTTTTTTAACGGTAAAATGTATTTGAACTTTTGAGTACTTCTCTGTAGCCAACAAACTAATCATCTTTTAAAATAAATTATTCCATAATTTCAAATTCAAGCTAATAACCACAAACTTATGCAACATTTCAAACACAAAAATAATAAATCTTTTAAAAATCACCTTGTGCAACATATCATCAGTCAGCTAATTTCAAAATGATCCATAAATCTTTAACAGAGAAACTCTTCATTTGAAAAAAATGCACAAAACAAATTAACTTATTACGTCCATAGCTTATAACTACCTCAAATCATTCAACCATAAAATACATCTCCATCTGAACAACAAAATCCATTCCACTAATTTACTGAACGATTAATAAATTAATCAGAAGAAGTTTTTTTTTAAAAAAAAAGTGAAACTCAAGCAGTTATATTGTAAAATGACTGGATCATAAAATCGTCATCAGTGCTGGTTTGTTTTTTTGCTCTTTGTGTTTTAAATGTCATGCCAATTATTTAGCAAAATTTGCGATGACGAAATGAGAAAACAATGTTATTATTGGAATAAAAAACAAAAAAAAAGTTTCCAATTAAGAAAAGAGAAAAGAACAGAAATTATTGCCAATCTTAATTAAGCGCTAAAATTGAGTTTCTCATTTGCAGCATTTCCACAGAATAACGTCTCATAAACGTAATAATAATAACAATAAAAATAGAATGAAATGGTACGACGACTTTGCAGTTTTTGGGGAAATATTTATTTTTAGTTCCTCACTGAAGAGTTTTGAGATTCATAAACTTGGCAATTAGCAGGGGCATAGTCAGAAATTTTTCCAAGTGAAAGTCGAAAATCTATAGAAGAAAAAAATTTATGAAGGTCCAAATGCTTTTTCCTTCAAAAACCGTACCAAAGTGTAGAAATTTTTCCCCGAACTCCTTTGGACTCCTTTGTATCTTCCCCTGGTTATGCCACTGCCAATTAGTAATAAAGTGTGGAATTTTTGAAACTGAATATGATGACTTTTGTGAAGATTGCATGATTTTGTTGTAGATTTTAAAGCTTGTCAGGATGTTAAAAAATTGCAGAATTGAATATGATTTGGTACCTAGTTCAGCTTGACCCCATACTGATGTCATTTTCCTCTTGTCCTTCTAATTATGGTAAAAATAAAGTCATTCAAATGCTTTCGTCGTGTTTCATGACTCACGAATCAAAATATCTCAAAAGCAGAGATCGAAGCCGACATTTTCGGCTTATTTCATTTTTTACACTTTTTGATAAAATAAAGCTATCTACAAAGTATTTTAGATATTCTAACTATTCTTTGGGTCATTTTCTATGATTCTGAGTCATATTTGTAAAGATTAGAAGTGTATTAAGCTCAAAATTTAACTTCTAAGTTTGTTAAGCCGAGAAATAAGCCGCGGCTTATTTCTCGGCTTAACAAACTTAAAAGTTAAATTTTGAGCTTAATACACTTCTAATCTTATCAAATATGACTCAGAATCATAGAAAATGACCTAAAGAATAGTTAAAATATCTAAAATACTTTGTAGATAGCTTTATTTTATCAAAAAGTGTAAAAAATGAAATAAGCCGAAAATGTCGGCTTCGATCTCTGCTCAAAAGTACAGTGCAACAATTTCTCACCAAGTCCATTTAATAACAAGTAAAAAAATTAAGTACAAACTTTATAAAAATCCCAAGCAAACACAAATAAAAATAAAAAACAATATTAACAGAGGAAATTAAGATTAATGGCAATGTCAACTGCTAAAGTGAGAAAACGACATAAATGAAATTAAACATTTTTCGTACAATGCACTTAATTCTTTTATTCTCACTCTCCTTTACTGAAAATTCAGTGACTCTAAAAATTGTGCAATTAAATGTGACTTTAGACATTTTTATTGTTTGTTATGCTGCTCATTGCAATTTCTTATTTTTCTTCCTTTTATGTGTTATTTTCTTTCGTTAACGATCCGAGTCGGAGAATCGTTGGCATGGGACGACATTGAGTTGTTGAAGAAAGTTGAAGGAAAAAAAAAACACCACCAAGATGAAGAAGAAGGCGATGGCATTAAATTATTAATTCCATGGTTGAGAATTTTCTCAACACTATAAAAATGACACTTGCAACAGCACGAGACATTCAGCAGCAGCAGTGGAAAATGAAAATTTATTCTTCAAAGAATTATTTTTTTCCATCTCATCATCAAGTCTGCTGCCGGTCGTTCTGCTGTAGAGCAGTTAAAAAAAAGATCTAAAATAATGAAATCATGAATAACAATTAAAAAATAAAATGGGCGGAAGCAGTGAATGTAATGAAGTAGAAATGTCCATTCATGCAGTGAGCATTATACACAAGAACCGGTCAGCAATTAAAAAATTTTTTACTTCTTATTTCTATTTTTTTTCCTACTGACGATGCCATATGACGAGGATATAGACAAAGACAAGCAGGGTAATTTATACATTGACGCGATGAGAAACTATTGATCTAGAAAATTCACCTTTAAATTAAATTTCAAATTAGTTTCTTCTTTTTCAAGCATTCAGCATCGACAGAACAGAACTTATAAAAATTCTGAATTAATCGACAGGTTTTTATTTTATTTTTGTCTTTTAAGAATTTTTATATTCCAGACTTTTTAACCTTCAGAAATCTTCTCATCATTAATCCATCATTCAAAGCTGTCAGCATTGATATTTTAATAACCCTATAAATGATTTTCATCTTGATGGCATTCTTAAGAAGCCTGTAAAAATGTTTTTGTTATTAATTGGGTCACAATGATGACAATGGTGATGAATTTATGATGATAATCAGATTATGAGGTTGTAATGACTATTTTAGATGAATTAAAATTTTAAGTTGTTTAGATTGGAGATGATAAGGATTTTTGGGGATGATTTAATGCTACTTGAAAAGAAGGAAAAGGTTTCATGAATAAATTTTATATAATTGGGTCCTAAAACAAAGCTCATCCATGCATACTAAATTATATTGAAATCACACATCAAAATCCAATATCCCGAATAAAAATATCCATACACCAAAAATTCCAAATGTCAAATAAATGAAACCAAAACCAATTCAGAAATGAATTTTTCAATACTAAAACTCGCACAGCATAAAACGTTAATGGAAGTAATTTTCGTAAAATTAGTTTATTTGTCGGTGTCGCTGCAGAAAATACTTGGCAATAAATCATAATGGCGATTATGAATATTGTATTGTTCCAAATGAGTCATTATGGAATTTTCAATGATATTAAAATATTTTTTGGCTTCGGCAAAATTATTTCAGAAGCAGAAGCAGGAATGAATTTATTTTTTATAGACATTTTTATAGTCTGTGGATTTTCGTTCAAATTTAGGAATCACATTTAATTATTATTTTATTAACTTTCCTCATACTTTTTTGGGGGGCTTATTCATTAATGATATCTGAATTATTTTAGATTATTCCAGCTATAACTCAAGTTTTTTTTGATTTATGATATCCCAAACGACACAAAGCCTTCGTGAGGCTTCCACATGGAGTCGGGGATATATTTAGAGATTTTAATATGACATTCATAAATTAAGCTAATAATTAGAGACAGATAAATTTCGCATCTATTTTTTTGGAATTTTCGCATCTATTGCCACTAAAAGCCGAAATTTCGCAACTATTTCGTAAATGCGAAATTCATCTGTTTCTACTAATAAAATTTAAAAATTGTTAAATAAGAATTAAGGGCGTAGCCAGGGGGTTTGGGGGTTCACACTATTTTTGCGAAATACTCTAGATATTATTGAACTTTTTCAGATGCGAACCAACCAAAATAAAACGTCGAAAAGTAGCAAAATCACCTCCCCCCCCCAAAAAAAAATTCCTGGCTTGGCCTGCCCCTGATGGGAATGTAAGAAAATTTACATCATTTATGAATGTCCCTAAATTCTATTTTGATTTTCTATCTCAACATTGATAAATGAGATAAAATAAGTGGAAAAAGATAAAGACTTTTAATAATGAAAATTGTCTATAGCAGTAGTAAATTTTTACTCCCTGAGATGCCAGCATTTAACTTGATATCTAATCGATTTGAGATTGAATAGTAATTTATTATAATTAATTTTTTATGGCTTTCTACTTTTTTTTCTTCATCTTCTCTCAATATCTTTTAAATTGTTTTATTGCTTTTTATCTCCTCTTCTTTCTCCTTCCTTTTCATTCTTCTCATCTCTTGTTTTTCTCCATCCATTCATCTCATCATTATTCTATCATAAAAACATCACATTTGGCATTTCTTTATGTGCATTCATATGATATTTGATAATTTTTCAGTCCTCATATGCCTCGTTCTTCTTTTTTTTATTTTATTATTTTTTATTGTACCGTAAATGCAGTTTCATTTTCATAAGATTGTTTTCTCTCCATAATAAATAAATTACTATCAACAACGTTTGAGAATCATCTGAAACTTATGTCTCATCCAACAATATTCATGATCATGTTGATGCATAAATTTCTTCTACGAAGCCACAAATCGATTTCATAATAAATAGATGTGAATGGTTTTATGAGGCTTAGAATCTTTAGTGTCGTTCGAAGTTTTATGGAATTTAACAACGGGGAGGGACTATAATGTGTTTTTAAACGACTTCCATTAGTTTTCATTTTTTTTCTGTAAATAAAAACTTTGCATAAAATCTTATTTACCATCAACAAATGCATTGAGGCTTCAAATACAATACAATATGATGTATATGATTTTTAAAGACCTAAATGAAAAATTTATGACATATCCACAATATCACTGAATATTCACAAGCACACAACATCCAAGCCTGAAGTGATTGAAAATAAATGTGAACATTCATGGCTTCACATTATGCATTGAAATATACTGTGCTGTGTTATTTTATTAAAATGCTTGATGATAAGAATTATTATTGAGTATTGTTTGTATTTAACCTAGATTCAGGCAATTTATAGTCAATTGTGAGTTATTATTGAGAGAATCATTAGAATATGAAATTTTGCTGCATTGTAGTTCGATTGTATTGGATAAAGTCTTATTCAAAAATTACGATTGGGGTCAATTAGGATTTTTAATAGGCTTGCAAAAATCATTTAAAATATACTCTGTTAAGATCGGTATAAAATTCAAGAAATTAGTAGATGTCATTTATGAATTTGCCCTTATATTTTACAGTAACACCTACATACAGGGGGTTCTCGATTTGAACTGATTTGATTTGAACAACCGAAAATTTCCCATACAAAAATTTAAATTTTCATTTTTAACGGTCATTTTTCATACATTTCGACTTGAATAGAAAAATTTTGAAACAAAACAACTGTTCAAATCGAGGACCCCCTGTACATGGAACAAACATGGAATTATCTAAAAACTAAACTATAGTTAATAAATTTCGAATAAACCATATGCGAATATTCCGCATAACTAGCTAAGAAGACATCCTCCTAACAAATTGGACCCTCCCCTAAAAATAAATTCTAACAATCCTCTATAATTTTCAATAAAAGTCAAAAATTTAATTCCCAATAATTTACAAATTGAACACGCTAAATGACACATGAGCATTCAACATCTCTCTAAATTTTCAAGCCCTCATTATACAAACACTGCCACTATATCAAATGTTTAATTGATAATATTTACGAGCTAATTATCTCTATTGAATTGTGTACACATTTACAAGCTATTGAACTAGTCATTAAATAAATTTTCACATTATAACAAAATTGATTTTTATTTTTCAATATCGATTGTAAATTATAATGGAATGATTAAGTGTGAATGGATTAATAATTACACTTGGAATGAATTTAATGAAAGTTAAAATTTTGAATTAATAAAATTTTATTGATAATATAGATTGTGCTAATCAAGAAATAATGCTTTCATAAATACGTAATTAATTTAATAAATCAATATTATCATATTGTTGGTACTGATTGGATCATTTTTATCGGAATTAATGTGCGTATAGATGGTAATTGTAGGTGATAAAAGTGAAATCAATTTTCATACTTTTGTTCACAAAAGTTACATTAATCTCTTTTAACGAGTTGAAAAAGACGTCCATTTTTTTTAAATAATTTTTAGACTCCCTCATTGTGAGAAATTTTTATTCTAGTTTCACTCTCAGAGTAAACATTAATTATAAAGCATTCATTTAAGGGGACATTCACTTAGTACGTTCACTTTTTAGGGGGTTGAGGATTTTGTAACAGATCATACAAAAAATTTTTTTCTTCATACAAAAAAACTAACAAGGGTGGGATGGGGTCTAAAAATCGTTTTTTTTTTTTTTTTGCATAACGTACTAAGTGAACGACCTCTCAGTAATTCATATTTTAATTTTCAAGTACATCTTTAACAAATTTCAAAACTATCGGCACTTCAGATTGTATCACAAGAGCATTTTTAGCTAATCGAATTTCCTTTGGCGTCTCATTCGTCATCTCAACTCGATAGTTCGTTAAAATTTTAATTACAGCTGTCTTTGATTGCATGAGTCCAAAACGTTCTAAGAATGATTAATTAGTTCCATCAAAAATAAAATTATCATAAATTATTTATGCAAAAATTTTACCTCCAATGCACGATCTATTTCCTGTTCCAAATGGAAGATTGGTAAACGTGGATATTTTGTGAATATTCTCCGGTGAAAATCTCTCGGGATCAAACTTTAATGGATCTTCAAAATATTTCTCGTCACGTTGAATGCCATAGATGGGAATAAAGATGGGCATTTTATAAGGAATAATAAAGTCGGAATAAGGCTTCAATGAATATCCATTGGGATTGCTACATTCACGATCTAGAAGTGGCAAAACTGGATAGATCCGAAGTACTTCAAGAAAAACTTGATGAAGATAAGGCGTCTCATGCATGACAATGTCATAAGTCAATTTTCCATCATTTTTCATTAAAGCTTCTTGAAGTTCTACTCGTACACGTTCTTGAATGTCTTGATGCTTTGAAATTTCATATAAAACAAAAGTGGCAGTACCAGCTGACGTTTCATGGCCAGCTGAAAAGAAAACTGCCGCTTGTGCTATCAATGTCTCAATTGCCATTGGCTTCTCATCATTATTCTTCATTTCTGAATTTTTAATTTCAATTAAAGTGTCGATCAAATCATTTCGACTGATTTTTGACTTTTCTCGTTCATTCATCACATGAGTTATTGTCTTTGTCATAAATTCTGTTCCTTCTTCTGTAAACATTTTGAAATTGAAAAATTTACTCACTTCTGGTAAAAAGAAGAGTGCCGTAAATTCAAATCCACGACGAAGTGTGAAATCAAACAAAATTTTTGAAATTCTAGCAAAATCTGACTTTGGATTATTAAGTCCATTGGAATCAACCCCAAATGCTACACTTGAAATAACGTCAGTTGTGAATAACGAAAGTTTTTCTTTAACTTTCATTTCAACAGAATTTCCATTCGATGACCTGAAAATTAAAAGTTAAAATGTTTAAATGATTTGTCAATAGTTCTAAGCACTTGCTACTTTACATCTTTTCCATCTGTTCCAACAAATTATCACCAATTTTATCCAAAATAGGGAACATTGACTTCATTTTGCCACTAGTAAAGAACGGTGTTAACTTTTTTCGGAGATTCTTCCACATGCCATCTTTAGACAAAAATAAATTATCTCGTCCAATTGGATCATGATCACCAGAGCCTCCTACATGATTTGCAAAACTGTTGAAATCTTTGATTAAAATCTGCTTTATAATTTCTGGATCTTTGATGAGCAGTGATGGCTTATGAAACATGAACATTCCGAAAAATGGCTCATTTTTGAATTTTGGATTTTTGTAAATATCGTCAACGCAGTCGTAAAGTCCCTTTTTTCCAATTAAAGCTTCTGTTAATGCTCCCAGCAATGGGAAACTTTTCAAGTATGGAATATTTCGGTCCTTAAAATAATTTAATCTTCGATTAAGCCAATAAAAAATTAAGAACAAAATAGAACTGAGTAAAATTATGGAAATTTCTACTCCCGAAAGTGACATTATTGTCTTACTTTTAAACTGTAACTAAAAAGATTTTATTGCTATTTTCGCGATTTTATATGATTTTTAATAGTAAATATTGCTGATAAAATCATTTTTAAGTGCTCCCACTTGATTTTAATCAGAGGTTACACTTAATACTGATATGGAAATTTTTTTCTATTTAATTGATGCCGCACGTGAATATAAGTGTCAAGTCATGCAAACAAATCTGAAGTTCAGGAGAGACTTGAAAAATTTATAGTAAAGTCAATCAGACAATGCAATAAATCTAGTAATAACTGGAATCTATAAGGAATAATTCAATGGATAATAATATACAAAATATCTACAAGACTTTAAAGCATTACATTCAGTGGCTATGCTAGTCATAGAAATTTACATATTTAGCCAACATTGTAATGATAAATCAACATGCAATTTTCTCATGATACAGCAAGAAATCACGCTGAAAAGAACCTTGAAAAGACACTAATCTCCATGAGAGCTTCCAATCAAATGTAAGTTATAATCCATAGGAAATTGAAAGACTAAACTAACTTTAGCAATCTCTTCTAACCTCAATCTGACCCCCCACATATATCATCGATACTCATTCCATGCCACATTTCTCACAATTCACTTTATAGCTTCTAATTCGATAAATAAAACAAAAAAAAAGTGTATAAAAAATAATTTTTATTTCATTTAACAAAACAAGCACGATTTCGCTGTAGCAGACGAAAAAAAATTAATTCAATAAAGAATGGAAGTCGATTACTTACTGTTACTGCATGTTAAGATGAATATAACGAGCAATGCCGACATAAATTATTGTTTTAAGATATTTTTTGATTATTTTCAATTTTTTTCCATCCTTCTTATGCTCTAAGTCAGTAAAACTGCTATTTTCAGTTCTTTTTTTATGTATTCTTTCGCTTCATACTTGATTTCTTATTTCTGTTGATGTTCTTTCTCGATTTTCGAGGTTAATTGGAGCTTAAGACATTAAAAATTCTCTCTTTTGGCTCTTTTTACTCTTTTATCAATTAAAAACGCTTTGATTTCTTTTAAATATGCTTTTGCTATGTCTGTCCATCTATACATCCATCGAATAAAATAAAAAATACATAATTTATATTTTTTATGAGATTTATTTAGCTCTCACAGAAGGGAATTGAGGAATTTCAATTAAGTTGTGCCACCAGCTTTGTAAAACTTTAAAAATGATATGGACTATCTACACAACACATAAATAAAATTGTAACTCACAAATAAGACCGACCTAGTAGCTTAAGCGGCGGCATTTCATGTCAATTTGAAATCTCTTTTTTTTTTGTCTTCTTCTTTGTGCTCGTTGGACTTCACATTTAGATTCATAATGAAATTAGTTTCATAATCTTAATTTAATTTCTGTCGATTCATAAAAAAAAACTCGTCTTTATAGGCTCTTTAAGTGAAATGGACTTAAGGAATGTGTGTCTTTTTCTACGACAGCTGGTGGTCTGTAAATGTGACTTTCTCACATCTTTTATGTGTCTCTTATCTTTCTCCACATACAGACATTCTTCCTCCTTCTCTTGACTTTATTCCTTTAATAATGATGACGATGCATCATTCAATGAGCTCTCACAGCATATTCTTTATTTTTTTGAACAATCATTCATTGTGATGATTTAATTCCATCATCCATCTACTGGTATTGACATGAAATCAATAGAAGCATGAGAAATTTTGGAAGATCAGAAAAAAAAATTGTCATTGAGAATTTTTTCTTTTGAAGATTATTTCTTCTCATTATCAAAGAATGTTCTTTGATGAATGAGAAGAGTGAGGAGAAGAAGCAACAAGACGTGTGGGAGGATGTGTGCTCAGCATTAAGCTAATTTAATTTTGAAAGCTGATAACAGACTAAATTGAGACTTTAAGAGTTTGCTCATTCGAATGATTTAATGCTTTGTGGGGTATTAAAAAAGGAAATGGCATTGGGTATACATGATGGGTATGTGGTTGAAAAAAGGCCAATAAGTCACTAAAATCGATGAATTTAAATTAAACGAACATAAATTAATAAATTTAATGTTTCTAACTAAATATCCAAACCTGATGTGAATAATTCGAGACTTGTGACCGTTACAGTTTCCCGATAAAAGTGCAAAAATGACACTTTTGTCTGTCTGTCATGCAAAATTCGAAGTTAAATACCTCTTTTTCGAAAACTTTAAAAACTCTGAACTCAAATTAAACCATTTTCATAAAGAATTTTTCAAAGAAAATGATTCAATCATTAATTCAAGACTACAATTAAGCCAAATTAATTATAAAATTCCAAAAAAGTTATGAAATTCGAGAAATAGTGTAACGTATTTTTTTTTTGAATTTCTAATTTTCGAATGTGCATATTTGAATACCCCTAGACTTTCGAAAAGTCTGTCGAACTTGAATTATTCACATCAGATTCAAACCTTATGTCACACACAAAATCTAGTCCATTAACCTTACCACACCAAAGTCATTTGACGCCAAAAAGACACCATAGGAATGACTTCCTACATTTCTAACAATAAATTCATTTCAAATCAATCATAGAACACTCAAACTAAACAATTGTCATGAGAATTAAATTGAGTAGCCTTCCTGTAGTGCATACTGCTCTTTTTCTTCATTCAAAACTTCTATACTTCCGGTCATCAGACGACCTTCAAACCCTTCAAAAATATAAAATTTTTATTTCTAAAACTTCACACGATAATTTTCTTTACTGGTCAATAAACAGAGACCAAAAAAAAAAGATATAAATTTCTGTTCCCATAGAAATAATACTAAATACATTGTAATATTCTGTAAGTAAGTAGAAACGATAGACAACTGAATAAGGAAGCATGGAATATAATAAAAAAAATGTTTTCATTTTTGATGATTATCTCATTGTCATCGAATTTCTCTTCTTTCTTCCTTCTACATGTCGAAAATGAGGAAAAAAAGCTGAGTTTAAGGAACAGACTTACACAATACAATATTATGTTGCTGTTATTCTTATTATTTCTATAAATATATCCACGAAAAGTCATTAAAAAGAGAAGAAAAGAAAATATACTTTAATTCGGTAAACATTAAAAAATATATTATAAAATAGAAGAAGAAGAAGAAGAGAATGAAGAAGCGAAATCATGATACCGAGAAGAAAAAAAAAAATACAAAGAATTGTTAGAATTGGTTTAATTGGAACCTTTTCAGAATTACACACATTAGACAAAAGAAACAAGAATTTCATATACGACTAAATCTACATAAAACAAAATTCGACGGCAATTCCCATACATTTTTCATTCTTATACTTTTTACGGGTGTCTTAGGCTAAGCATTAGAATTATTTTGAATGTGAATAAGCAGTAAGTTCTTTTCACATGTTTAGCTGCTGAAATGACTTCGAAAATTACTTTACAACAAAAATTCCGCATTGGAATATATAATTTTCGTAAATTCATATTTTTCCATCTTATAACGATTGCTTATGTTCCCTGTCATTCTTACGTTATGACATCCTCAAGAGTCGAATCAATTGAGTGATTAATACCATGAGAAAATAAAGAATTTATTTTGAAGAAGACGATTATGATGATGAAGATGATGTATTTTTGGATTGATGATTTATTTTGATACTTTTTCTGAGCGAACTTTAATGGCAAGCAGCTGTTGAATGTCTGAAAAGTTAAAGTGTAAGGCGTTTAAATTCAATATGGAATGTAATTTTTGGTGATTTAAAATTTGCGGATTTGAATAATTTGATGATTTTTGGGAGATATTTATCTAGATTTTGAATTTGATTAAGACATCAGGAATTTTGGCATATGTAAGCTACGGATATACATGGTAGATGTTCAAAATAAATTGACACATTAGAATTTTTATGAAAATTAACATCATTTCCATATGTAATCTTGTTAGATTTTGACTAAGTCTGTTATTAATGGAAGTTACGTTAGCCAAGAATTTTAAGTTCCATTAGAGTTTATACGTAAGTATGTAATGTTTTTTTGTAGCTAAAGAAAAATTTTAAATTTTAAATTGATTTAAATTTAATAAAGTAGGGGACAGAACCTATACTCCAGAATGTGGAACTGATTAAATTGATCAAAAATGATCAAAAATGATCAAAAAAATGATCAAAAATGATCAAGAAAGATCAAAAATGATCAAAAAAAAAATGATCAAAAATGATAAAAAAATCAATTAGATCAGTTCCACACCCTTGCCTATACTCCCATTCTAATGAAGAATTGACATCATTTATGAAAAATACAAAAACTGAATTCATAAATTTATTCATTTAAAATTCGTTACATTTAAGCACCTCATTATGAGCCATAGCTGTCATATTAACAATTTTATTTCATACCTAATAGAATTCCTTACCACAGTAATTTCCAACAATTCACAGCAAAAATCAATTGCGTCCTATTTTTAATATCTTTCTTCTCAATTCTCCTCATCAAATTTGTCACATTCTCCTTGCTATCCTAACAACCTCTCGTTATTAGACGAGAAAAAAAAAATATATTTTTATTATTTCAATCCACAACACATGCCAAAGCAAAGTAAGAACGTAGCGTTGTGACATTGAAATTAAAGTAAATTGAAAATTCGAAAGAGAGTGAACATCAATACAATGGCTAGAGCTACAACAGCTGCTAATAAATATTAGAAAATTTAATCAAAAATTGGAATTGAAAAAGAGAACAAAAAAAATGTGAACAGCAGAGAGATTTTTATTCCATACATCCCTAACTGGTCCCTTTTTTCGATCACACAAACACAATAGTTTGCCTGCTTTTTGCAGATCCATATCTATTCATTCACAATTCATCTATGTGACAATGAATAGACATTAAAGTTAATAATTAATTTTATGGCTCATGCTATGGCACAATGTGTTCTGTATACGCCTATAAAATGAGCATTGATCACGATACTTTCTGTGATTTTCATTCCAATTTCTGATATGGTTTTAATGGGGTGGAAAAATGAATTTTTCTCTCTCAATTAATTTTTTTCTTATTTTTCTTGGTATTTTTTTTTTTTTTTGTCCTCGAATGGCATGTCATCGATTTTAATTCCTGTATATATATATATTTTCATGTTTTAGTCTGCACAAATGTGAATTTGAAAATAGAAGATTAAAAATTTTTGCTCATTTCATTTTTGAACCCTCAACACAATATCCCCTGAAGATAAGTTTTGTTCTCTTCTGTGTGAGAAATTTTATTTTAAATTTAATAAATTCTCATTAGTCATAGTCATGTTGAGACTTTATTATTCTTCCTCTTATTGTGATTATTAAAATTTGTCAAGATTCGAAAATATTTTCATTTATCAAGAAGCAATTAGAGCGTGATGATGAAATTTATATTTAAAGACTTTTCTTCCTTCCGTTTCTTTTTTAAAAATTCATTATCGTAATTGAGTACTGATATGGTGATTAACTTGCGAGGTTGAATTAATCATTGGAAGAACTTAAGTACATTTTCATCAATTTAATAATAAGCAACATAATTTTAAACATTGATAATGCTTTAATAGATGGAATTACTCAACGTAATGTAATTGAGTAATTTTATTGAATCATAATTTTTTTAATGAGGATGCGATGGTAAAATAATTGGAACTGTTTACATAAAAATTACAATAAAAATTCATTCAATTCTAAAAATACCAGAAATAAAGCCGGAAAAATTAAACAAAGATATTAATTATTTTTTATTTTTATCTTCATTATAGCTGCTGGATAATCGAAAGAATACAGCTTCATCAGAATTGTCTCTTATTGAATTTTTATTCATGAACGGATTAAAATTAAATCGGCAAAATTCAACATCAAAGAGACAAAGAAATATTTTAATTTAAAAGGTTAAATTTTGTTGGGATAAGCTTGTTTACAAATAGATCAATATTTCATGTTATTTGTGCTCCCAAAACATATCAGGTAGATGGTTTGGCTGAGTTTGGAAGTAAACAGGGAATGAAGATGTTTTTGTTGCAAAAATTTATTCAATTCTTTAAAAGTCGTTAAGTTTCTTCAAAAAATTATGCAAAATTCAAATTTAATTTCAATTTGGTTTTTAGAAAAAGGGGCCGTTCACTTTATTAAAATTTTTTTCATTTGTTTAATCTGCTTCAAATTTCTAGTCCCCCTCCCCCCTTAAAAAGCGAACATACTAAGTGATAGGACTGGACCTGTCCTTGTAACCTTACAAGGAGGAAGAATACAAGGGTGTGGAACTGATCAAATTGAATTTCGGTCATTATTGATCTTTTTTGATCATTTTTGATCAATTTGGCAAGTTCCACACCCTGGCTTAAATTTGAATTTTCTGTATCTTAAAATTTGCAAATAAACACCAAAATAAATTGACGAAAAAAATACCACATCCTAAGATTCACTTTACCTTTTCTCCGTCACTTTAAAGAATCTACAACATCCTGAAAAAATAAAAAGTGAAATTTATAATCCGGAAAGCATCAAATTAACTACTATGACAAAAAATCTGCCTTTAAAGCCACTCTTAAGGAACACGGAAAATTAAATTCAAATCTGCAGCACTAAACTTAGCATTCAGACGGCATACATTAAAAATGATAATTTACACGACAATTTCTTCCACATTTCCACGGTAATTTACACAAACTCACTAACATTGTCATTTCCTTTTTGCAAATCCTTAAGTATTTACCATTTCCTAAAGAAAAAAATTCAATTTAGAGAGGCACAAAATAAGAAGAAAATCCAACATCAAATAAGATGAAAGGAAAGAAAAGCAAAAAGAGATTAAGAAATTTTTTGTGCAAAAAAAAAAAAAAAGAATGAACGTAAACAAGCCGGTCCCAAAGGAAGAAAAAGAAATGAAATAATTTAGCTCAATTAGAACAAAAGAAACTCATTTCTATGCTCAATTTTATTTCTTCATTTTCAATGAAATAATTTAGTAATTTAACATGCCGAAAATCATTCACATTAATCATTCGTCTTCTTCCTTCCTTAATTTTTTTACTTTCTATATATTTTACAAATTTTATGTGAATATATCAAATGTATATGCAAGCCTCTTTCATCATCATCATAATAATCATTATGTGTGTGCAATTAGTTCTTTATTTCCTGGGATCCCAAAAAAAAACTACACAGGGCATAAAAAAGAAGGAAAAAATGTTTTTAATGATAGTGGAGAGTTCATGTGCGTCATGTGTCTTAAGAAATGCTAACAAACTGTCTTCATGTTTGTATTTCATCAGAAATTAATGAAGAAAAGAAAAGAAAAGAGGGAAGAAAAAAAGAGATGAAATAAAAAATTCACATCGGACTGAAGAGTTTCGCAAGAAATTCTCATTTCCATCATACTTACTTGCTCCATTATTTTTACCCAAAAAAAAAATATTTTATTTATTTTTATATGTACGTACACAGTACACGAAAAAAAAATGAAAATTGAGTAAGACAGAAAGAGAGAATATATACTTAGATAGACATATATGCGCCTCTATGGGTGGTCTATAGAGACTTGAAAATTATGCGGCATGCGGATATGTACGTGGATTTTCATGCATCGTGTAATTTGCGAGCAAGCGAGAAGGAACAAGAATGGAAAACAAAAGGAAAGAAAAGAGACTGAGCGGTAGTTCCAAAAACAAATGCCTTGTGCGCCTCATCATGTACGTATGTACGAATAAGTTGGAACAAATTTTCCCAAAAGGGAAAAAGGGCGTAATTGTGTGTCTTCTTGTCTATCTGCATGTCACTCGGATTGTTGGCTTGTTGATGAAGTATTCATCAGAATTTATTATAAATATGGGATGTATCATGACTGAGTGGGTCTTCAAAATATCAAAAATGTAACATTCTGAATATTGTGGCTTGATTCATGACAGATTTAATCAAATTTTGATGCACTGATTTGAATTTTTTTTTTTTTTTTCTAAAGAAATATCCAAAAAAATTTCAATTTACTGAAATGTCACTAGCATCAGCAATGTCCTATTCAGCAACCCACCCCGAAAGACATTTCGTACTTGTTGTACGTTCAGCCATCGCTGTTCATGTCATGAAGAAACTTTTAATCAAAAAAATGAAACACACAAAAAAATACGACAGAAAAGACAGGCATAAACAATTTGCCATCACGTCTTTGAAGATCTTTTTCCATCATCATCATCATCGTCGTTGGCTTTCTTTTTACATTGACACAATTTATGCAGTATCATCATCATCAAGCAGAATCTACATTAATTTAACTTATTTATAAATATCACGAGAATCTTATGAACAGTTAGTAAAGATTTTGTAGCTACTGATGCATCAACTACTGCTACATGATTCATGACATAGCAAAAAAAATTATATTCAGTTACAAAGTTACAGCACGAAAATGATCAAGATAATAAGAATAATAAAGTCCTCAATGAGCCTCCATATTTTAAAAATAAAAATGAAAATTATGCATGTCTAATGATTGAATATTACCACATAAAATAAATGGTTAATGAAGCTATTAAAACATCATTCATTTCCATTTTCATCCTTTTCGTTTCTCTTTTCATCATTCAGTTCTTGTGCCGATGGATATTCTCTCTCTTTTTTTGTTTCTTCATTATTTTTTTTATTATTTTTATTGAAGCAAGTATTGATTGAGCCTCGAAACTACTTCATGTACTCAAAATTTAAAGGAATAAAGATGCGAGGCCGTTCACTTAGTACGTTCGCTTTTTAGTGGGAAGGGGTCTAGAAATTTGTAACAGGTCAAACAAAAGAAAAATTTAAGATAAAAAACGTAAAAAAGGGGAAGGGGGTCTAAAAAGTCATTTTTTACATAACGTAATAAGTGAACGGCCCCTGATGAGAATCAAAAAGATTTAAATCAATTTTATATGCATTATGTATGTAATTAAAAACTATGGCGTTTATTGTAGACTAGACAACAAAGAAGTTGGAATTGTATGGCACTAATCAGAACTTCATGCGAAATTATTTAATGTTTTCTTGACTTCTTTAAGATTTTACCATAATTAGTCCTTTAATAATGAATAATTGTTAACTTCTATTGAAGGAAGTTCATTTTTAGATGATAATCTCTATTAGATTTGATTGTTGATTCTCAAATTTGTTAGTATGTGATTCTAGGATCCATCAATAATTTCTAACCGAATCAAAATCCACATAGTGAAAATTCTCAGAACATTTGGATATGTGAACGGGTTCGTTCATAAATGATTTCCATTAAAATTTTGATTTTTAGACCTTTCGTTATCACAATATATTCATGCAACGATTTTAATTTTCTATACACGTCCACATTAAACATAATCCAAATACCCACAACAATTATTTACCAAAAAATATTTTTCAATAATTTTACCACAAAAAGTGTCATTCATAGAAATTTATCGTGCAAATAAAATTTGACAAAAATATTTGTGGCTAGGTACTAAAAGAAGATTGTGTACCTGAAGATTTAGAAAATTCACATGAATTCCATTCTTCTTGTCTTAAAAGATTCAGCAACAAAGCAAGCAAAATAGAAAGAAATCCACAAGCAAATATCCAAGTAAACAAGCATGGAAGAAGAAGATGGAAGAAAAAATCGATAAACTGAAATTAAATGTGCAATAAAAAATATTAAATTTTATAAACTATTTCCACTATTTCTAAATATCACCTGCACTTAATTGCTACTTGCTCTTTTTCGTTCTTCGCCTTATTTCAAAAGTTTCACGTTTGCAATAATCATTTTAATTACCAACTAGGAGGTAGAAAGCAGTATGTGAATTTATGCTGGAATAAACATGAAATACATTTTTATGTAGCTTCATTATTCGACTTATTTCCAATAAGTAATAAAAATTATTTTTAAATGCATTTATTTGCACATTTTCATACATAAAATAGCTGTTTTGCTACGGAATGGATGGTCTTTAAGAAACTTAAGTCGAAAGTGTAAGTACACGGGCAGCTTGTGGTTAAAATCGTTTGTTGAGGTTTGCTTGAGTTGGCAATGAAAAACTGTGGTTTTTTGAATGGGAATTTTCAACACTTTTTGGTGTCTGCTTATGAAAATCTTTTGAGACCGCGAATGTTTTTGTTTCTTTGGTGGTCTTTTGTGGTCTGTTTTGATTTGCTTGTGTAAATACTTAAGTATGGGATTCTAATTAATTTCATGAAGAGTCATTTAAAAGTTCTTTTTTCTTGCTTTTTGCAGGGCTTTTTACTGACTAAAAACTTACTATGTTCATGTCCATATTTCTTTCCTACCGTATTTAACCTTCTTAATGCTAAAAAGGTCATTAAATTTTAAACCTTCTGAATGCACTTTAATAATCCATTAGTGACTAAAATTCCTGCACATTTCAGTACTATCCAATAGTCATTCCCATAAGCAATAAATCATACAAAAAATTCCCAAATTACATCTTCAAATCACGTCCAACAGCAATTCACAAATAATTGATAAGCGCATCTTAACAGCCGCATTAAAAATGCCGAAATGTTCATTTGATTCTGATTGATTTTGCACAGTACTCAAGACATGCACAATTTTCACCATTAACCTCTCAATTCCTTCTTGCATAAGAGCAGCAAAAAAAAAAAGGAAAAGAAAAATAAATTACAAAACAGGCAATGAAGATAAAAGCAAGAAGCAGCAACCAGCAGCACCAGTAGTAATATTTGAGCTATGTTATGTTATGCTGAGATGGAAAGAGTAGAATCATGCTCGTAAAAAAAACTGAAAAATGCCAGGTGTATTCGCTGCTGTATCATGGAATTAATTGAATTTTTTAGTTCTTCTCCTCTTCTTTCTTCTCATCTCTCTTTCCTTTACATGCTTACTTATATAGAAATTTTCTGTGTTGTTTTTCGCCTTCCTCACACAAACAACTGTACAACTTCACATACATATATTAGCCTGCTTACTTGCTTGCTTCAGATACATTTCAATGAATCATTTTTATATTTTTTTTACCTACGTTTCGATTTCTTTTCTTTTTTCATTCTTTCCATTGTAAAAGAGCATAGCAAAAAGAGCAAAATGTAGAGAATAAAAAAAAAATTCTTACAGATGAATGTGAAGCATGTACACATGATGAAATGAGATGGAATTGGATGAGTGGTTATAATTGTAGTGAAACGATCAGAATGAGCTGAAAGAATCATTAATTATGCTGCAATAAGAAGGTTTTGCGATGTGTTTTGTATGAGGAGGATTTTTGGATTTGTTTGTTTGGACCAGTGTGACGCGGCACACAAAATGTGCCACAGCGTAAATAAGGTTGGGCACCACTGTTCTAGACTCTAAAAAAGTAAGAAATTGCAATTTTTTCGGACGTCGTTTATGAACGACTGCTGTATTTTTAAATGATTCAACATTCAAATTTACAAAGCGTGACATTTGAAATATTAATTTACTTATTAAGGCTTTATGAATAGCAATAGATCATATTTCATATATACAATTTCCCTTAAAATAAAAAAAATATGCATAAAGTTGATGACAATTTTTTTAATTTTTATCCAGCTGCAAACTGTATTTTAGTCAAATTCCAACAAAACATCCTTATCCGACTTATTCTTCGATCGATTTTCCTTAATTTTATGAAACTTTTTAGCCTTTTCCATGTCAATTTCTATATTGTTTGACAACATTATTACGTCATCTTTATGTTCCATGATACATTTCTTAAAATCAGTAAGTGCTTCTGCTTCACTGTAGCTTTTGCCTCCTAACTCTTTTGTCATTAGATTTTGATCCACAAAATTCCACATCTTCGATGCATCACTCATCACTTTTAATCTTTTCTTATTCTTATCATCTAAAAGATATTGAATGGTTTTATAAAGTTGAACAGCAATTGATGGCAATCCAAAGACATAAATTTCCTTAACTCGAACTGCACAAACATTTATGTATGAAGAAAAATTTTTGAGAATTTTGAATGGAAATAATTTGACGTGATCAATGCTTAATTCACTTAGATCGTGGATGAAAATGATTCCATTTTTTTGACTTTCTTCCTCAAATACCAGAGTGTATAAGAGAATACTTATGAATCTCATCGTGTCATTGATTGTGAATTTTGAAGCATCAAGTTTTTTAACTGCAAATAGAACAATTCTCCTGCCCATTGCATCTCTTTCCTTCATCACAGTAATCGCACCAGAATCATAAATTTTTAAGGATTTTGTGAAATTTTCTTCATTTAAAATGCAAATTTCTGGGTTTTGTTTTACAAACAAATTAGAACGTTCAAATAATTCCTTAGCTTTGGGCATCATATACCTTCGAGCTCGGAGGAAGCCAAGAGCATAAAATTCTTCCGTAACACCTACAAAATTAAACACATTAAACCAACGAAAATTTTTAAAAAAATTAATTAATTACTAGTTCCCAGATGAACTTTAATAAAAGAATGATTATTGACAAATTTTGTAAATTCTTCAATTGATTTTCTTTTCAAAACTTCATCAAATTCATAATGTTCATTATCTTCTAATTCCAATTGCTTGTACATTTTGCAGTAACGAATGTTGTTATTAAACTGAAACACCTGACAGTTTTTTTTTATAAAAATATATTTTATTTATTAAAAATAAGAGAAAAGTTTGAAATAATGAGAAAAAAAACTTATGGAAATTCAGTGGCGTAGTTAAATTTTTTAATTGTTTTTTGTTTCTTATTTCATAAATATTTAAACATTTAAGAACCAGGGGCGTAGCCAGGGGGGGAGTTGGTCAATACCCCTCCCCATATTTTTGCGAAGTTCATACTAGATATTATTGAATTTTTTAGATTAAAAAAAAACGTCGAAAAGTAGCAAAACCCCCCCTCAAAAAAATTCCTGGCTACGCCCCTGTTAAGAACTTTTGTTTGGGTGGGGATTTATCCCCCAGCTATATCTTATGACATTTATGCAAAGAGTTGAGAAAGAATGATAATTATTATAACTGATAAGGTGCCGTTCACAAGTTATGTCCAAGGAGAAGGGAGGTAGAGGTCGAGAAATCTATTAGATATTATTTTATTCTGTATTATTATTATTATTATTATCTATACTATAAAATTATCTTATTCTGCGTGATCGAAATTTAAAATTTTTTTGACGGTTTTTTCTGAATTTCCTCCTTTTTAATTTTTTTTTCTTTTTGAGGTGTATAATTAGACTACTCATACATAGCAATACGTAAAAACACATTTTCAAAAAAATCACGTGGTCGTTAAACTGTATAATAAAAAAATTTAAATGTTTTTTGGCCGTTTTTCGTCATTTTTCTTTTCGCAATTTCTTGGGTTTTGGATTTTGAAAATTGACTTTATGTATGTATTGGGTCATGAAAACATAATTTTCAAAAAAATTTTGACTGTTAAGCTGTTTAATCATTAAATTTGAATACTTTTTGACCGTTATTTTTGACTTTATTTTTTCCTTAATTTCATGAGTTTTGAGCTATAAAAACTGACTTTATAGTAACATATTCATTGAAAATTTCGATAACATTTACGCAGTGAAATCATAAAATTCAAATATTTTTTTTTCCGTTACAAATTTTCAAATTTATTCTTTTTAGAATTTTTTTGAGTTTACGCTTTGAAAATTGTCTTTTTGTGCAAAATACGTAGTCAGAACATGCTTAAAAAAATTTTTCGTGACCGTTACACTCTCAAATCATAAAATTTGAAAAATTTTTGACTGGTATTTTCGAGTTTAATTTTTGAGTTTAAATTGACTGTTTTTGCAATATTAGTTTTTCTACAGTAGTTTCATTTGTAAAATTGCGTAAATTAAAGGGTGAAAAAATTTTCGCGTTCGCGCTAACGCGCGAACGCTTAATAAGATTCAAAAATAATTAAAAATTTTGTTGATTTTAAAAGTTTGATTTCATTTGTTTTCTTCAAGTCTTACACACACCACATTCTTTAAAATTTTTATCAGTTTTATGTAATAGCTGAAAAATCCATATTACAAAAGAATGTTATTCTTCCTGATTCCGTGATCAAAATTTAAATATTTTTTGACGGTTATTTTCTATTTAGTTCTATTTGAAGTTTTTTGATATTATATTGTAGGAAATGACTTTTCATGATTAGCGCATGCAAAAAAAATTTTTTTTCGAAAATTTCAAGTTTAGGGCAGTTTTGATTTAACCTCAAAAATGACAGTTTTTTGCCCTTTTGTTTAAGCTGTGGTGGTGAACTATTAAGGTAATTTGAGTTGAAATTTGGCATGTAGAACATGTGGATGATGATTAGAAAGACTGTTTAGTCATTTTGGATTTTGAGGTTAATTGAGATTAGAAATATTTATTTTTTGTGTTGTAGTGAACTGTTAGGGTTTTTAAGCTAAAATTTTATGTTTTAGGTTATGTGGGTGATGAGTAAAAATACTGAATAGCTCCTTTTCAAATTTATATTTATTTGAGGCTAGAATCGCAACTTTTGCTATCGTAGTGAACTTTTAAGTGCTTATGAGCTGAAATTTGGGTTGAAGATCAAGTGTATGATGAGTTAAAGGGCTGTATGATTGCTTTTGTATTTTAAGGTTATTTGAGGATGGAATACTAATTTATTAAGTTTTAAAAGCTTTGAAAATATTTTTGAAATTTTAAATTAAAATTCTAATTTTAACTTTTTTATGTAGTGCAAGTTTAGAATGATAATTTTCAATCATCCCACTAATTACAGATTTTTCCAAGATTTTTCTCTAATACGTAATTCTAAGTGGATTTTCTTTTTCTTACTACTATGGATGTGTTCAAAAAATTGACATTTTTTTCAAAAATTAAGGCTATTGAATTAATAACTTTGAAGGATTTTGATAAAAACTTAATCTAACTTTTTACCGCCAAAATTAAAAAAACTCTTAAAAAGTTCTAAAATTGAATTTAATGAAAATTTTAAGTTTTTTTTATAAATGAGATGTTTGACAGTTTTAAGACAAATGCAACGGGGCCCGTGACGGGCCCTAAACACTAGTTATTATTATTATTATTATTATTTAGAAATAACATTCACTTCTTATAGTTTCTTGTAAAAAGGTTCATTTCAACTGACCTGATTGTAAATTTATTTGATAGTTCAAAAATTTTTTCCTTATTTATAGTTATGAGCCTTTTAAAGTCACTCAAATTTTCCAAATCTGTAAAATTCTTGCCACCATAATCAGTTGACATTTTACTTTGATCAACAAACTGCCACAAGCTTCCAAAATCACTCATCACTTGAAGTCTATTTCGATTTTTATCATCCAATACATAACGAATGGCCTTGAATAATTGTACAGCAATCGATGGCATTCCAACTACATAAATTTCTTTGATTCTAACAACACTGATATTCATGTATGAAGAATAATTTGCCAGCATTTTGTAAGGAAATAACTTTAGATGACTTAGGCTTAATCCATTCAGGTCATTAATAAAAATTGTTCCATTTTTCTGTGTTTCTTCCTCAAATGACAAAACACACAGTATTAAATTAAACAACCTCATTGTATCATCAAGTGTATATTTTGATGTGTCAAATTTTCTCGTCGCACACATGATGATTCTTCTACCTAACGCATCTCGTTCTTTCATTACTGTTATTGCTCCTGAATCATATAACTCCAATACTTTTAAGTATTTCTTCTCATCCATAATACAAATATCTGGATTTTGCTTCACAAACAGACATGCTCTCTCAAATAATTCTTTAGATTTTGGAATCACGTATTTTCGTGCTCGGAGAAACGCAAGAACACTCAATTCCTCTAAAATTTGAATTACATAATTTTTTTATCTAAAAAATCCATAAAAATTTACCTATTTCACCATTGAATGTTATGTATGGATGCTCAAGTATAAATTTTATAAATTCATCAATAGCTTTTCTCTTTAAAATTTCATCATCTTCATAATGCTCGTTGTCAGTCTTTTCAGTCAGCAGGTTCATTTTGAACTATCTTATCAAGAGCATATTGAAACACACAAAAATAATTTTTAACTCATTTATTTGTTTAAGAGAAATTTTTTACAAAAATAAAGTGTTTCTCTCTGAGTAAAAAAAATGAAAAAAAAATTATAACAAATTTTTCCTCTTTTGGTTTGAAGCTCTTAAGAATTTAAAAAGATTAATTATTGGCTGTTCAATGAGCAAGTTCAGTATCAATCCATAGGCCAAAGATGCTGTCATTCCGTAGAGATAATTTTGACTCTAAAATGAAAATTTAACGAATAAATGTCAAAAAAATAGTTCAAATAGAATTTGAGCTTACAATTGTATACAAATTATAATCCAGAGGTTCTTTACGAGTTATCAACATCCACCTGTACACCATTGCATGAGAAATTAAAACCGACAGTCCAAGTCTATCAAAAGGCACCCAAAATCGAAGTGATAAAAATTTTGTGATTACATCTTGCGAACCATAATGACATAAGAATAAAACGGATGAAAATATCACTGAATGATAAAACTTGTCTAGCGTCGATAAGTAGACCACATATTCTTTGAGAAACGGTGCTTTTACTCGAAGCAGCCATATGAAAGTCAATAAGAAGGGTGTGATCCAACAAATAAGTTTTTTGTTCTAAAAGTTTAGAAAAAATAAAAAAATTTATAAATGTTCAATTATTTGAATGTCCAAACCTTGTCCAATTGAACAGTTTTAATTGTGATTGTGATGTATCCAAATATCATTCCAAAAATCCATCCAGGCAATGCAAATTGTGTTTCTTGAATATACCTTGACAGGGTTTTCTCTTCATAAGAAAGGCTGAAATGATCCAAAATTGATCCAAATTAAAATTCCTAAAGTTATACCTAGCTTTAGTCCTTTAAAGTAAATGACTACTTACTACTTCATATTCTCAAAATATTCCTTATTTCCGATAATGTATGAATAATTGATGGCATATGCAATCACAAGAAGTGACGAAAAAACTATGTAGCTTGACCGTCTCCACTTCCATATGATCATAATCACAAATGGTGTAATCATAAACAAATGAAAGTCCACAGCAAAATAATATAAAGGTGGCATGAACTAAAATTTAAAAAATAATAAGATATGATAGGGAATTGTCAGCAGCATTGTACTCACAGATTCCTTTAAATCAATAAAATAATTTTGAACTTGAAGAAGTGGAAGCCAAAAGAACTTATATATGCTTGAAAATTGATTGGGGAAAAAGTATGGTGCTTCAATCAGCTCAGACAACCATCCTTGAATGATGAACTTTTCGACAACCATTACAAAAACTAATATTGGGACAATTCTAAAATATCGATAAATGTACAGCATTGGAATGTTCATTTTCTTGTGATCCAACATTTTCCAAAGAGCTCTCGTTAATAAAAATGCTGTTATCATTAAACAAAAAGTTGCTCCAGCTGGTCCTTGGGATATTACAATTTCGTATTCTCCTTGATGATATGCAAGAATATTTTGTGAATTTTTTGTTGGAACATAAAAACTTAAAATTATTAAGTGAACGAAAGTGGAAATGTAAAGGGATATTGTTTTGATTCCTCGAAGATATGCTATGGTATCATCATTATACTCATCATGAAACAAGTTTTTTATGTTCCGAATGAGAGAAAATGATGAATAAATTGATTCTTGATTCCGATAACTTTTGATACCCATATAACCAAAGTATTCCATATGTATTACATTGACCTTCCTTAGGAACATGAATGGAATACATTAGGTCGATTTTGGTTACTAGGGTAGTGCTCACAATAGCTAAAATCACAAAGAAAAGGACAAAAAATCTAAAACAGCTTTGATGACTTGAAAAAGATTAAAATTCTTAGTTACTGACATTCCAAAAACTCCAGAAGCTGTCATCAGGAAGTGCTTTTTTACTTGACAGAATTCATCTTGATTGTAGTCCGAAGACATTGCATACTTTGTACCATTGAAAATGACTTCCATTAATTGAGGAACTAGAGTATTTGAATCGCATATAGATGGAATGCAGACAGCACCTCCAAATCTTGAATCTAAATTTTTCCAACCTTGATTGAAATAGTTTACTCTTGGCATAACTAGAATTGTGTCTTTTGCTGTTGAATAATATTGAACTGAGCAATATTTTCCTTGAAATGTTTCATCTCCGTCCAATTTAAAATTAATGCACTTGTCAAAATCACCAAAATCGTATGAGTTGCCATAAATTTTGTCACTTTTAAAGTTTGAAAATGTTGATGCCACTGAAAAATCAATTCATACAAATCCTTTTATTTTTTGAGAAATTTCAATTACTTACACTCAGCCTTCCATCCCAACAAAGAACTTTCCCTAAAACTTTCCAAATATTCTTGACAAATATTCATGATTTTATAGAAAAAAAATAATAAGTGTGTATCTCGCACTGCAAATTTTCAAAATGTGGAATACGTGGACAGTTTTTTTTCATACCTAGAGGCATCTAGTTTATCCATGATCACATTATTTAAAAAAAATTGTCGATGAAGCTTATGGTGACTACTGAAGAGAACACTGGAATTCAATTTTAAGCTCGTTTGTTTATTCAAGAGAATTTTTCAAAAAAAAAAGAGAAACAAGCAAACATTGAGAAAAAAATATGCACAAAAAAAAATTATCACAAATTTTTCTTCTTTTGGTTTGAAGCTCTAAAGAAAAATTTAAAAAGATTGATTATCGGTTGTTCAATGAGCAAGTTCAGTATCAATCCATAGGCCAAAGATGCTGTCATTCCGTAGAGATAATTTTGACTCTAAAATGAAAATTTAACGAATAAATGTCAAAAAAATAGTTCAAATAGAATTTGAGCTTACAATTGTATACAAATTATAATCCAGAGGTTCTTTACGAGTTATCAACATCCACCTGTACACCATTGCATGAGAAATTAAAACCGACAGTCCAAGTCTATCAAAAGGCACCCAAAATCGAAGTGATAAAAATTTTGTGATTACATCTTGCGAACCATAATGACATAAGAATAAAACGGATGAAAATATCACTGAATGATAAAACTTGTCTAGCGTCGATAAGTAGACCACATATTCTTTGAGAAACGGTGCTTTTACTCGAAGCAGCCATATGAAAGTCAATAAGAAGGGTGTGATCCAACAAATAAGTTTTTTGTTCTAAAAGTTTAGAAAAAATAAAAAAATTTATAAATGTTCAATTATTTGAATGTCCAAACCTTGTCCAATTGAACAGTTTTAATTGTGATTGTGATGTATCCAAATATCATTCCAAAAATCCATCCAGGCAATGCAAATTGTGTTTCTTGAATATACCTTGACAGGGTTTTCTCTTCATAAGAAAGGCTGAAATGATCCAAAATTGATCCAAATTAAAATTCCTAAAGTTATACCTAGCTTTAGTCCTTTAAAGTAAATGACTACTTACTACTTCATATTCTCAAAATATTCCTTATTTCCGATAATGTATGAATAATTGATGGCATATGCAATCACAAGAAGTGACGAAAAAACTATGTAGCTTGACCGTCTCCACTTCCATATGATCATAATCACAAATGGTGTAATCATAAACAAATGAAAGTCCACAGCAAAATAATATGAAGGTGGCATGAACTAAAATTTTGTAAAAAATGAGACACGATAAAAAATTATCAGCAGCACTATACTTACAGTTTCCTTAATGTCAACGAAATAATTTTGAATTTGAAAAAGTGGAAGCCAAAAAAATTTGTATATGCTTGAAAATTGATTGGGGAAAAAGTGTGGTGCTTCAATCAGCTCAGACAACCATCCTTGCATGATGAATCTCTCAACAACCATTACAAAAAATAATAATGGAACGAGTCTAAAATATCGATAAATGTACAGCATTGGAATGTTCATTTTCTTGTGATCCAACATTTTCCAAAGAGCTCTCGTCAGTAAAAAGCTTGTTATCAATTGGCAAAAAACTGCTCCGGCTGGACCTTGTGATATTACCATTTCGTATTCTCCTTGATGATATGCAAGAATATTTTGTGAATTTTTTGTTGGAATATAAAGACTGGCAAGTATCATATGAATGAATGCAGTAACGTAATGGGCTATTGATTTGATTCCTCGAAGATATGCTATGGTATCATCATTATTCTCATCATGGAACAAGTTTTTAAGGTTCCGAATGAGAGAAAATGATGAATAAATTGATTCTTGATTCCGATAACTTTTGATAGTGCTCACAATAGCTAAAATCACAAAGAAAAGAACAAAAAATCTAAAACAGCTTTGATGACTTGAAAAAGATTAAAATTCTTAGTTACTGACATTCCAAAAACTCCAGAAGCTGTCATCAGGAAGTGCTTTTTTACTTGACAGAATTCATCTTGATTGTAGTCCGAAGACATTGCATACTTTGTACCATTGAAAATGACTTCCATTAATTGAGGAACGAGAGTATTTGAATCGCATATGGATGGAATGCAGACAGCACCTCCAAATCTTGAATCTAAATTTTTCCAACCTTGATTGAAAAAGCTTGCTTTTGGCATGACTGGAATTGTGTCTTTTGCTGTTGAATAATATTGAACTGAGCAATATTTTCCTTGAAATCCTTCATTTCCATCCAATTTAAAATTAATGCACTTGTCAAAATCACCAAAATCATATGAGTTGCCATAAATTTTGTCACTTTTAAAGTTTGAAAATGTTGATGCAACTAAAAAAAAACAATTCATACAAATCCTTGCATTTTTTGAGAAATTTCAATAACTCACACTCAGCCGTCCATCCCAACAAAGAATTTTCCCTAAAATTTTCCAAATATTCTTCACAAATATTCATCTTCCTTCATTAATCTTGACTATGAAGTAGACAGTTCGAAGATGAGAAGTGAACTGAATTTGAGGAGAAATGAACTGATTGTGAGGTTATCGTATCAATAGCTACATATATGTCTTATCACTTGTTGTTGTTATATGTCTCCGTTATATACAAGCCTTACAAATCATTTCGCATTGCAATTAAAAAATTGTAAAAATTGTTTTTAATTTTTAATCAAGAATTGGTGACTATCGCGAGTGCGTAAATGCTGAAATTTTGCAAAATTATTTTACAAATATTGTTTTAAAAAAAGGAATTCCGAAAAAAATGGAGTCACTCATTTAATTTCATTAAATTAAATTAACAACTGCACTCACATCCACTGATCCACTTATCTCCAAGAATCATAATATCTACAAAGATAATGACAACAAAAGAACAAGACCCCCTAAATAAACATGTACTTTTTTTCATCTGAAACGTTCTCATGTTTAATTCTACAACATAAAGAAATGCAAAAAGAAATAAAAATCCTGAAGAATTTAAAAGATGAAAAAAACTTCACAAATAATTCATTTTCGTGCTTCCCAAACATGCAATATATCTGTCCGATGTTCACATTATAACATGAAATTTTCATAATTGTGTTGCATGTTCCGTTGCTTTTTAAAAGCAGCATCAGCTGACAATGGAAAATTATTTTCCCATTTTTATTTTTTCTTAGTCTTGCTGGTGTGAAATTGAAAAAAAAATAAGAATCTATTTGGTTAAAATTGCACTCTGATATCCTGTGCTCATGCCACACAATTCTTGTTATATATAAATATATGTCTGTCTATGTGCATACAGAAAATAAATTGTAGCATGATTGCATCTGATGGCGGTGAAAATTGAGCCATAAATTTTTGTGCAAACATGCAAATGGAGAGTGAAAAAAAATATATTCCGTACAGTTTCTTCTTCTCGCTCTTTGTATTCATTTCCCAAGTTGTGTAGTTGATGTGTTAATTTAATTGAATTTAAATTGTCATTTTGCCTTTAAATTTATGTTGTTTGTTCTCCTTTTTGTGTTGTTGTTGCCACTGATACTCATTGCGATTTTTATTTTATTTTATGAATGTGAATTTGTATATGAAAAAAATGCAATTTTTTTTTTTAATGACACTTTTATGCAATTTATGACAGTCTTTTATGCGGGTTTAATGCACCATGATTTTATGAATTTACTAACAGTAGGCGACGAAAATAATATAAAAATTGTCACGAAAGTACAAAATGTACATATATCATAATTTAGTCTACTCGACGACTGGCGTAAACATTTTGAATAAATTATTTATCTCGTGAATTTTAAAGGCTGTCAGGCAAATGTTTGGTAAATATTTTATAAATTTCCTGAATCAATGAGCATTATTGTTTGGATATGTTTGTTAGAAAATTAAGTATAGTTTTTAGCCGTATAGGGATCTAAAGACATATTTTTAAAACTGATGTCTGATATGACTTAAATAATTCAATAAAGGGTTTGTTCACTTATTTTGTAATGCACTGAGGGAAAGGCGGTAGCGTTGAAATAGCATCAACGGCCTAATTGGTAGAGCGTTGGCCTCCTATGCCAAAGGTCCTTGGTTCTATCCTAGGCCCTGTCAAAATTTAAAAGCTCTTTTTCCATTACACCATTCTGGTTCGGAAGCTCGGTTCGTGTGTTGGGTGCAGTTTTAAGGTCTTTGGTACATATTGTGTGGCATCTGGATGATTTCAGTTTGGCACCTTGCACACACGAAAGATGGCTAGGTTTATTGCAGGGTATATCAGAGTCTTAAGACGTACTCGTGTCTTTGCAATGTGCAGAGTTCCCACAGTTTTGGGTGTGGTACAATAGAATCAGTCTTAAAATGAATCGCGCAGTGCCTCCAGCTCAAAAGGCTGGATCCTTACCCCCCGATTTTGAGGGAAAGGCGAAAATTATTGACGATCTTTTGTTCTCAAAGTTGATTTTTTTTTTAAATCCGAAATTTAACTGGTTAGTGGCCCCATAGTAACTTTTTTCACTTCTAATTTTAGTACTAAATCGAAGAACAGAAAATTTTAAAGTATTTTTGCATTTTTCATCAGATTTGACTAGTTGACTCAAATCAAATTATTACTTGGATTCAAACTCTTAACTATCAAAAAAAAAAGAAGTTCTATCTTTTTGATAAAAGAAGAACTTAAAGCATAAAGTTGATGAAATTGAATCTATGAAAATCAAAATTTCAATGTAAATAATTTTTTTTAAAAAAAAAATACTATGTTAACTTTGATCATATTTTTCAAATATTCCATTTGTTTAACACAAAAGCTCATAGCTCTAATCTAGATTTCAACTAGTAATAAATCATAATTCAATCAGCAAATAAAAATACAGCATGAGAAAATGCCTTTATAATTTCCAACAAATATCAATTTTATTGAACTTTATTATGTTTAATAAATATTTAATTGTTTATAAACAAGAATATTAAATCTAGATCAGAATGGAATTAGTTTCTCGAACGATCAATGCTAATTTATTTGAATAGAAATTTTGTGTGTCAAAAATAATGGATTTAATGATCTGATGATTTAAGCTTTAATAGAACCTAATGATCTGTAAAATTATCGCAGAATCTGAATTTAAATATTTAAAACTTTAAAATTTCAAAAACAGTACATCATCCTTCTTACTTATCTGTATTCATCTGCATTCATCATGACAAATTAATAGTCTGCGAAATAGCTGCCATTATTGGCAATGTTATGCATGAATGCATTCCCAAAAAATAATTGAAAAATTTACAAAAAATTATTCACCAATCAACGTTCGTCGATTTCATGTTTAAACAAATTGAAAAATCATTCAAAAAATACAAATATTTAAGGGTACAGTGCAAAGTTATTAGTATTGTTATATGCACGCAACGGCGTTTGTCATTTCCTTTTGATAACTAATAAACTTCTTTCAATTCCAATATTTAATATACAATAATTCTAAAATTCGCATAATTAACCCCTATTACCTTCAATAAACCATTTGTGCAAATATGTATGTATGCCCTACATTTTAATTTCTATTCAGTCTTGCGTTTACTTTTTCTTCTTCCTCTTCTTTATGTCGCATGTCAAATTAAAACCCTTCATGTACATTATTCCCAATTAAACTTCTCAAACTCTCACGCGTTTGCTGTGTACATGAGTCTACATACTTACTGTCACTATACACATGCTCTTTGATGTGAATTAAAATGTTTGCGAAAAAAAGCAATTAAAAGCAATGGAAGGAAAGGAAAGGGGGAGAAAGAAGAAGTGGAAGAGTTTTACTCTAACGCATGTAAATTGATATGTCTGTCAAATGAATGAATGTATGAATGGAACGAGAGCTCATAAAGCATGGAAATTTATAAACAATAAGGAATATATATTATCAATGTTTGAAGTTATGCGACATGTATGTAAATATGTTAGTTCACGTATGTATGATTGAGGAATTGCATTGTGGTATGACATTGAAAATGTATGCATATATGAACTTGAAGAATAGACGCAATGACGAGGGTAATTACAAAAGAATTGCAATAGAAAGGAGTCTTGTCTCGTCACTGAATTGGCAATGTCTGATGCAATATATACTTACAAAATGATATCGAATTACATTTGACAAACTTAATATTTCATTGTTTTTTTTTTCTTCTTTCAATTATGTTTTTTACAGGACGGCGGAAGGGGACACTTGGATGGATTAGCATCTGTTTATTGTGAATTGTTGATGGCACCATTTAACGAAGTGCTATCATCACTAGAAGACGCTCGTCAGAGGGCGTGGTCACAACGTAGTCCAAAACATTATCCGGGTATGAATCGGGGCCATCGAGGCAATTCTAATCAAATTGGCACGTTACCAAATAGTCATAGTCAACCTATTTATGTACCGGGAAAATATTCTGTGAGTATTTTTTTCTGTCCATTGTGTCACATCCATTAATCACGAAAACAAATTACGACAAACATTTTTAACTCTCCTTTTTTCATCCCTTCTTTACATTTACATGATATGCTGCTGCTCGTTCTCGTCCACTCGCTCTACTTTTACATGACAATAAATGGATTAAATTTTTTTGCTATATTTAGCCATCAAGTTGTCTCTCTGACAAGGAGGAGGATGAAATTTATGGTTTCGGCTATGGGTGCTTTGCCCCACGAGTCGGACGTAATACATTACAATCAATGCAAAGCCAAATGCCACAACAACAGCAATCATTACCAAATAATTCAACAAATGTACCTGTTACGCAGCAAAGGTAAGTTCCATAACGAAATTAATTATTTTTATTTATTCTGTGTGCCTGTATAGAAAATGCATTATAGATCAGAAAAAAAAATTCATGGTCTGATGGGATTAAAAGATTTCATGACCACACATTACGAGACTGATATTTTCTACATCATTTATTTTTTTTCATTTGTCACACAAAATGAGATTTTGTTTAAGTTTAAATCATCTAAACCTATCTAAACATATTCTCATATATGCACAATAATGAGGAAGTATTTGGAGGATATTTATGATCACGGTGTTTAAATTTGATTTTATTAATGTACACAAAAGTGAAAAGAATTTTTTGGAACAGAGGAACTAAATTGTTTAATTTTCAAATCTGTCTTGCTTAGTTATGGAGATGATTTTCCATTGAAATTTAATTTTTATGAATTAAAGTTACTTTTTGTTAAGATAGAATCAGCGGCAGTTTAATGAATGTTTTGATGTCTTCTTAAAGCTGATTAAAGTTAGTTTTGTAGAAGAATCCATATCAGAATGATTGATGAGATCTTTTTAACTTTAATTTTAATATAATTCTGGCTGTTTCACAAAGGATTTTAAGATCACAATTTCTGCAAATAATTATAAAACATTAATGAATTGTAATTTCAGCCAACTCAAACCACAATTAAATCATTTCATAAATAAACTATGACTGGCAATAATTTAATTACAGTGATTACAATACATCCTACAAAACTTGCCTGTTCAAATTATTAGTGCTAACCATTAATTAATCTAAGAAGGGTTAGTGTCCGACACAACCGCAAAAATGCAAAATAACTTAATTAATTATTGGTATTTAATCCTGTTTGTTAAATTCAGTAATATGATTTATGGATGATTAAATTAAGGAATTTATTACTTGAAAGAATTTGGATTAGCTGAGAATTGAAAATATTAAAATGAAGTCGACTTTCAAATATCTCAAAAATATTAATCCACTAAATTTGAAAATATTCATTTAAAGTGCAGGATTTCCTCAATTTACCTCGATTTGAACAGTTATTTAGTTTCAAAATTTTGCTATTCAAATATTCAAATCGAATTTATTTAAATTAAAGTGTATGGAAAAAGACCGTTAAAAATGAAAATTTGTATTTTTATTAGTTATTCGAATCGAAACAAATGAAATTGAATCTGTTCACATCGAGGAACCCCCTGTATTTGTAATATTTAATTTGTAATATTTAAAAATATTGACAATGAGATTATACTCAAAACATATAGGGGTCTAGTTATTTCGTAACGATCTGAGGGGGGGGGGGGAGTCTGAGAGTTTACTACGGTCTTTTGTTCTCACAGAACAATTGAATTTTAGTGTTAGCAATAAGTGATCGGGAATTTAAAAATTTATGAACTAAAAAAAGTAAATCTAAGAATGTCAATCACTTACTTTAGTTACTTTTTTAACTTTTAATTGACATTCAATGATTTGTTGATATTCAAAAACATATCAATCGCTCACTTTCTAACTGCTTTACAATATACTGCAACCGGGGTTGGACAATCACGATAGACTTACTATACATTGTATTATAGCAAATATATCAATTCAGCATTCAGATATTAATATCATTAAACCGATGAAATGGATTTGAATGTAAAAAAATAAATTAGCAACATTGTTGTTAGTCACGATTTGTACTGCACGATGATAGTGATAGTGCTAATGAACATAAAGTTTAAATTTTAATTTCATGACATTTCTATTTTTGGATTGGAACGAAAATTGGTGCAAATGTTATATTTTTAATAGCAATAAAATTCCAATGCTTCGTGTGCAGATTGACAGAATTTTTAGAGTGAATTGATTATAATGCAGATTGTTGTACTGAAGCATGCTTCTTAAGCATTACCAACTAAAATTTTTGAATATTTTTCAGTTTACTCTTGCTTCACTTAAAACGTAACTCTAAAATTCGAGATTGTTATCCCCCATCCCCCTCTTTCGTAACATTTCTAACAAAAGAATCAGGTGTGAGAGAACAATAGACCGTGACAAACTCTCAGACCCCCTCCTCCCTCAGAGCGTTAAGTAATAAGTGAAAGGACTCTTACTAAATATTGTTAAAATACCAAAAATGTTCACATTTAATTTTTTATTCAGGTAATTTCTAAAAATCCATCAATACTTCCTCAATCTTTAATAATATTTCTTCCTACACAAGAAAAAAAAATAAAAAAACGTAAAATGTGATCATAAAATTTATTAATCATCCATTACTTTTAATGAAATATTAATCCAATGAATATAAATGTGTAGTTATGACTACCAATAATATGATATTCTCCTTTTTCGAGTTAATCAATTTTTATTTACATCAATAAAACCTGCTTAATTGCTACAGAAAAAATGGCTACATGAAAAATTATATTGTTGGTCATTAAACAACGGCAATGCACACAATTTTTTTATTTATTACAAATGTCAGTTAAATAATAATTAATGAATAACAATGTCTTCTTTATATCTTTTACAGCTGTTTAAGTCCACGATCAGCATATTTTTATGAGCTTCCTCCAGCAGGTATGTACAGATTCAATTTTTTTTTCAGTGGGTTACGTGTTGTGAAATAATTTATAAATTTAGATGATTAATGTCTAATTTAACACATAATATCATTATGCATATGTATTCTATGACCATTATCCATTCTCATATTGCCCATTATGATCACGATATTATTAATAAATTTATGAATATCGTAAACTTTATGTGATTATTATTACTCTCTTTCTTTCTCTTGTCCCCTGTCCCTTTCACTCTACTGTTATTGCCACAAACATGTCATAAATTCATGCACCTAGCTATCTCACTCACTTACATACATATTACAAGCACAGATTATTTACAGTCCTCCGTTCATTTCTCATTATCTCGCATCATCCATTGTGACCAAGTCATGCCATTATAATGTGCACCAGATACATATATATGTATGCCATTGCCAGTGGAAATAAAAGCGGAGATTCGGTAGAGATAAAATGTGAAAGATAAAGGGGAAAAAAATCAGAATAAATTTTCATTCTTCTTTTCTCTTTCTCATTTTGCTTCTGATGCTGCTTCTGTTACTTCTTAAGCTTATCAGAAATGTAAAAAGGGAAAAGAAAATTTAATCGCATAAATTTACCCGCGAGCTTTTTACGCGTAAGACTAACAGAACGTATGAGAAATTTTATGGTGGATGAATGTCAGAAGCGCATTTAAGCACAAACAAGCTTCAATAGGCTTTTCATCAGATTTTTTTGGAAGCTGTATCACAAAACTTGAACAAATTCTCAGTTTTGACATTTAACTGTCATTCATACCGTCCTACGCCATGATGCTTCAAACCTGTTTAAAATTGAACTATTAAAAACATTACTTAGATTTCATCCGATGCTTCTGTACTATCCTTGAGCTATAACCAAATTTTCTAGGTTCAATATTTAGGCACACTCATACCAAATTTCATACATATTTCACTGAGCATTGTAGGTTCCATGCTGTCTTAATACTGAACTTAGAACAATAATTTTTCATTAAATACTTGAAAGTTTGAAGAGCCCACAAAATGTCACATACAGTAGCTTATATTTTCAACTGAATATGAAACCATTCAAAAATCGTGAATCTGCCATGAACGACTTTATGAATCAATAAAAATATGAAAACTTAGCAAAGCACTTCTACTAAAACTGTTTACATAAAATTTTTGACAAACTAACTTCCATTTGTTGGCTCAGTCACTAACTTATGTGCTATCTTTGCGAAAAAAAAAATATTTTTTGGCAACGAATAAGAAAAGAAATTATTCCATAAAAGTCATAAACTTGCTTTCTTCTGTATTTCTGCTTCCTCCTCAACCAGTGGACGATCAACAACAAATGCTTGTTTGCTGCTTTTTATCGCTGAAATGAATAGCAAAAAAAAGGAACAAAAAAGTTTTATTGACAAAATTTGTCGAGTCTTCAAAAAATGTTACGGCAAAAGAAAATGGGAAGAAAAACTGTTTCCGCTATTTAATATTAAATGCCTTCTTTCCATCCCCGTCATGCCTTATGTTTATTTTCTATCTTAAAATAAGAAATTTAGTGGCAAAAAATATTTTTTTTTTCTGGCATTTTATTTCACTTTGGCATTGTTATTGTTAAAATGGCACAAAAGAAGGAAAAACAATAAGCGTAATGAGTCTGTTGAGGAAAAACTCTCCATTTTTCTGCTTCTTGTTCCATTCTTTATTTTATCCTCTGTTGTCTTTCACTTTTGATACTGATTAAATCACATAAAAAATCTCTACTTGAGCACTTTCGCAAGATACAGAAGACAAGAGAATGAAAACCCGAAAAATGAATATTTTTTGTTCCTTTCTTTTCATTTTCCTTGTTAAGACGGTCGAGGATGATGAAGTTGAGAAAAGTAAAGAAAGATTAAATAGCTGATAGGAATGTGCTAAATGAGGAAGGCAAAGAGAGTTGGAGATTTTTCTTTAAATTCATTCTGTCATCATCAGTAAGATTTTTGAATCAAAAGCTCTTTGAACTTTAGGGTTACATAACAGGAACTTATTGTTCTATTAATTGTTGGAACTGCTTTGATCTTTTTATAAATTATTGACTTAATTTTTTACGAATGAAAATTGTTTTGTAATTTTTATTTAGTCGTTAAATAATTTTGTCAATAAAACTGGTATGAAACTTGATTTGTTCCTTAGGGATCGTCCACTTATTATGTTCATCAACAATTTGGGCTTTTAGACCCCCTCCTCTTCTCTGTCACAAAATTTTCAAACAAAAAATCAATTACTGTTCAAAACCATCACACAGCCTTAGGCCCCTCATCCCCCCCTAAAAATTAGACGTCATAAGTGAACGACCCTTTATCACCGTTCTTTGTTTTCAGTTGAAGCTTTTTCTCAGAAAGTGTCTTAAAGCTGCCTATTAAAAACATGAAGCGTAATTGCACCCCCTCTAAATTTCAGCAAATTAGTCTGAAAAACAAATTCAAACTTTATGACGCTGATGCTGTTGCCAGATATTTCGCAAGGCATCATTTCTTGCGAACTGTAATTACTTGCTAATTAAAAATAGAATCTTATATTTTTACGACTAAGTAAGACGTCTGAAATCTGATACCTTAATATAAAATACACAATCCTTTATCCTTCATAAAAAAAAATCCCCAACCTCTCAAGATTAAAGAAATTCAGGCAAGTCTGCTTCTTTTTCAATTGCTCGTGTTCTTTTTGTGCTCTTTTCAATTTAATCTTAGCATTCAGAATTTGATATACATACGAACGACAGAGAAAGAATAAGAAGATGAAGAAAAAAAATGGTTTGCTTGCGGCTGCCAAATTTTCTTGTCAAGCTATCGCAATGACTTTGTTTAGTAAACATTCACTGAAATTTATCAGCACAATCAGCAACTTTTATTTTCTTTTTTTTACTTACTTTATTCATTCTATATGCGCTTCAATGTTTCTTTTTCCTTTTCCCACAGGGGTCTCTGTTCTCTCTTATTCGTACTTCATTGCTAATCAAAATACTTCTCGTATTATATTCCATATATATACTTTTTTTTTGGGTTTTCAAAAGATTTATTTACTCAAATAGAATCGTTAATGGAGCTTGTTTTATTCGTCTTCATCATCATATATGTATATGTGTATAGCAGAAGGCAGTAAATAAATATGTGCATTGATTGTGATGAATTTCAACTTCTTTTTTTCATCTCTCAATGAGTTTTTTTTATGGAAAAAATCTGTGTGTGCGAAAATTGAGATGAATTTATTCGTTGCAGAGCGATTTTTATTGTAACTTGCAAGGGATGGGATTTGGTTAGTTAGATTCTAAAAAAGATTTTTTTTTAATTGAACTTTATTTATTAAATTTAGAATATAATTATGTACAAAGTTAAGATACATGTTGAGCTGTAATTTTTAGGGTGTCAGACACTTTAATGGTCTTTATTATCCTAATTTTGCTTTAATTTAATCACTTTGCTTTCATTGATGAGATCCTAAAAAAGAGATTTTGATACATTTGTGCCTGCAATTTCTTCAGAAGACAAAATTCTTTGATTTTAATTGGATTTTTGAAGAATTTTCAAAAAAGGGTTTAGCCAAGAGGGTCAAAATACAGGGGGTTCTCGATTTAAACAGATTCGATTTGAATCGTTTTAATTTGAATAACTAAAAAGTTCACATATAAAAATTCAAATTTTCATTTTTTTACGGTCATTTCCAAACGTTTCTATTTGAATAAATTCGATTTGAAAAGAAAAATTTTGGAGAAAAATAACTGTTCAAATCGAAGACCCCCTGTACTCCTGTAAATAGAAATTTCTTGATTTTACAACGGGTTTTCTAGTCAAAAAACATTCGAACCTTCCTTAAAATTTTTCTCTGAAACAAAAAAAATTTGGAACCAATATAGAAAAATTTCTGGCACTGCCCCTGTTCCCAATATTTCAAAATTATCCGAACCATCACTAGACCCAACACTAAAGATTTTTCCATAAAAACCACAAACATTCCTCTCCTTTCTTCTATGTCAAGACTGTTGAAAAGAAAGAACAAAATTTATTCAAGGCAGGCAGTCAGCAGTGGAGCTACATTCTTGATTGTCTAAACAATATTTTTTTATTCCCTTTTCTTTCTCATTTCAATTTCAATCGTTTTGCTTCTTTTATTTTTTTATATTTTCCTTCCTTTTTCACTTCCTTTTTTGTTGATCTACAATTTAATCTTTTTGCTTACAATTCAGCTGATTGATTTATGAATTGACTAAAAAATTATATTATTTTATTTTTTCTAGATGGTCGAGAAGCAAATAAAAAACGAACAACATTGGCAAGATTATTGAGAGGATTAAAGACTGTTAATAGACGAGCAAATCAAAATTCATCGGCTGGTGCGCAAATTAAGGTAAGTTGACAACTCTTTCATCTATCTCACTTGTGTTCCAACCATCATCCAGACAGTAATACTCAACCTCAAAAAAAAGTCAGAATATTTTATATTCATGAGTCATATGAGGCATATTAAAAAAATGCATAAAAAAAACTTTACCATGAAGAAAGTAACAAAGAACATAAAAGTGTAAAAAGAGCCTCTTGAGACAGAATGTCTGCATATATAGTAGTCACAAATAACATCACATATTCAAAAGTGCATTAAAATCGTTTGTATTATAAAGAGGATAGATGCACCGGATAAAAAAAAGAAGAGGATTTACTGCAAACTCACTTACACGATGACTGTAATGTAGACTTAATATGAAAGTGATTGCGACAGTATTATTTTGTGTATGAGAATCTTTCTCGTTTTATTTTTCTATATCGTTTCACATAAACATTGAACATGAAGTTATCTCTGTGTGTTGTAAATGGATAATAAAGACAGAAGGTGGATGAATGACTTTATATTGTAGTGACTTAATGTCAGCATAAGGGTGGATTATAAATGAAACATGAAGCTGTCACCTTGACTCTAAGGAGATGAAGAAATTATTTTGTGGTTAAAGATGTTTTATTTTTGGTAATGTTTGGGTGGACAAGATGAATGGATTTCCTGGTAAAAAGATGAATGGAAATGTATTTTGGGAATGATGTAATAAAAGTCAATCAGATAATAAAATTCACGCGAAATACTCGAGATGAGATTTAGGATGGATAAGATGTTTTGAAGTGTTAAAAAGGAGGTCATTCCCGACTACCGACACTTCGAAATTTGTCAGTTAAAAACTGTCAAATTTTTGAAAATAAAAAGTGTGAATGTGTTAGTGAATTTTTTCACTAATTATAATTTTCAAAATAATTTATCGATTGAAGCTTTTCCTTAAAAGCTTTTCTAATTAAATGGTAGAAAAATTACTAAAGAACATAATTTATTTAATAAATCAAGATCCAGAAATGAAAAATTCAAAAATATTTCGATTTGAAATTTTTTGTTTGTTTACATTTATTTTTTGTTTACATCAAATTTCGAAGTTTTCGAAATTAATTTCGAAGTTTTTCGAAATGAAGTGACGGTAGTCGGGGTCATTCTAAATAAAGTTCTTGAAATTGAATTTTATTTAGCATTTTCTTACTAAGCACTATCTTAACATTATTAAAATCACGCTCTCAAGTAGGAAGAAATCTTTGCAAATGACCAAAAACTAATCAATGGATTAAGCATCAAAATTCTAAAATTTCCACCCAAATTTTACCTTTAAAATTCTTTAATCTTTTTTCCCAATAAGCTTTCAAATTCATCATTCAACTTTTTCATCACATCATCACTTTAACTCACTTCCAAGAAGGAGAGCTGTCGACACATAAAAAATTTTCATCTCAAATAATTTCTCCTTCGTTATTCATAAAAAAAATTTGCTCGTTCTTTCCATTCATTTTTCACTTTTTTTTTCGAAAATAAGGCTTTTATTCACTCGGATGATGATTAAAAAACTTTTCATACAGCGAAGTGAATTTTTTGTACTTTTTTTTTTGTGATGGAAATTTTTCACCAATGTAATAAAAGTGTGGGGAGATGTTGGAGAGATGTTGAATATCAATACGAGTAAGACGCATTTGAGAGAGTTTTTTTCAGTAAAAAGTTAATTATTGTGTGGCATTGTGACACTTACTCAGTAACAATTATTAAAAAACATAATTTGTCCTTCTTTTAATTTAGTTTAATTTAATTAGTGTTTGATTTTACTAGAAGAGTAAGTCATGACCAAAACCATCTGTGGAACATGACTCATGGTACTTTTCGAAAAAAAAAATCGGCAGACTAGTGTGCCGCGGAACACTGGTTGGCCATCACTGTTCTAGACATAGGTTCCTTAAAACTATTAAAGCAATTTCGCAGTCAGACAATTCACTTACAAAAAAATATATCACACGAAACCCACCAAAATATGACAAAAAGTGAGCAGAAAAAGTAGGCTTTCCCGAATTCCCGGTCTCGACTTTTTTCGAGACCCGAGACCAAAATTTAAATTCAAATATCTTTCGTTCAAGTTAAATTATTTTACAAATTTTTGATTTTATTGATTCCTATTCTCCAATGTAATGTTTTAAAACCTTAATATTTGAAAATTATTGCAAAACATCCAAGTTATAGGGATTTTATTTTGGTCTCGAGTCTCGAAAATTTGTCGAGACCGAGACTTCGGGAACCCTTAAGAAAAAGAAGCAAAAAATGATTGTTAAAACCTTGAGCATGAACGAACAAAATATAATTTAAAATTCCATTAAAAATTCTCTCAATGAAAGTGAAAAAAAAATTCTGCACCTTTTGTGCCATGAGTAACAAAAAAAATATTAATAATGGAACAACTAACGAGTAAAGTAGAATTGAGTAAGTGTGGATCATTGAATAAATGAACGAAACGAAAAAAAGAATCCATCGGCTTTAACTGCCGCGCATCAAACAACCACCACCGCTTTTTTATTCCTGCTGACTTTTAATTAATTTGATAACATCGGCAGAAAGCTAATGAAGAACAAGATTAAATTAAATTTCACTTTTCATGGTTGACGATGGTTGATGGGAATGAGAACGGCGACAAAGTCGAAGACTAAAGGCTTTTTTTTGTTCTAATTTCTTTTATGCTGCTTTGGAAGAAGACAAAAATTGTTTCATGTACTTTAATTAAAGATTATATCAAGACGAAAAATAAAAACGGCAAGATGACATGAAGGAAAAAGTGGTGGCATCAAGAACAAAAAAAAGATGAAAAAAGAGATAAAACTGAATGAGAATGATTTGATGCGGAAAGAAAAAGAGATACAAAGAAAAAATAAACAGATACAGAAATCATCAAAATATTTCTTCATTCTTCTTTTTTTTGCAGAGCAGAAAAAAAATCCCTTTCGTTTTCCTTTTGTTAGTTCTTTTTATTTTTATTGAGGTATACAAGGAAAGAGAAAATGAATGAGTTAGTTAAGTGGGCCAGATAATTTGATAAGAATGAGGATTAAGTGATAAACTTGATGAAATATTTCTACTTCATTAAGATTACTGAAATAAAAATAAGGATTCTTACACTGATATGCTTTGGACATAGTTTAATCAAGTATTGTGATTCTTCTTAATCAGGAAATGAATTTTTCTTGCTAAATTGAATATTTTTCTAGTTTACTGTCGGAAATGGAGCGATTTGGTAGATAAAAGCTGATAGGAGATTAAGAAAGTGGAAAATTCTGTATGCTATTGATAATCAGAATTATTTGCTGGACCTGCATCTTCAGTTTAGCTTGTAGATGTTCAAGAAACTATTTAAGTAGGGGCGTAGCCAGAAATTTTTTCTAAGAGGGTCCAAAACAATTTTTTTTGGAAGAAAATTTTTTAAGGGGGTTCAAATGCTCAAAAACCTAAGCAAAATGAAAAAAAAAAATCCACGAAGGGTCCGGACCCTCTTGAACCCTCCCAGTTGCGTAGCCAGGAATTTTTCGAGGAGGGTTTTTGCTACTTTTCAACGTTTTTTTGGTTCGGATCTGAAAAATTCAATAATATCTAGCGTAAACTTTGCGAAATTAGGGGGGAGGGTTCCCTCTCTGGCTACACTCCTGAACCCTCCTCTGGCTACAGCTCTAAACTCATGATGACGTTCATTTATTACGTAATGCTAAAATTCGGGATTTTTGCCCCCCCCCTTCCGTAACGTTTTTAACAAAAGAATCACGTGTGAGAACAATAGACCATAACAAACTCTCCGACCCCCCCCCCCCCCTCACCCCTCAGAGCGTTACGTAATAAGTGAACGACCCCCATGTAATTTCCTATGCTTTTCTTTAAACAAATTAAATTTTTTGTAGTACTAAACTTAATTAATCCCACACACATTCGTCACACATTCGTCACACATCGTCTCAATAAAGGTCATCAATCCTAATCACAAATATCAATCAAACTCAGCAAAAGTCCTTAAGCTTCTCGAAATATTAATTTTATCCTCACAATATTGATTGCATGAGATTCTTCATTAGTCAATGGATAAAAATAATCTCAAACTGTCTCGTCTATTTTTACATGCCATAATCTTGAACTTTCTAATATCCACCCAGACAGAGTGCTACTAAAAACAATTTTCTTTGGAAAAACGTATAAGATATAAGGATAAAGTTAGTAAAACACAATATACAGTTATGAAATTATTTAAGGATACAGACGAAGGCGTATTTGTATAAGAAAGAATCTACAATAACTCTTTAAGCAAGCACATAACCATCAAGTGATATTAAAGATGATAAATATCATTTGAGTCTAAAAATACAGCTCCTTAGAGCATAATTAATATTCCTTATAGCAATCATACTTGTTGACATAAATACTGAACAAAATTAATATATTTCGTAATTAGAACCATAATTTTATCTGAGCATATAATTAGTAAAAATCTCAAGTCCCACAGATAACTAAATAATGAAATTCAAACAGAATGAGTTATTTTTATGATTGATTTGCTTCTCAGCTTCAACTTAAAACCCACGCATTCATGTCTACGTCTAGCTTTACAATTTCTAGTTAACAATTTTAATTAAAGTAGTTCCTTTCGTGCAAATCATGCCGATAACATTAAATAGAAAAAGGTTAACATTTATATCTAAAATGCCGGCAGTAGCCACACGCAGCCAACAAATAATATCTGTTCCCTCATTTCGTGCCATATAAATTATATTTTATGACAAATTAAAATGAAACTAGTAATGAAGCGGATCACGCTTCATGTGCATATTCACACCGTTCCAAAACTCTATATCGGGTCAGCAAAGCTTCGCTTTGCATAAGTTTGAAGATTAGGATTCGATCGGGTCAGCAAAGCTTCGCTTTGCATAAGTTTGAAGATTAGGATTCGATCGGGTCAGCAAAGCTTCGCTTTGCATAAGTTTGAAGATTAGGATTCCATCAGGTCAGCAAAGCTTCGCTTTGCATAAGTTTGAAGATTAGGATTCGATCGGGTCAGCAAAGCTTCGCTTTGCATAAGTTTGAAGATTAGGATTCGATCGGGTCAGCAAAGCTTCGCTTTGCATAAGTTTGAAGATTAGGATTCGATCGGGTCAGCAAAGCTTCGCTTTGCATAAGTTTGAAGATTAGGATTCGATCGGGTCAGCAAAGCTTCGCTTTGCATAAGTTTGAAGATTAGGATTCCATCAGGTCAGCAAAGCTTCGCTTTGCATAAGTTTGAAGATTAGGATTCCATCGGGTCAGCAAAGCTTCGCTTTGCATAAGTTTGAAGATTAGGATTCCATCAGCAAAGCTTCGCTTTGCATAAGTTTGAAGATTAGGATTCGATCGGGTCAGCAAAGCTTCGCTTTGCATAAGTTTGAAGATTAGGATTCCATCGGGTCAGCAAAGCTTCGCTTTGCATAAGTTTGAAGATTAGGTTTCCATCAGGTCAGCAAAGCTTCGCTTTGCATAAGTTTGAAGATTAGGATTCCATCGGGTCAGCAAAGCTTCGCTTTGCATAAGTTTGAAGATTAGGATTCGATCGGGTCAGCAAAGCTTCGCTTTGCATAAGTTTGAAGATTAGGATTCGATCGGGTCAGCAAAGCTTCGCTTTGCATAAGTTTGAAGATTAAGTCTCAATCGGGTCAGCAAAGCTTCGCTTTGCATAAGTTTGAAGATTAGGATTCCATCGGGTCAGCAAAGCTTCGCTTTGCATAAGATTGTAGATTAATTCTCGATCGGGTCAGCAAAGCTTCGCTTTGCATAAGATTGAAAACAAAAGTTCCTAAGAAAATCGAAAATTTTCACATTTGGACTCAATTTTGAAGCACTAATTGATGTTTTTGGATATGACAATGTGTGTACGTCTTTTAGGTCTATTTATAAGCTACAATAATCACAAGTTTCTGTAATTTTTAAGACTGAACTGTAAGTACAGGAGGGTGAAACGTCCCAAAAATGCCGATTTTTTGAACTTTTTCGACTTTTTGACCATTTAAACTTGGATTAAAAATATTTTTGGTATTTTTCCATAAAAGTTCTCGCATTTATTGATCAAAAACAGAAAAGTTTACAAAAATCCATCCACACAGTGAACCACACGAATTTTTCCAAATTTTAGGTTTGTGGGAGGTGTACTGGTGGCTAAAAAATTTTTTTTGCATTTTTTCTCAACAAAACTTCATTTTTTATTGATTTTGATCAAAAAAGTTCAATTAACAATTTGTGTGAAATTTTTTAAATGTATTTTGCAATAATCGGCTAAAATATGCTTAAAAAACACACTATTTCGTTAATTTCTCGGAATAGTCTGCATGGATCGGCACCAAAAGATTCACAGCACTTTTGAGTGATAATGCGCACATTTTGAGACATTTTTGACATAAAATAGTTTTTTCGTATTTGAGTTCTCCATCCGACAAACTTGCTGGTAAGCATACACCACCACTATTTGGGGTCGTGTCCGGTGGCATCAAAACCTTTTTCAATACGGTTTTTTGTATTTTGTAGATAATTTTGAGGCCGAACTTTTCACACCGAACTGTTTATGAAAATTTTGAGTTTTGGCGCCAAAAAACTAAAAAAACGATTTTTTAAATCTATCGAAAACAATATATTCACAACGTGAAACGGTGTGAATATGAAAAAATTAAAAAGCTGTCTCATTTCAACATTTTTATCTTGTTTGTGCTCTTGTCGTCGCTTATACGGTCGGTAAACTTATCTTATTTCTTCAGTACCCCATCTCTCTCACTCTACTGCTTTAAATTTTTTTTCTTGTAAAAATGAAAAATGGCAAAAATTCTTTTGATATTATCTACAATGGCTCTCGTACTTTATTTCATTTTAAATTAGAAAACATTAAAAAATGGCATAATTTTTAACTTTTCATTGTAATTCGTCATGCGGATAAACAAAAGACTTCATTTTCTTACATGACGGAATAAAAGGAACAAGAGTAGGAAACAGAATGTTTTTGATTAAGAATTTATTAAATATGTTGAATTTGAGGGAAGTTTGGCTGTCTGTCTTGGGGTTTGATCAACAGAATTAAATTTGTTAAAAATTTGACAGCAACTTAAAAGTTTTAAATTTCACGTTATATACAAAATTTTAAATTTCTCTCAAAAAAATTAATTTTACCACTGGCCAGAATTAAGAATTGAAAATCCAATAATGACCATTTTTGTCGTTACGAATTTGGCTGGTGTCAAAATAAGAACCAGAGAATTGTGACAAAATTTACAAACATTACAATTTTGAAATAAAGACATTATTCGTTACGAATTTAGGGCCTTTCAATTATGTTTTCCGAACATTGCGTCATAGCCATCCATTCCATAACTTTAACAACTCTATAACTTTTTCATTCAACTTCTTTTGTTTTATTATTCTAAACCTTGATTTATATTATATTTTTTTTTGCAAAAGAAATGCCGGTGGTTTAATGTACATGTATATTCATTCTGGTTATTATAAAAAAAAAACTTTTTTAAAAAACTTAAATTCACAGATGGTTGGACACAGACATTTGAATCTCTCTCTCGACAAGATGAAGATTTATGAAAAATTCATGAGTTTATAATTTTTTTTTTTTTTTGCTTCTTTCTCTTTATGCCAACAGACACACGAAAGACTGAGGCATTTTCAAATGAATGGAGGACCACAACCGAGTTTTGAAGAGACGATACATCGAGTAAGATAACTTTTTTTTATGAATTTCTAATGGAAAATTTATTGATTTCCTTCAACTCTTCTTTTTCCACGTCTCTCATCATCTCTAGCTTAAAGTACAAGAAGCAATGAGGAAAAAGGAAAAATTTCAACGAGAACATGAAGAGGTAAGTCAACAACTGATTATATATTCATAAATTGTTTACTCAAGATTAACTCAATATTTTTATTTTTTTGTGTGTATCTTTAAATTAATTTTTAATCCTCGGATTTGAGTTTGACAACAAATGCTTGAGTTAATTTGAATATAAAATTAAATAAAATTCTAAGAAGAAGGAACAGACAAAATTTAGACTTGGATGACTTAATTAATCAAAAATAAGATTTTGAGTAAATTTAATTAGAGACAAGAAAGTTTTGCTGTCTCTGTGGACTTCATTTAAAAGACATTTAATTTTAAAATCATTGGGGTATTAAATCATGAAATAATTGCTAATCAGAAACTTTAAATGCTTAACCTTTAATTAGATTAATTAAGATCCACTTTAAATAGATTTCAAATGAAAATTTAAATGTCAGATAAATATTTGCTTTGTATTTATCATGAATAAATTATTGTAGCTTTCAATGACCTATATTAGATGAAATCTTTAATTTCAAAAAGGAGCCATTCACTTAGTACGTTATGCAAAAAATAGATTTTTTAGACACCTCCCTCCCCCCTCCCCCCTTGTTACGTTTTTTTTGTATTAAAACATATTATTTGACCCATTACAAATTCCTAGACCCCCCCTCCCAAAGTGAACAGCCCCAAAACCAAAACAATAATTTCTTAAAATTCGATTTAATGCAAATTTGACAAAATGTAGATTAATTTTACGAAAGTCAAATGCATTTTTTCATTTAGGTTTCTAGCCATTTCTAAAATACTTTATTCCATACAATATTCATTATCTTCAATGTCAAAACATATTTAACCAAAAACCAATTTTTTATTCCAAATCAACTAGAATATCAGCCTGCGTTAAGTCAATCATATAAAATCTTTTGTTGACTTTCAATCAATCATAAAAATGATTAAAATTTCCCCTTTTTGCATTTGATAATTTTTTCTGATGCAGGTCATTCAATGGATTTTACTTTGAACCCTTTTTCTATTGATAATGTCTACGGAATAAACAAAAGTCTTCAAAAAGGATCAAAGTCTTTCATCCTTAAAAAGAATAAAGCAAAAGTTTCATTTTTCTGGATCAATCAGACAGTTTAACGCCTCGATAATGTAAAGATATCAAAAACAAGTAGCAAATAAATCCCCTATTTATTGTATGCATCACATTTACATCCTTATCATGATCATCAATACTCAATCCTCATCATCATTTCTACATCCACTTACTTTACTTTGTAATTTTTAGCAATATATTGTAAGAGTTGTGGTTTGAAGTGCAATTGGTCGTTTTGTCTGGAAATACTTTGATTTTATAAATGGCTTAGAAAATAGAACTTTTCTAACTCAAAACTAAAAGGCAACCATCCCCATAAATGTGCAAAAAATAAATACAGAAAGATGGAAGAAAAATCATTAGAAATGAACCCCTTCAAGTACAAAAATGTAAAAGAAAGGGGAAAATGTATTTCGGACCCTCTTTAATAACAGAAATTTGCTCATTGCAAAAATAAACCTTTTCTTTATTGCTGTGGGGATTTTCTCATAATTTGGTCAAGTCCTTTCCCATGTATATATAAGCATAGAACAACAACATTTTTCAAAAAATTTATATCGTATAGTAAGTATAATGAAATGATACAGGGCACATGCCTTTTGCCTTTTTTTTCTCTACTCTTCCTTATCTCTCAATGTCGGTGAGTCAACAATGAGAAAAATGTCAAAACCATCATTTTTTCTCATGATTCTTTTTGTTCATCTCCTGTTCCCTCCCACCCATTCTTCCTTTCCTGTATAAATACGTTGGTAAAATAGAGATAACATTTTTGAAGTAGGTGAATGAATGGAAAATGGAAAAGGAACGAATATAAAATAAAAATAGAAACGAGACAGAGGAAAAACTTTTCATGCTATGTAAAAATGTTTGCCCCTTTAGGGGATGCTGCTCATACTTTGAAAGCAGTCATTATGAACACGACCATCATGATAATTTTCATTTAGTTCCTCTAATGTTACTCTACAGTAAAAATTTATAATTTTTTCTTGGTGTCGTAAAAATTTCTTCCTTCCTTCTCATCTTCCGTTCATGACAAATGATTGAAGGTTAGCTTTCCGGAGATTCTTGTGGTCTTGCTATTTTTTTTCGAAAAGGTTGAATGGATTTTTTTTTTTTTTTGGTATTTTAGATATTTTATATACGATAAAGTACTTTTAAAGGAAGGGTTTTTAAGCAAGCATCAGCAAAGGGAATGCTGAGATTTGCTGGAAATTTTTCTTTGAAAGGATAAAAATTCTTTAAGTTCTTTGGTTGTAAAAAGTCTTTGATTTCTTCACTACTTATAATTTTATGGATCTTTATGCTTCATTTCTAATATGTGTAATAGCTTTATAAAGCAATTTCTTCGGATGTAAATTTTTTTTTCTTAATTCACCTTAAGCTGCCTTTCTTCCAACTAGTCTGAGTAAACGAATTTTCAGTTACGACTTCTAAAATTCGAATTTGAAAACTAAAGTATTTTGTGAAAAAATTTCAAATGTTTTATAGACGTCAGATTGGTAACCAAAATTTTTAAAATTCATTGCTTTTTTGATTTTTAAAGTTTTATGAAACATAAAAATTATAAAATCTTCACTATTGCTGCTAGTTTGAACGTTCAATGAAGCAATACAGTTCAAAATTTTTCATAATAAATTACTTTCTTTTGAATTTGAGTACTAAAATTTTTCCATGCAAAATTTTTCTTTTTGAAATTTCTCATTATTTACATCCTTTTGCTTCCAAATAATGGTTGAAATTTATTAAGAATATTATGATAATGTTTTTAATTGAGTCAAATATCAACAAAAGTCATTAAATTAGCTAAAATTTGAATTTTCCTTATTTGTTGTAACGGTTTTTATGTTCACAAATAAGGAGTACTAAATGTTCTAAAATTCAAAAATAAGGAAAAATACGTTGACTCAGACTAGTTGGCCTTTCTTTTTTTCATCTAATAAAAAAAGTGCTGTTTTGAATCCTTATGGGATCGTCTTCAATTATTGATGACTTCTAAAATTAGATCAATTGTTCAACACAAATTTTACAATAAATATGAAGCCCCAATTAAAGCTGATTTAATTTTTTCAAATTTTTAAAATTATTCTTCATAGATCCCAGTTCATTTCGTTGGCAAACACTTTGGACATCAACTCCATTCAGATTAAAAAAAAAATCAATTTTAATTTGCATCTCAGAACCAAAAAGTGTTTTTCTGGTTCTACAAAAATATCACATGGATTAACATTTTTAATTCCCTATTCTTCTTCCATTTTGAAATTATTTCTAGTCTACAAAACTTTCAGCATAATGTAGAAAAATCCCTAAAGCTTCAATAAAGCAAGACCTTGAATAATTTTAATCTTCTTCCTGTGGCTCAAACATTTGTTTAATTTTGTGGCTACAACGACTCATTTGATACATATAAACATTCTTTTCTCATTTCTCTTCCATTTCTAATACCAAAACTCACCCTTATTTAACAATAGAGATAGAAAGAGAAATGGTATCTATAGACAGCAATGGATGGAATAAAATTAATTATATTTCAGTCATGACTAGAAATTCCAATCACGTTTGACTGATTCATCCTTTATTACTTGTCCAATCATTTCATTTTCTCTCGTATTTTTTTTTCTTCTGCTTTTATGAGTATATATACAATATATTGATACACATGATGTATAGGTTCGATGTAGCTCATCCAAATGGTTTTTTCCTTCCGTGCAATGATGAGATACAGTTTCTGCTTTTGCAAAGATTTTCCTGTAAGGCTGTTAGGTATTATGAGGTTTTGCATTCAGTTTTAACAAACTTGAAATTGTTAAGGGTCCGTTCACAAAGTACGTTACGCAAAAAATGACTTTTTAGACCCCCCTCCCCCTTGTTACGCTTTTTGTACAAAAATTCTGTTGTTTTGTTTAATCTGTTATAAAATTTTAGACCCCCTCCTCCCTAAAAAGCGAACGTACTAAGTGAACTACCCCTAAACTGATTTTTGGTAATGCAAATGACTGCAAGATAAGGGATTATTTGATGATTAAGTTTGAAGTTCATTAAGCATATTTTGCATCAAATTGAGTGATTTAGAGCATTAAAAGAATCAAAAAACATAGACAAGATGCCATAAAACCATCAATAGGACCATCCAAATTTAATCAAAATTCTGTTCCTAATAAATGCGTCCACATCCATTAACATTAACTTACTAGCGATTTTCCAACAAGTTATAAGCAAACTTCCATTCAGATTTTACTTTCTCATCTTATATTCCTTCGTATTGTCGAATTGAGCTGATAGTATACTTACAGCTATCAATAGCATTTACAAATAAAATCGACATCCATGAAAATGATAAAACGATAATCGATGAGATGGAGAAGAATAGCATGAACAAAAAGGAAACGGAAAAGCGAGATGCTTATTCATATTATTTGTATTACTTTGCGTCTTATCATTTATCCATTCATTCCTTGTGGCAGAACTGCCTTTAAATTTCCAACTTAGCTAACGATACGCTTCACGAATGATACATAGAGCAGCGAGTTGAATAATAATAAATGACAATTTCATGATAATGGCTTGACATTACATTATAAAATTGAGAGAAAAGCAGAGAAAAAAAAAGTCAAATAAATTTTCTGTTCTCGTGCACTTGAGCTGGGCTGATTGGATGGAAGGAGAAGATATAGACTTTATTGATTTGTCTATTTATCTATTGAGGATGTGACTCTGACTTTTATCATTTCCTCTTAAATATTTTTTTGAGATTATGAAATTTTTTATGGAATCATTGGACTCATTTATTTGACTTTTCTTCTTTCTGGCTGTATCTTTCAATTTGTATGACAATTGAGCTTATTTGATGAACAAAATGAGGAAATTTATGGAAGCAGAATTTGTCCAGAAGGCAGAAAAAATGTGTCAAAGATAATTCTGATGCTTTTGTTTTAGAATTTTCTAATTCATATCTCAATATTCTAGTGACTTCATGTCCATGTGATAAAATAACTCGAATCTCGAAAAATCTCCGCTTCAAAATTCATTTTTAACAAAAAATTTCATTGCTTAACAAAAAATAGTTGTTTTTCATTGTCGACATTCGAATACAATTTTTAGCTCACATCCAAGAGATTTGCTTTACTGTCAAGTTCGTCGTTTGAATTTTAAAATTCTGCGATTTCACTCTATTTTTATTGTTTGTTGGCTTAACACCTCCGTGATTTCTATTCTCTTGACGTGCCATACTTCTCACTGCTTTTTATTTTATTTCTGTAGAATATTGGCTGTGGGATATCAAGGGTGAAATTTTATTTTTTCACGAATTTCCACATAAAATTTCAATTTTAAAATGTTGTAGGAGCAAAATTTAATGAAGTAGCAACAGATATTAATCGATAATTATTAATAAATTCATTAAATTAAGCGTTTTTCAATGACTAAGGTCAAAATGTCAAAAACTGTCAATCATTCATCATAATTACTTATTCATTATCAATTGACTTGCTAAATGAGTTTCATTGTTCTGCCTCTGAATAGCTGTAAACCAGTGATGACCAACCGGTGTGCCGCGGCACACTAGTGTGTCGAATTTTTTTGAAAAATACCACGAGCCGTGTCCTGCGTGCGATTTTGGTTTTGACTTGCTCACAAGGTGAGCCGCGGCACAAAAAAAGGTTGGCCACCACTGCTGTAAACGATATAAATTGAGCTTTAATATTTCCAATGCCAACTTTCATTTTGCTTCTGGGTCTAATACCTTAATTATAATTTTATTGGTCATTTACAGCACATATTGCAGTTAGATCCTTTTGCGCACACACATCATAATCACAAAGCTATTAGTTCAAGAAGAGGAACATTGTTAGCTATTAGGAACAAACATGACAAACATCAAGGCTTAATAATTGTAATTAACGCTCCTTTTGTTCGTACGAAAATTAATTGTGATCGTAAAACTACAACATATTTGTGATACTTTTACAGCCTTCACTCTGATTCTGTTTCGAACAAAAAAAATATGGTTTGTCATCGAGATCTGAAAATTTAATTTTTTTCATCCCTTCTTTAGTATGTGCTGCATAATTTAATTCAAAAACTTTTTCATCAAAAATTTTCCTCAATTTTGAAAATAAATTTTGAAGGAAGTTCCCTTTTTGTTACAAAGAATTTTTTTTCTATTTACTGTCTAAGAATGTGTGCGTAAAATATCTAAAAAGTGCGTCCCGTGTATAGAACATTAAGCAAAACGTGATGTCACGTAATTTTGCCTTCTTTTCAACTATAATAAAAATGATGAAAACTTCTCATTTTCATTTTTCTTCTTTCCACAGTTTCTGCTTTTTCCTTCCTTCAGTGAATTAGAGAATATATAAAAAGTATGTTGATGTAAAACAATATAGAGAGGAAGTAAGCAGAATTATGGAGTAATGAAGTCATAAATGAATAAGAAAGACGCATTTTATATGGAGATAAATTTATGGAAATTACTTTTTTTGAGGTTAGATCAGATTCATCGTCATTTACATGATTTAATCCAAGGCCATAGTCAGGGGAGGATCCAAGAGGTCTAGACCTCCTTTCGAGGACAAACTTTTTAGCTTTGCTAGAGGACCATTCAATTATTATGTAATGCTACCCCATCCCCCCCCCCCCTTCCGTAACGTTTTAAACAAAAGAACACGTGCGAGAACAATAGACCATAGTAAACTCTCTCAGACCCCTCTCCTCCCTAAGAGCGTTACGTAAAAAGCATTTGGAAAATCTCATCAGAGCAGACAAACTGCTATCAATCCAAATTGTTGGAAAAATTTCTTAAAAATCCCACAAACCAGAACAGAGCAAAAAGGAACAAAAAGAAACTTTTTTATGATTGCCTAAATTACAGAATTATCCTCAATATAAATCAATATATGCGTCAAAATAAGAAGGAAAATTTCTCCTCAATCTTACCATTTTCTATGTCTTTATACTTTAATATACCAAGATATGTTGTTGATGATGATGATGAGGATCAATAATTGACATACGTATACTATGTGTGTGATGAAAAATTGAATTTATTACAATTTGAGTCAAATAAAGTAGAAATATGTCACCCAAAACTAATAAAATTATTATTATTAAGTCTTTCCCTTCTAGAATTTTATGTGTTCCTTTATTGATTGCCACATTGTCACATTTTTATATTCAACCAAACTTGTTTTATTTTTTCTTTACCCTCCTATTTTATCATCAATTTTTTTTCTTCTCTTCTATCTTAGATATTACGAGATATTCGCCAAGGATTAATGCAACAGGGACGTAAAGGTATGTATTGATATGATTTATTAACATGTGTCATAAACTTGTAATTGAATTGAGGACATTGAATAAATGTGAATGGAAAAGAAGTTGAATGTTGGATCTAAGTTAGTTATGGTTCATCTTAGAGGTAAATGGAGAAATTCGTAATAAAATTTATCAAGATTATGGTGCGGAAAATATGGAACAAATTGCATAGGATTCTTTTTATTGCTATCTTGATTTCCCTGTATGATTTTAAAATTCTTTTTGATTGGAAATTTAAACAGTCCAGACGGAAATTCATTTGTACTTTGTTTGAAGTCATACGTGCAGTATTTATTCCCCTCGATTTTACACAGAATCAGAAATTCTTGCAATAACTTCCTTTCCCAATGCAAATAAATCAACAGAAAAAAATAGAAAATGTAGCAAAAGTCAAAGCAACTTCCTAATATCTTCAAATTCACGCTTAAATTGTACGAATTTAGAATCGTAAAAAGTTAAAAACACACTGACTGCTTAATACTATCACGTGAAGCAATATTGGCATAAAAGATTCTTTTTGTTCTCTTTTCCTGCCATTTACTTTCTTTTATTTCCATTGCCTTTTTGCGGAACAAATAAGCTTATTAGATAAATAAAAAGGAATAAATGAGAAGAGTTTTGATGTCGAGTCCTGGTGGGAATTTGAAGGGTGATTCATTTCCCGCAATAAAAGTGATGAATGAATGACAGATGAGGGGTTTGTGATAAAAGATCTAGCAAATGTTTATTGCTAGTTTGGACATGACACTTAATAATATTATGCTGATTCTACATGGTTCTCTGATGAGTAAAGATTTAAAATTCTACATTAATTCAGTTCCTAATCCATCAAGGATGTAGACTAACGACGACAAACTCAATTTATATCACAAAATTTATGAACAGCAATTTTCAAATATTTCTAATAAATGTCTTCAAAATTCCCACTGGATATTTCATTTATTTTCCATCTTATTCCACGACTTCTACGTCTGGTTGCCAAATAGATAGAATAATGTGAATCACGTTTGATTACTATTAATTTTCATTCTTATATGCTTTTTTTGCAATGAAACGTATGAAAAAGAATAGAAAAGAAAAATGAGAATGGAAGGGATCCTTCCACTTTTGCTTTCTTATGTGATATGTCTGCATCATAAAAGAATATCAAGAAAAAAAAATGAAAAGAAAGGCAAGTGAGCGAGAGATGGAAATGAAATCCAATTTACAGAGCAAAATGCTCGACTGAGCAAATTTTCGGTTTTGATGTTTTTGTTTCTCTTCCCCCACATTTATATTTCCCTGTACGCTTTATCTCCTTTCACCCCTAAGCATCGCGCATTTGTCGATTTCTACGTTCTGCAACATTTTTTTTAGTAGGAATTTTTTTAGAAAAATTTTTTCATCTCTTTTTCATCTTCACTTGATGTCAAAATGAATTTTATTCATCCATACTTATTATGTGTGTACACATACGGTAGATAGAAGCTTAAAAGGGAATATTTCTTCACGTTAGATAGGCAAAAAGTTGTTGAATCACAAAATCATTCCAGAATAGGTAGGAGGAAGCTCGTAAGGAATTTTATGAATGTTAATCAAGCAATATGTGCACACCGCGCGCATTAGTCGTGTTTAACTCCTTTTTTGTGAAAATTTAAAAGTTGGAAAAATACCTTACTGGAGGAATTTAAAGGAAAATTATATAAGAATTAGAAGTAAGGATGTGTTTTGATGGTTATTTGAGGGAATATTAGAGCGCATTTGGGTAGTTTTCTTGCAAATGGTTCCAGTCAGGATTTCATTAAAATCTCCTTTTACTCTATAATAATTCTGGGGATTCTGTCTTTTTTGAATCGCAATACCTCCAGCTTAAAAAGCTGAGCTTACCCTCGTCTCTTTTTTACTCTTTAATACTTTAATACCTTGGGCACCTGACTTAAAATGCACGATTTTTTAATTTAACCTTAAAAAATTCCGATTTAGTAAAAAGTTCAATATGTATCCACTACCCGTCCATTCAGACAAATTAATACATTCAATTCATCCAATGACAATATCACATTAATTCCATTCACTCCATGCACAAAAAAAATTATCCAGGATTAACGGAATTTAATGAAATTACTTTCCATTCCTGTCGCATATTAAGAGCTCCCATGAGACTTATTTTCATGACATAACGAAATGAGCTCAAGTCACATTTTCCATTTTTTATATATATTTTAATTAAGCACAAATTTTTTATTCCTTTCAATCATTCCTGCATACTTAATGCCTTCATTCTTTTTTTTGGTATATTAAAAGGATATTGTCATTTAACGACATAAATTTCAACGCTCTCCCTTTCAATTCCGTTTGGCGTTTCACACAAAAATTTCATTCCATCCCATGACAGCAATTCAAATTGAATTTGGAAATGAAAATGAAAAAAAAAAAGTTCTGACTGAATTGTTAATTAATTCCAATCGAAACCACAGTTTTTTTGTGTCTTTGGCATTTTTACGGTTTATAAAGAACATTCTTTTTGGCACATGGAAAATTTGCAAAAGGAATTCACACTTGCAGTTGATTCGAATCGAGTCAAAGTCAATTTATGACTGGAAAATAAATTTTATGAAACGCTAGAATTGAATTGTGGTTGTGGTGGAAAATATTTTATGACAAGTGATTTCTGATGATATAAAAATATTATCAATTTTTATAGATTAAATTCGTTTAAAGTCTGAATTTAGTATCATAATAAGTAGTTTTTAATTATTAAAAATCATTTACATTTTTATTTTTTATTTATTGAATTGTGCACATTATGTGATTTGTCCTTGAAAATTGACTTTTACAATTTATTATACCGAGTTGCTCAACTGTCAAATATTCACCCAACAAAACCCAAAATAGCAAATTCTTTTCTGTAATAAATTAACCATCATCGTTTATGATTTTCGCATTCCACCACCGATTTTATGAAGCTTTTTACAGTCGCTAAATAATATTTTAGTTGATAGCTCTTTTTATATTCATACTTAAGAATCCTTTTTTATTTATCAAATTTTATTTCGTTTTTAATGCTTTGGCAAATAAAACTTGAAATGCACATAAGAGGTGCTTTTATGGTAAAACATTTACAAATTGAAACAAAAATTATTTGCTCAGAACTTTATGTATAAATGGATAAAAATGTATGAAGTTTAATGCTGTTTGTTTTACAATATTGACAATTGATGTTCTGAATTTTATAATTTGAGAATATAAAACTAAATAAGAAAAACTAAATAAGAATTTTTTAATAAAATATTTGAATTTGATATGAAGTTTGAATACTGATAGTTTGAAGAGTTTAATGCATTTTTAAAAATTGAGATTAAATTGATTTCAATTTCTATACCTCTTTGTCTTTTTTTTGGATATAACAACCTTTTAAATTATTAACCTCAGTATTAAAAAAAGTGTAAAATGAATGTTTTGTTGTCTAGTTAGTCCGTTTTTCAATCGAACCTTAAAAATTTAATATTGTATTTAAAACTTTTACAAAGTTTTGTTTTTACAAAGATTTAAATTACAATTTTTAGCGCATTTTCCTCTTAGGAAAAGGACGCTATTGTCCGCACTTTGTCCGTCTGTCTGTCTGTCTGTCTGTGGAGCTATCTCCTCCTCAGGTTTAAGCTTTTTTGATGCGGTTTTTGGCTTAAAATGTGTGTAGTATGTCTGGCTAGAGCTGGCGAAAAAATCAGCACGAATGGTCACTTCCTCTGCTGGAACCAGCGTAAAGAGTGCCAAAATGGCATTTCTTTATATGTGTTAGTGTGGTAAAATACACTAAAATGTTGACTTTTTCAAAAACTCAGCCTTCCTCGGTTCAAGTCCCACCGATGACAATTTTTTTTTTTTGCTTTTTTTGATACTTTTTTGATTTCTTATGACATATAATATTGAATCATGTCATAGTTTTCCATTTTCACGAATTTTCCAATTTTTCCGAGCATTTTTTTAAAAAACTCTTAATATTTTCATATATTTCTCGGAAATAATATTATTTTTAAAATTTTTTTATATTTTAGCTGTTAAATTTTCCATTTTCCTAGATGTTCATATTAAACTTACATTTATATAAAAAATCTCATCAATATATATAATTAAATTATCACTTGTTGAGTACATAAAAAGTTGTAGAAGTGGCTTAAGTGATAGAGCGAGTGGCTCCTAATTTGAAGGTCATGGGTTCGATCCTAGACCATAGCCGATTCTTTTTTTGCTTTTTTTATTTTTTTTTTTTTAGATTCTATGTTGCATAATGTTTTTTATCGGGTTTTTGTGCTATCAATTTTAAATTTTCGGTAAATAAAGAATGGTTATAGTTAAGTATTTGGCTTTGTACTTTTGGGGTTTTAATTCTTTGTTTATTTACTGATCGCGGGAAAATGCGCTTTCGTCGGTCACGAGTGACCACGTTGATACTAGTTTTCTTTTATTTCAAGTTTATTTCAATGTCATAATTGAACGACACGTGACCAAACTTTATTAAACTTTCAGGAACAAAAAAAATAATAATTTTGATACCCAAACGTTCACATGAAAAATTACTCCAAAAAACCATTTAACTTTGAAAATAAAAGAAGAATTTCTATTGAAAAATTTTTAACATAAAAGAACATTTTTTATTCTCAAGCATAAAGAAACAAAAGAAAAATCTTTCGAGAGTAGAATTTGGAAAATTTCTCCCAAAGCCAACATCCTAACATGAAAAGTTTGAAAATGAAAAATCAACATTACATCGTATCACATATTCATGGATGAAAGAAAAAGAATGGAACTAAAAAAAATTTAAAGCGTGCTATGATGTGTATAATGAAAAAGTCCTTTGATGGTGCTAAAAAAGCGCTGTTATTAAGTAAAACAAGTCATCCTTTTATGCTTCAAGTGTATTATGTTATGCTTTACAGTTTTGTGAATTGCCAGCGGAATGAAAAACTCATAAATTGTTATGGCATATTTCACTTCTTTTCCATTCTTTTATTCTTTTTCCATTTAGTATTTTTGCCTCACATACATGTGTACATACATACATACATATGACTATGAGTGTGTGTTCATGAAAGGACATAAAAGCTGACTCGAAACAAAAAAAAATCCCTTCACATTGTAATATTTTTAATTCACTTTACTAACTTTTATTTTTTATTTTTTCATTCATTTCATCGTGTCTGTAGATGATACGTACATGTATGACGATGCTTTAGCCACCAGCAACTATCGAAATATTCACCCGCATCATCAGCACTGGTACGACGAACCGCCATATGAAAGTGATCCGGATGATTTTTTAATGTCAGGCATTGGACCAGCCGCCACCATTCAGGTATGAAAAATAAAATAAAATAAAATTGTTTACAATTACTTTATACCAGTGGTGGCCAACCTTTTTTGTGTCGCGGCACCTTAAGAGTGTTTTATGATCTAAACCACTCGCGTAACAATACTCGTGGTACTTTTCAAAAAAAATTCGTCACGCTAGTGTGCCGTGGCACACCGATTGACCATCACTGCTTTACACCATGCATACAATCATTCATGAATTACTTCTGTTGCTGTCAATGTTGTTTCATAATGGATACCATCATTAAAAATAATTAAGAGCGGTACAATCACTTTATTCAAAATGTACATTTACACATTCCAAGTGCTTCTTGTTGCTCGTTTATTTACAAATTGCAGTGGCACATGTTTATGAATTGTACATTGTGGATTATGGGGAAACTTTGAATTGAAAGTTATCATTGATCATGAAACGTGAGAATTTATTTAACAACTCTTGCTGTTGCATTTAATGTTGATACTTATGTTTGAAATGTATCTATAGATTTAATGATGCAGATTTACTACAGGTGTGACTAGTATTTCGTAATTCAAACAACATTTACAATCTTAGATACTTTAATAACCATAAAATCCTGTAAACTCATTAAAATTGTCATCAAACCATAGGATGTAGTTTTAATCAACAAAGCATATACAAACCATTATTTTTTGGTCATTTTGGGAATCACAACATGAACTTTGCTTTACAAAAAATGTTCATTAGTGTCCAAACAACAAGCACTGCATTTTTAATTTACAACAAAAATAAGTTTTTTTGCTGTGACCATGAATCATAATGGTCTCATTTTGTTACCAAAAAAAACTTTTTCCTCTCTTACCAATAATATCATGTTCATGAACCAGCATTTATTTGTAACATTATATCATGTAGCATATATACAGTCATTATTTCATAAATTGTCAGTTTTGGTAACATTTGATATTTGCTACAATGGAAATATTTAATTGCAAAGAAAAAATTGACACTAAATATTTGCTGATCTGTTAATTGGTTTAATTATTTAATCGGGTCACGATGTGAAAGGGATATGCTGAATAATAAAAAAAAAATTAATGATGTGTATGCATTTTAGTAGGCTGGAGACTGGTTGATCAAATAATTAGGGGCCGACTACTTGATACGTTATGCAAAAAGTTGACTTTTTAAACTCCCCCCCCCCCTCTCTTCCATCTTCGTTACATTTTTTCGTATAAAAAACATTTTTTGAACAAAATCCTAGATCCCATTTCGCCCAAAAAAGTGAACATACTGATTGAATGGCACCTTTGTGAGTAAACACTGTCACTTTGACCAACCATTTAGCATAGGAGCTTTTTTAGCTCAAAATTTTATTTTAAAATTTCATTCATTGGCTAATGGAAAGTTAGAATTTAGTCCTCAAATATTTGAGAATTTTCTTCGCTTTCTATGAATTCTAGTTAAGATTTTTTGAGAAAATAAAATTAAATACATTTAAAACTTAAATTTTATTGGAATTAAGGCTCACAAAACATTCAAAATTGTTAATATTCACTTTATGTTCATACTTGAAAGACATTAAAAGTTATTGTTTTTAAAAACTCGGACAAACCCAGTTTAACCTCAAAAGTTTTAACTGTCCACACGCTGCATCAACCTCCTCGCAAAAAAAATCATAATCTGCAAAAACTAACATGAATCATTCCACATCCACTGCCACTTTGAGATAATAAAAAATGCCTAATGTTGTGGATTTTATGACCACACTAAAGAAGCAAAAATTTTTTGACTTACAACTGTAATCACACCACAGTAAAAGTGCAGAACACAAAAGCCAGTCATTTCTTCCACTTTATTTATTTCATACTCACGTAAGTAGGAGAATCGTATGAGGAGGGATAATAAAGGGGAGCTGAGTACAATAAGTAAAGCCAACTTTTACCACGACAATGCATAAAAATTTTCTACTTCATGTTTTATTGCCACAAACAGAAATTTTCCATTTTTGCTAGGACGCGCTGAAACTTTTTTTTTTTGCCTGTTCCATTTTCATTTTGTGAAAAGGCAGACGCAACACAAAAAATAAGCATGAAATAAACAGAGAAGAAAAATTTATTTATGACATGCAGAAATGTCGTAGAAAGTGCTCTTTGACATAAATTCCACTTTAATAATTTTTTCATTTATTTTTTTTTATTTTCATATCCACCAAAAAAATGACATAACCATAATAATAATAAAGGGAGCCCGCGTGTGTTATACAACAAGCGGTCCTGGGGTGATATCCTTACGATCGGCTGGTGACATATCAATATCACAACAGAGACCAATACGTCGAGGCCTTATCGTTCCACAACAGCCACCAAATCCGCCAACAATTATTCCACTTAAAAGGTACGGATTAATTTAATAATAATTATATTTAATTTCATTAATTTTTTCCTCGTTTAAATTCAAAATATTTTTTTTTAATTACCTTAAATAGATCACACGATGTAAGAGGAGTGAGTGGAGATTATGCAGCTTCCATTTCCGATATTCATAGTGTTACATCGCGATTAAGTCAAGTATCGGTAAGTTTAATTTAATTTAATGTAAAATATTATGCTGGAGGTGTTTTGAGGCAAGATATATAGACTGTATTAATTCTTACGGCAGCAGATGACTATTCATCAATGACGTCAATTAAAAAATTTGAATTTGAAAAATCATAAACTTTGTCAAAAGTATTTGACTCTTAAATTTATGATTCCCAAAAAAATTTTGATTGACATTCAAAGTAAAAAAAAAATTAATACGGCAAATAGCTGTGCAAACAGATATTTTTTTAAGGGAGGTGGGGATTTGTAATTTTTTTTTTTTTGTATGGAACGAAAGATTTAGGGGGGCTTTTGGGATTTTTTTCTCAAAAAGCCCTAACAAATTGAAGAAATTTTCCAAAAAGAGGGGGGTTAAAACCCCTAAAACCCCTCTGGCCTGGCTACGTCCCTGCCTCTAAATCAACCTCATCAGCATCCTCTCATTTAACTGTAATCACATCGCTAATGCAATAAGCATGCTATATAAAACTGAAATTTTTAATTAAATTCATAAATAATTTTGAGCCTAAATGTGAAACATCCAGTCAGCCACTCACCCGCGAGATGAGGGTTGTAAAAATTTTCATTTCATTTTGCAACAACATAAACATTGTAGAACAAATTAAATACTTTTTATTGATTCAGCGAAAAAAAAATGAAAATGAAAATAAATTTTACACTTTTTTTTTCATTTCCTTGTCAGGTTGGTACGAACAACTGTACATCACGCTATCGAACACTCAGTGGAGGCATCGGAAATTCACCATCACCGACACATTCATCAGATTATGTTGATGATGATGACGATGAGGATGACTTAACAACAAATACGGCTGTACTGAATGGATTAACAAATTCATCAATTGTTGGAAATTCAACGAGTAACGGTAGCTGTGGAACAGCAGGATCGACAAGCACAAATGTGATGATGACAAACAATTTGAAATCAAAACGAAATAACCTTTCGTCGCATTTGCATAAAACATCATCAACAATAAGCTATCAGAAGGCAACTGTTCATTATGTAAGTGAAGCTTTTATTGTGAGAAATTGTTTGCGGACTTAATTATTGCGGCTGTCGCTCTAGTCTTGTTAGTTTATGAGTTGTAATTTGAAATTAATTCAGTCTCAGTGAAGGAATAAATTTTCAAGTTGCTATGGGTCAGCACTAAATAATCAGAATTCAATGAATATATCTTTTTGTTCACATCAACAGTCAAACATACTCCCAGCAACTGTTTGTTTTATTTTATTTTTTTCACGTTACCGACTTTAATATTCAATTTTTGTTATTTGCTTTCATGTTTACAATTTTGTTGTATTCTCATTTTTTTGGGAAAAAATATTTAGCTTGTAGTTCATTGACTTGAATCAAAAATATTTACTTCATTCGTTGCTCTTTGAAGTCTATGAAAAAAATTATGGAAAATTAATTTTCAAGGGAATAACTTAATGAGACTGACTGAGAGGTATTTGATGAAGATGTTTTGAATTCTTGCTGTTATGGCGGAAAATTGGCGTTCTAAATTTTTTTATCGATTGTTATCAATTTTTATTGAACTTTGTTGCTATCGATTTTAAGAACTTTAACAAAATTAGAGTCACTTTAATGGATGAAGTAGAAATATTTATTCACATTTGACTTATCGAATAATTGGCCTAAAAGATCTTCAAATTTGAGTTTATGCTCTTTATTCATCGAACATTTTTGATCCAACTCTGCTTTATCACATCAGCAAATTTAAATTACTTTTTAAATTAAAATTCAAATCAGACCTTCACAAAAAATAAGTTTAAAAAAAATTCAAATAAATTAAAAGAATCTTTCCATTATCTCCCCTTCAACAAAAATTAGATTAATCAGACTCAGTGATTGAGGAAAAGTAAATTTGATTTTCTTCTTCTTCTTCCTGCTCGAATTAATCAAACAATAAAGATGATTTTTCATTTTCCCCCTTCACACGATTTCTTTTCTGAATCTTTGATTTTCTTGGAAAAATACAAACAGTTTCGATTGTAAAATATGCAATAGCAATAGGAAGTAGCATAAACATTGGGAATAAATACACAATTACATTTCATTTCTCTTCCGATTTTTTTTTTATTTCTTTATTCTTGATCGACGTCAGCTGAATGTATCGTCTGCTCATTTACAATCGAAAAATAAATGTATTTTGTCTATCATTCATGATTGCCTTTATCAAGCATTAAATGTCCGAAAATGGATGTTGATGGGTAGAGACAGATAAATTTCGCATTTACGAAATTTCCGCGAATTGTTGCGAAATTTTGGTTTTTTCGGCGATAGATGCGAAATTTGAAGATTTTAAAAAATCAATACTTTTGCGAATTTTTTTAAAATTTTACCGAATTTTTAATTAATATTACATTAAAAAGTAATTTAATTAAAGATGTAACTTTGTGATTCGATTTCCGTTTTCTGACATCTTAATTTATTGAATAAATTTGTTTCAAAAAAATTGTGCTTTAGTAACGGTTTTTAAAAATTTAAAACGTCTAAAATATTTTTGTGGGAAAACTAGAATAATCAATTTTTACAAAAATTTTAAACTATTTTATAACAATATTATACTTTAGTGATATATTTATGTTCACAAAGTTTGAACTTCTTGCTTAAATTTCTAAAAAATATTGAAAGAATGTACATTTTTTAATAGATGCGAAATTTTAGCGAAATTTTCAATTTTCAAAAAAAATAAATGTGAAATTTCCAAAAAATAGATGCGAAATTAATCTGTCTCTATTGATGGGGACAAATGTAGAAAGTTTGAATGTCGATGAAAAGCTTGATACGCATATTTTTCAAATAAAATGTATCCGACCAAAACGCATAAAATTCCATCCCCCAATTCCAACAAAACCACGCTAATATAATAGAAAATGAATATATATTCATCACATCACATAGTGAAAAATAATTTATGCGCCAACATTTCGAAATAGCAACAAAAATGACTTTATTAAGCGCTCGCCCGAGAACAATCAATCATTCAACTTTTGCTTGTGCTATTTGCTCCCTCCTCGCCATACTCGTGCTTAACGAGACATATACAGAACAAAATGAAATAAAATAGAAATTTATGTTGTTGAAAATGAGGTTGGGATGAGAAGCATATTCATCGAGCAAGATGTTATCGTTATAAATAGTTTAGTTGAAATAAGTAAATATGTACATCCCATATAGACGATGTAAAAACCAGTAAAGCGTAATAAATATTTAATTCGAGTGCTTTTCATAAATTCATTAGTGCCATCTTGGATCATTCATTCAATTTATATGAATTTTATTCTCATGTGTAGTTACTGATATTCACTTAAGCTACGACGAGTGCATTGTGCAGTTTTAAGAATTGTGGGTGACGATTTTGGACATTTTGTCTGACTAGTCTGGAGTTTTTGCGACGTTCCATAAAATTTAAGATGTTTCGTACTCTATGTCTTGATTTTCAATTGTGATGAAATTATTGAAAAATAATTTTGAAATCTGAAGTTCTGAAGAAGCCTTTCACTTATGATGTCGATAAAAACTTGAATTTTCGGACCTCGTTCCTCCCCTCTCTGTCACAAAATCTTCATTCAAAATTTCAAACTGTCATAGCTTCAATCCCCCTCTCTAAATGTCGGACGTAATAAGTGAACGACCCCGAAGATCCGTCTTTTTATAAGAACTTGAGAGTTAAAAAGAACAAAGCATACATTAAAGAAATGGAAATATTGAATTATTCTCACTATTGCATGATACCAGAAAATGAAGAACAAAAAAAATCTAAGAAGATGCATCGCTTCATTTCTCTTCGTTTTCTATGTGCTTTGAAATTGCTGCCATTTAAATCCACAAGTGTGCGATAAAATATATAAAATACATTCCATTCTTACATTTTTTTCTCGCTAGCTTTCCACTTACTCAGACGACGTACAGAAAGAAATTGCTTAAGATACTCGGGCAATAAAATATTCAACAGATATCGCATCACGTTTTCAAAGTTTTTTTGCTTTTACTTCACAATTTTTATTTTTCTTTCTGAAACCAAAGGGAAAAAGAATGAAAAAGAAAAAAAAATTCTTACGTGCTTTTACTTCTGCATAAATATCTATCAGAAGTATTTTGTGTGTGTGTCTTCTATTTTATTAATAAAAATCGATACATTTGAGATATTCTTCTGTTTCTTAGTCATATTAAATTACGTTGCAGAGTTGGTAATTGTTTAGGTAGAAAAACAAAATTCTTCAAAATTATTGTCACTTTCCTATAAAACCATCCAAATTACCCGAAACAGAGGGTTCTCGATGTGAATAGATTCGATTTTAAACAATTTCGATTTGAATATGCAAAATTTGCAATATGAAATTTCAAATTTTTGAATTTAACGGAAATTTTTCATTCGTTTCGATTTAGATAAGATTTTTTACTGGAAAAAAACCACTGTTTAAATCGAGTACCACCTGGACTAGGATCAAAAACATAGCATCCCACGTAGCCAAACGTCGATCAATGGAAGATTTCATGTATTACATTAAAATCTTCCATGTATCTTCCATATGTACATTCCATGTAACGTACATGGGACATTATGCTAATATGAAAATGGAAGATTTCACGTCGATTTTACGTCGATTTCACGTCGATTTTACGTCGATTTCACGTCGATTTTTTTTTCAAAATTTTTTTGACCGTTACAGTTTAAAATTTTTTTGAACGTTATTTTGGACTTTTTTTGGAAGATATTTTTTTTGTTAATAATTAATTTTAAAACTCAAAATCCATTAATAAACATTATTAAGGACTTTGAATTTGCAAAAATGAAGCCATCACTTCACGCATGTGGATTAACTCATGTAATTAATTACATAAATTATTCACTATGTATGAAATATTTTTCGGGACTTATATAAGCGATTTCTGCTAGCTCTTGTGAAGTATATGATGGCTCAAGAAAGATCGACGTAAAATCGACGTGTAATGTACTATACCTAAAATCGTCCATTTACGTCGATTTTTTTGAAACGTCGATTTTGGCTACGTGGGATCATAATGCTAGTTTATAAAATCTCATAACTCAAATATGACGGTTTAAATAACTGTCAATGTCACTTTAATCTCAAACGTGACCCACCTCTGAAACGAAAAAAATATTCTTTCCCTCCTCCTTCTCCCATTTAAAGAAAAGCAAACAAAATTTTCAAGAAAAAAAAACTTTTGGATGTGATTGAGTCTAGGATTTATTTTCATGTCTTTTTTATCTACAAAGTTTAAAAAAATGTTTGTTCCTTCAACAAAGTTTGAGAAACACGGATCAATGAATGTTGAAAAATATTCTGCGACAAACTGATTAAGGATTACTTTCTTGAACAGGCGACAACCAGTCTTGTGATTGATTATGAAGATTACTGGCCGATTTGTCTGATTGGTTGGCTAAGTAAAAAAATCATCACTTAAATATGAACTCTTTAAGCTTAAAGTTGAATTTAGACTTTTGCTGAATTATCCACAATGTATGAAGCATCCTTCAATTGAGAAGCGTTTTTGCCATAACAACCAGCAACATTGCTTCCATAAATGTAGTAAAATTGTTTCAATTTCAACAATTCTCTCATCGAATAGAAATTGTTCATTTATTACCATAAAATGTGACCTACATTCATACATTTATTAATAGATACATAAAAAAATCCTTCACAAATTACATTCCGATAAAACCACATTATGCATTGCTCAACATTCTTTAATCCAGTTATGAAACCTCTTCAACATCATTGGATTCCTTTCTACAGCAAATAATGATTGAAGATGATAATTTATTCCAATTCGATCATCATTCCTACAAAGTTTATAGAAAGGAGGAAGCTTAAGAGATAGTTTTACAGTTTTAAAATGCTCACAATTGAATGAGCAAGCTATAAAATTTCTTCTGTATGAACATTCATATGATGCAATTATTCTTGAGTTTTTTTTAAATTGCTCAAAGGTTTTTTCCTTCTTCCTATTCTCGAAATCGGTTCTTTGTCTGAATTCGATTCTCTTTACTTTATTTCATTGTTGCATGGATTTTCATTCTATTGGAAAAAAATTTTTCCTTCTATTCTCGTTTAAAAATCTAGAGATGGTAACTTAATCATGTGAAGGAACCTATATCTAGCAGCACAAGCAAGGGTGTGGAACTGATCAAATTGATTTTTGATCATTTTTAATCTTTTTTGATCATTTTTGATCTTTTTTGATCTTTGTTGATCATTTTTGAGCATTTTTTTGATGATTTTTGATCATTTTTGATCAATTTGATCAGTTCCACACCCTGAAGCACAAGTCGGTTAATCGAGAAAAACAACCAACCGACAGGTTGTTTTTCTCGATTAACCAACTAACCGACAGGTTGTTTTTTTCGATTAACCGACGTGTTCTACTCGGGTATTATGGTTAAAAAATAAAGATTCACTTCTCTTACCGATGAATTTTTGATATCATTGTATCAACTACCTTGCATCCATTCACCAAGAATTTCAAATTTTGAAACAAAAAATAAACCTCCCATCCCTTGAACTGAATCAGGATGAAAAAAAAAAGAATTTAACAAGCTCAATTACGAAATGTTATCGTATTACATATTTTTTACCACATACGATAAACTTTCCAAGCCACAATATAGACACACACAAATGCTCCTACATACATATGTTTGCACAATTTTTCATGTTTTATTACGCTTGCAACAATAAAATTGAACTTCAAAATGTCTTCATGTAATTTTATGAACCGAACAACACAGAAAGAAAAAAAAAACCTTTTTTATTCATTCTGAATGTGCTCAAAAAAAAAAGATCAATGTGAATTGAAAATTTATGTGCCAGACACATTTTGCTACTGGCGATGTTTTTATTCTTATCTCGCTTACTTACAATTTTTTTTTCTTTCTTGTTTGGTTCTGTCTCCTCCTCATTCAAACTTCCTCTTCTTCCTCCTCATGTTCATTATGATTATTATTATAACAGTGTCTTATTCATACATTTGTCGCGATGCTAAATAAAGATGAAAAAAATGCCAAGAATGGAAAAAAAAAATAAAAAATAAAACATGGGAAGAGTCATTATGGTAATAACCAAAATAATGTGAAATGAGAGGGAATTTCTTTCAGCTTTTCAATTATAAAACTTTGTCTTGTGAACTGAGGAAAAAGTGTTCAAGTTTTTGAGGTTCATAATTCAATTTTTTTCCTCCTTTTTTCGCATGTCACCCAAAGGGCTTCTTACTTTAGAACAAGAAATGAATAAGTTATAACAAGAAAAGTAAGCACTAGATGCAAAACTTTTTTAAAAAGGAAAATGTATAAAGGAATTATTAAAGTTGGTTAAAAGGCTGAAGTTCAAAGGTTAATCGAATTTTTAATACCTTCATTAATTGTCATTTGATCGTCTTTAGCCACTGGTGATTTAACTTTTTTTAGCATTTTACTTGAAGTCATTGATGAAATTTTTTTGAAAAGAGTCTGTTTGAAAAATTCTTGCAGTTGACAAAAATTCACTTTAACTGAAAATTTGCATTCAAACTTTGTAACTCAGATAATGTCATTGGTGTTTTTTGGCTAAATTTTCTAATTTTTAATTTTCAAGGATATAATTCATAATTCAGTTATGGTCAAGCAGATTGTCAGAACACACACTGTTAGTATACGAACTGTCCATTGAATTCAAATCATCGTTATGTATTTCGATCTTTAAAAAAATTAATCTAGGTGTCGTTCGTAAAATTTGTAACGCTTGAAATGACCATTTCAGACCCGCCCTCTTTCCTGGCGGTAACAAATTTTGTATGGGGTTTTGAAAATTTTTGTTTGAATCGTAACAAAATCATTGAACCCCTCTCCCCCCCTTAAGCATTACGAATTTAATGAACGACCCCTAATGTCAAATCCTCAAAATGCACTTTCACCAAAACCCATTCACATCCATCCACAAATCTACAAAATAAATACTCAGTTCCTTCAATCCACTCATATTCCCTTCAACAAAATCAAAATGACTTTCATAAAAAATAACAATCGCAACTTGAAGAAAGTTTATTCTTACAAAGTCATTCAGCGACAGCGAAAATAAACTCAACCTCTCGCTGTAAATTCCTTTGCTAAATAACCTCAAGCCACATTCAACTTTTATGAACTAACAAGAAATAAAATTGCGAAGCGAAAAAAAAATACTTTAATGCCATTCATTACATTTAATTGTTTTACTCACTTATTTCTTATATCTCTTCTCATTTCACGTTTCTTTGTGCAGTCAAATGACGCCAGAAATTCCCCAAAGGACTTACTAAAAGACAATAGTATAAGCTTCAATAACAATAATAATAGCAATAGCAGAAATCTTAATGTGACTGGTATGGGAGCAACAAAAGATGATAGAAGTAGTATAAGTGATCAAGCATTTCATTGCTCTGCAAGTTCCGTTGAGAGTCTTCCAAGTGCTAGTGGATCAAGTAAGTATAAAGCCATAGATATTATTTTTACGGAATATATAATTTTATTTTATTCAATCAGGTACACAAGCACTTGTAAGATCTGGAAGTCCTAATAGTTCACTTTCAGCAGACGATAGAGCAACAATTTTGCCAATTTGTCGAGCAAAAGCAATTGTAGATAGCGCAACATTTCCGTATGAGAAGGATGCATTAAAATTTAAGGTAAGAAAATGCTTTAAATTACGGTTGTGTACTTGAATGTTCCTAAACTTCTTATTCTTATTTTCTTCCATTGAAACATACAGAAAGGTGATATAATCGATGTGCTTTCAATGAACGCCTCAGGCGTTTGGAAGGGCTGTATAAATGGTCGAATTGGACACTTTAAATTCATCAATGTTGAAGTCATGCCAGAACAAAAAGGAAAGGCATTAAATAAACTCGACCGAACGCGTAACTCGTGTCCGTCAACCGTCGATGAACTGCTCAATCGTATTGGCTTGAAAGAATACACGTCGGTATTTGTATTAAATGGGTACGTGACACTAGCTATTTTATTTGCTAATTTGAGTCAGAGTTGGATGTTTTATGCAGCATAGACATAAAAAATGTAATGAGTTCTTGACCTGATCTCATTACAACTAGTTGATTGCCACTCTGATTTTCATCTCCTTATACTTTCTTGATTAATCAGTATCCATTGACCCTTCTCATTAATTCATCACGTCCATTATCTCAATCTTTCTTTTCTTCTTCCTCTAATCCACAGCTATGAAGACTTAGAATTATTTAAAGAGCTTGAACCAGCAGATTTGGATTATTTAGGAATATTAAATCAAGAGCATCGTGCCAAGCTATTAGCAGCCGTTCAACTACTCCATGCTATCGATTCAGCTGGATCAGATGATGTTGCAGGCTCGAGTTCAGAGAATGACGATAGTAGAATACAAAAAAAGAATTCATTGTCTCCTTTTGGGAGACGCCACTTTCCTAGAGATTCTGGATGCTATGAGGGCTCGCCACTGCCAAATATCAACTCAATTCAAAGCAATGATGATGCAAATTGCCTCGACTCCGTCGTCACGCAATGCTCCAACGAACTTATGAAGCGTGTCGATAATTTGCGTCGTACCAAAGACGATTCAACAACACCAAAGAGTTTAAATCGTTTAACGAAAAAAGGATTGCTTGGTGGTGCTGGAATAGATGATTTTAGTAGTTCACGAAGTAGCAGTGGTGGTGGTGCATTGAGTGAAAAATCAAGTGATAGTGGCGTTAGCAGTAGTAGTTTATCATCTGGGCCAATTAAAAATAATCTATAGCGCATAGATAATGAAATTTTATTAAGAATTCATAATCAAATTAATGAGAATCAATCAGATGATGCCAAAAAATAGCTCAATTATTAAAATGACAAAAACTTCCGAAAATGCTCTCAAAACCTTCAATATTTATTTTTCGTTTCTTCTTCATTTGATCAAGGAAAAGCTTTCGATTGGAAAATATTCTTATTTACTTTGTGCTGCTTTTTACTTTTTCCATCAATTTAAATTCGACTGTTGCATGTTTTCCATCATTTTTTTAAAAGAGAATTTAAGGTAGAATATTTGGAAAAAAAAAGTGAAGAAACATTTAGAAAATGTAAATAACAGACTGATAGCTTTAGCCACAGAACATAAATGCAGAAAAAGGAAAGACCAGAAAAATCACTTTTCAAATATTTGTGAAAAGATTTCAAAGCAGACCAAAATTAATCATGAAGTGAAATGTATTTGAAAAGGTGGGAGTTTGGGGTATTTTGAAGCGAAAATGGGATGTATTCAGGGGTTTATGAGTGTTCGAAATTCATAATTTTTAGCGCATTTTTGAAAACTTGTTTTCAAAAAGGAAGCTCAATCATGCACTTTGATCGGTCGTTCGGGTGCCAATTATCTCTTGATCTAGACTTCGTAGCAAGCTCGGAATTGTTTTAATAGCTTCATTGAATGTTTTTATTCCCGCCGTTTATATTGAAAAATCAAAAAACACTCATTAAATAGCTTAATTCATCGATTTTATATTTCAAAAAAAAAATATGTAAACAATGCAGGGCAAAGCTATGCTGATGATAATTTTGAATTTTTTCTAACCGTTAAAAAATTTGAAATTTTTTTGACCGTTATTTCGGATTAAATTTTTTTCTTTTACACACCTTAATTAATTAACATTTAATTTTTTGATACAAAACAAATATAAGTGCGTTTAGAAATTTGAAAAATAATGGATGTGTTCAGAAATTTAAATTTTTCGCTAATGGAAAATTTTGAATTTCAAAAAACCGGTAAATCGTAAAGCTATTATTTGTATTGAATATTATAAAAAACAATTTTAAAGGAATTTTGATCTTTAGTTTTAAACTTATTATTGAAATGCATTATGATTAAAGAAACAGTAATAAAGTTTTAAAACTCGACATTCTTTTCTATTTAATCAATTGCTAATCGCTGCGTCAAAAATGCGCTGAAGTCCCTCGATATAAACGAGGACTTTTGTAATTTTTTTAAAGAATTTGTAAAAAAAATTAACTGATTTATTGAGAAAAATTTTTTAGTCGAAATATTCGAACCCTTCCTTGAAATTTGCTAGATACCCCCTAGTTCAGATGTCACCATTAAATCAATATTTCATGTCCCTCAAAACCTAAAAAAATTCTAATTCCACCCAAAAAAACAAAAATCTTTAAAAATCAGCTTTAAATCCACACCAAACAGATATTTGACCTTTTCGGACAGTGATTAGTTTTTCAACCCATCAACTATATCTTAATTAATCAAACGTTCAAATTGAAGTGTTCCGTGCGATTTCATTAATACCAAAAATTCCCCTGCTCAGCTATTTCCATCAAAATAACACACTTTACACGATTTGATGTCAATCATTTCAGCTTAATTTAAAGCTCGTCAAAATAGCGTGCATTACACGATTAATTTGATACAAAATACACTCAACATTCTATTAGTTCTAAATATAGCGTGTTCAGCACGAGCCTTACATCTATGAAAGGGAAAAAAAAATATTTGTTTTTCCAATAAATAAATCATCCATTTGCCCTTCCCAAAAAAGAAGGAATACTTTAATGCAGACACAAGTTGTGAGCTTTTGTGCTTTATTCCATCCATATCGTGCGTTCATGAATTTCATGGTGTGGAACTAAAATCTAAGAAATTTTTCACATGTGACATAATTTATTATCGCACCCACATCTCCTTTTTTGTTGCTTCTTCTTTCGTCTCGTTTTTCTTTTTGACACTCAAGTCATGTAACAAAATCTCTTATTTCGAACGGAACGCAACACTTGAGGAATTTCTATACTGGAACATTGAGAAGAAAAAACCACAGAAAAAAAAAGTTTTAGGTCAATAACATTAAAGTGTGAAAAAAGAGAAAAAAAAGAGCGGAAGTGGCAGTGGTGAAGAAAATCGATTTTCCATAAATTTTTCCTTCATTCTCACCACTCACACATTCCATTTCATTCAAGACACGCGGGGCTGTTGTGAATTTGTATACACACGATGGAGTTGTAATAATACATTGCTAGTACGTCACAAAACTGAAATTTATTGCCTTTTACCTTCTCTCTCTCTTTTTTTTGCTGTTAAAGATTTTTATTTTTATTGCACAACAATTTTCCTCTTTTTGTGGCAACATAAACACACATATATAGGCGATGAAAAGGAACGTTTTTAGTTTCCTTAACTGTTTGTTTTTGTTCATTTTTTTTTATTTACTTCTTCATTGTTTTGTTGCTTTAACTTGTAATAGTCCTCAAAAGAGAAGAAAACAAAAATCGAAAAGTGAATGAAGCAGAAAAAAAGTCCTTCACGCAAATCTTTTTATGACTTGGGAAATGAAAATGAGAAAATGATCCATTAAAAAGGAATTCCAATTTCAAACGAACATGACGATTGGGACTTGAAAAAGTTGCTGAAAGAGATTTCTTTTTGGAGTGGTTTCATGTAAATTGGAATTGGAATTAGCAGACTTTTCATACAAGCTTAAAGTGGAAAAGTTTTAGAGATTAATTTATTTTGTGATTTAGGCTTGTGAGCGGCCTTGTATGTAATTTTTGAGGGGTCTGATCTCACCATATTTTTTGGAGAATTCTTATCTTTCTTGAAGACAATAGATCAGTAGTGGATAACCTTTTTTGTGCCGCGGCACATCTTGTGAGCAAGTCATGGTTAAAACTGCACACGAAACACGGGACGTGGAACTTTTCGAGAAAAAAAATCGACAAACTAGTGTACCGCGTCACATCGGTTGGCCATCACTGCAAAAAATTCTTAGCCACAAGATCTAAAAATCGGTAAAAATCAAATCAAGTCTGTCCTTAATATTTTCTTCTAAAAATCACCTCAAACTCATTATCATGATGGATACCAAGATTGTACTGAGCTAGACGATGAATGCTAATAATCTTCAGAAAATAAAATGAAAAATTGGAAAGCAATAAAATGAAAACAAATTTTTTTCATTTCTGTCTTTGTTTCGATTTTTTTCTTCATTTAAAAAAAAGTAAAAAACAGAAAATTTATATCCGTTTATGCTCTCAAAATATATTTTATACATTTTCCAAATGATAGTCAGTTGCAACAAACAGAACCAAGGGCGTAGCCAGGAGAGGTTCCAAGGGGGCCCGGATCTTCCTTAGAGGAAAGATTTTTTATATTTGATAGGGTTTTTGAGGGGAAAAGCACTTAAACCCATTAGTGTGAAGCTATCCCCAAAATCCATCCCCAAATTTATCGGCCGATTATCGGCCGACAAATTTTTTTGCTTACGTATATCGGCCGACACGTATCGGCCGATTTTTGTCGGCCGACATGTTGTGTGCAAGTTTTTCTCTTGCATGCAATTTTGAAATATCGGCCGATTTTGTCGGCCGACTTTTTTCTGACACTTAGGTTTTGAACTCGTAACCTTTGGGTGCAAAAAAGAAATTCCTAATACTAACCACTTGAGCTATTGAGGTTAATATTATTTTTGCTACTAAATGGCTAAAACACTTATATAAATTATTACTTTTTCCGTAAATATAGAAAATAATTATGTAAGTATTCTTTACTAATACTTTTACATTTTTAATTATATACTTCACAAGAATCAAAAAATTTAAAAATCGGCCGATTTTTGTCGGCCGACTTTTTTTTAAACTTGGAATTTAACTTATCATTTGTTGCAAAAAAATAAACATACTCATTATCTAATTGACCTAATAAGTCTAATACAAATATTTGCAATCAAGAGAAAAAAATTGGATTTGTCTTAACTTTTAATAATTTGATTAGGTATTTATATTGATTTATAATGAAGCTAGTTATTAGATTTCATCATTTTCTCTTAAGAATACTTAGTCAAAAGAATTTTATTTGACTTTGAAAATTTTATGATCTGAATAATGGTATTTAATTTAGACTTTTTGTTGATATACACACAAAACAGCAATTTTTGAATTTTAGTCAAAATTTATAACGTTCAAAATTTAAATTTGGTTACATTACAATATTTAATAATAACAATAATTCTTTATTTTAACCCATGATATAAGTCAGAACAGAAAATAAGATATCTTGATATCAACTTGGTTTGTATGTTTGACTCTGTAAGTTACATTTTAATAAAAAAAATTTTATTGAAATATTTCTATTTTTTGCAAATATTTGTAGTAGACTTATTAGGTCAATTAGATAATGAGTATGTTTATTTTTTTCAACAAATGATAAGTTAAATTCCAAGTTTAAAAAAAAGTCGGCCGACAAAAATCGGCCGATTTTTAAATTTTTTGATTCTTGTGAAGTATATAATTAAAAATGTATAAGTATTAGTAAAGAATACTTACATAATTATTTTCTATATTTACGGAAAAAGTAATAATTTATATAAGTGTTTTAGCCATTTAGTAGCAAAAATAATATTAACCTCAATAGCTCAAGTGGTTAGTGTTAGGAATTTCTTTTTTGCACTCAAAGGTTTCGAGTTCAAATCCTAAGTGTCAGAAAAAAGTCGGCCGACAAAATCGGCCGATATTTCAAAATTGCATGCAAGAGAAAAACTTGCACACAACATGTCGGCCGACAAAAATCGGCCGATAAATTGTACGTAAGACCGCCGATACGTGTCGGCCGATATACGTAAGCAAAAAAATTTGTCGGCCGATAATCGGCCGATAAATTTGGGGATGGATTTTGGGGATAGCTTCACATTAATCTTAAACCCCCTTTAAAATTTTTTATACCATACAAAAAAAAATTTGTAGAAAAAATTTTTAGCTACGCCCCTGAGTAGAACAAGCAAAATGATACATATAGAAAATATATATCGGATTATATACATTATACATGTATAGCCAACAATTCGTTTTGCCTTATAAAATTCAACAATACAGTAAATCAATAGTTCGATATATATCACATAAATTTCAACCACATCCCTCGCGCTCGCTCGCTTAATGCTTGAAAAAAAGCAAGCAAGAAATAATTTTTTTCTAGTTTATTTGCCGACAGCTATAAAATTTATATATTTCATGCCAAAAATAAAAACTTTTTTTCCAGTTCCTCTCCAAACTTGATTCGATTTTTTTTTTTTATATAAAATTTTCTCATATTTAAGTTTCTCGTGTCTAACAAAAACATGAAAAAAAGTCAAATAAATCCTGTATGTAGATAGATAGAGAGCAGATGTCAAATGTAAGGTTTAAATTCACACAAAAAAACTGAATATTGAAGGAATGAATGAAAATATGTTTAATGTTGATTTGAAAATGAGGACGAAAAAAAATAAACTTTAATTTAGTTTTTCAGTTATTTTTGATGGAAAAGTTTTTGATTTTAACAATTTTTTAATGGCTGGTGGATGAAAAAACATTCTTTTATATGAAAAGCATCAATTTTGAGCAGACACAAAAATTTAGTTGAACAACTTTTAAGGATTGTTAATGACCAAAAGTGTTTGAATTTTTGTGGATTCTCAAATTGAGCAGACAGGTGTGGATTTTTGGTTATCTCTAATAATCCAATTCCTCCAAAGATTCGAGTCAAAAAATATGAAAATTATAAATCACATTATCGAATTTTATTAATTTATAAAAATAAAACTAAAACATTTCAAATTAATTTGTTAAATTTGTTAAATTGTTTTGCTATTTTTGATAAAATTGGCTTTTGTTATGTAATATAATAGTAAGCAATAGCTAACAAATTCAATCAATTGTAATTAGTTTATCTGAAAAAAATTGTAAGTTAACAGAAAAGATTTAAAAAAATTCACACAATAAAAAAATTTAAAAATTAAAAAAAAAAAAAAACAATTTTTCTCTGCTTTGAACAGAAAAGAATGAACGGACATAAAAATGTGCTTTTGTAAAAAGTGTAGGTATGTAGGAACAAATACGAAATAAGAAGCAATAAAAAAGGATCTGATTTAGATCGACTGAATGAAAATGTGGTCAAGTATTATGTCTGCATGTTTCTTGAATATTTTACTATATAACAGAAACGTAGCCAGAAATTTTTTCTAGGAGGATCAAGGGCGTAGCCAGAAATTTTTTGTGTGGGGGGGGGGGGTTTGAAATTTTTTTGTATGGAACGAAAAATTTAGGGGGAGTTTTGGAACTTTTTCTCAAAAATTCCTAGCAAAATGAAGAAATTTTCCAAAAAGAGGGGGGTTAAAACCCCCAAACCCCCCCCTGGCTACGCCCCTGAGGAGAATTCAAAATTTTTTTTTGTATGGAAGAAAAAGTTTAAGGATCCAAATGATTTTATCGTCAAAACTCCTAGCAAAATGAAGAAATTTTTCAACAGAGGGAGTCCAAATCACCTTGGGCCCTCCCCTGGCTACGCCTCTGCTATATAAATTCCCAATAGACAGCTGAATTAGTTTAAAGGACGAATATCCTCTTAAAACTATCTCAAACTTTCCATTAAGAAAAATTTTGCATTTTAAAAAAATCATTTGAGAATAAAAAAGTAAGTTAAGAAAAACGTGGTAAAAATTCAGAAACAATACAAATTGCATCCATCTCTTGATACAACAATGATTAATGTTGGATGCAACTCAGTTTAGCTGCACAATTTATCAAAATATTGGATGCAATCATAAGCATTATTTATTTTGAATAAAATTTTAATATTAATATGCTGACAAATTATCGTCCTCGAATACTTTCAAAAATGAGTTGAATCTGAATAAAAATTCAATAAATCAAAGTCAAGAGAAATTTATGAGATGCGAAATTGAGTTTATAAGATCAAGATATGCTTTATTAATTTTTGTTTTTATATATAAAAAAATATATATCTTCATTGCAGATAGAATTGGAATAAAAGCTTGCTTCAATTTTTTTTCATATATTTCAATTCTAAACAGAAGACTAAAAACACTTTTAAATAATAAAATAATAAACGATAAATGTTGTGAATATGAAATTTTTTGCAACTTGTAAATAGAATAGGAAATTTATTATTCATGTAGGAAAAGCGAAACTAATCAATTTTTCTATTAAAGAAAATTATCAAATCAAAAAAAGTTAAAGTTAAAATTCCAATATGTTGAATATTATTTTGTTACACAATCAATAATGACGAAAAAAAGTTAATAATGAACCGATAAAATATGAAACTAGAGTTTTGAACACAAACTATGAATATTTTTAGGATTTGATATTTTTATGTGGATTATGGTGAAAGTGTATCAAGCTAGAATTTGATTCTTAAAAATGAAAACAATTTTTCTTTTGATGATTTCTGACTTTCTAGGTATTATACAGAAGGTCCTCGATTTGAAACAATTCGATTTGAATTATTTCCTTTTGAGTAACTAAAAATTTCCCTTCCAAAAATTTAAATTTTCATTTTTAACGGTCATTTTTCATACGTTTCGATTTGAATAAATTCGATTTGAATAGAAAAGTTTTGGAACAAAACAACTGTTCAAATCAAAGATCCTCTGGATAGTAGTGTAGGAGGAACAAAATCCATGCAAATAAGCATAACAAATTAATTCCTGTGCTGCTCAAAAATCCCCACACACAAAATTAATTAAAATTTCATTTCCACAAAAATTTCTAGCCTAGTAAATTCACTCGTCCATAAACCATGAAATATCAAGCTCCCAAAAATGCTTCGTTCAGACTACAAACGATCAAAATTTATTTATAGAAAAATTCCATCCTTTGGCCTTTCAGTAACATTTACACAGCAAACATAGACATTCATAAAATACATCACATCATCATCATCATCAGCAACAGCAGTTCCAACAATCAACTGTCAGAAACAAATTTTGTAATTTTCATTTTTGATGACAGTCTTGGAAAAAAAATATCAGAAAAAAAATTTTGTCATGTCCAAAATATTGTTTAAAGCATGCATAAAGAAAGAAAACTTGATAAAAAAATATTTTTTGTCGTTCAAAAAAGTAAAACATTTAAAGCTCTGGATCAAAGAGATTTTATGGGAATCGATAAAAATTGTTTTGAGATAAATTCTACAGCAGTAAAAATACAAAAAAGAGCAGAATTCAAACTTTCTTGATTGGAATTTGAACTTTATTGCAATCAGGTTGGAATTTTTCCGTTCATGCACAAGAGTAGCAACAACGAAGCAGAAGAAGAAAAAAACTTTCATGTTGGATGTAAATTGAAACTTTTTTGCAATTTTTTTACGACACAAAAAACCTTTAACTTAAGTTTCTTGCTTTCTAAATTGGATAATTGGTTTATAACTGTTTGCAGCTCATTAACACGATTAGGAAAATTTTCAATCAGAATTTAGTTTTTTTTTAAATTAAAGGTTTTTTAGTTGTTATTTTGATGAGTTTATCGATGGTAAAAAGAATTAAAGGTTTTGAACAACTGTGTAAAAATAAATATGTTCAATGCATGAGCCTTAGAAGTATGATTAAGAGGAGCATTCAAGAGGTACAAATTTTCATATTAAGTTCTTAAGGATTTTTCATATTTTAAATATTTTGGTGTCTATTTATTATGAAGAAATGATTTCAAAGCTAATTTAAGTTGATTTAGAGATAAAATTTCATAAAATTTGGGTACTTGTTTTTAAACTGAGTTTTTCTTGAAATTTCACATATTCTGAACCCCTCAAAATTTTGATACCAATAAATTCCTCAAAAATGAGTTCAAATTATTAAAAATATAAAATTCTTAGTCTTTGCCCTCTTCCAAATGTTCAATTGACTGTTATGCCTTCATCGTTACCATAGGAATTAAGAATTAAACATTTTTTCAGTTGATTGACTAAATATTTTTCAAAATGTATGTTTAATTGTTGTTAGCGAGTATTCAAATAGAATGAGTAGAGTCAAATATGTAGACATTGTTAAAAGTTGAATATATGTTGAAAGAATGGATTTAACTTTAAATATTTTGATATACTTCATCAATTTTTAGGGGGTTTGTTCACTCATGACGTCCGCCCCCTTTTTAAAAATTGAACGCCATACGTAGCGTACCCCAGTGGCGTAGCCAGGAATTTTGAGAGAGAAAGGGGGTGAAAATTAAATTTTTTGTGTGAAAAAATTTGAAGGGGGACGTAATTTTTCGTTTTTTCACTAAACATCCTAGCAAATTAAAGAAATTTACCAGTGAGGTGGGTGAAAACTCACCCAAACACTTCCCTGGCTGTACCACTGAGTGACCCCAAGATAGAAACAAAAGACAACGAAGACGAACGGAAAAATTCAAAACTCCCACGAAAAATCTCTTTGATTCCATTTTCTAAAGCAAATTTTCATGTATTCATTTAAAATTAATATTTAGAATCAAAAAAAGTTAAAAAAAAAATCACTAACGAGTAAGTAGATAAAAACATCAAAAACATACAAAATTTCGTAACTCAAATCGTCGTTTAGATAACAAATAAAAAAGAACTTACTAAAACAGCAAAAAAATTATCAGAAAAATTTTTATATGTCCAAAAAAAAAAATAATAATGTAATTTATAAAAAGGCTGAATAGTAAAAAGTTTATGAGCTAAAATGGCAGAGAAAAAAGCTCACAAAAAAAGTTAAGCTGAAAAAAGTATTACATGCCAAACTGAAAAGGTCGGAAAATATAACAAAAACAAATACTGTAAAAAAAAAGTTGAATCAAAAAAAAAATTTGTCCAATTTGAGAGAATTAAATTTAATTGGTCATCATTAACAGCAATGGAAGAAGATACTTCACAGAAATCTAGAAAATAAAATGAATTGACTGAAACAAATTGAAATTTGTATGTGTTTTCATCATTATTAATTCCTTTTGTTATCCTTTTCTGTATCCTTAATTTATTCCATTCACACTGCTTCCCATAAAAGCATATTTAACATTTTCTTCTTACTCTTTCAGGGTATGAGACTGACTGATGAGATTTAATTAAAGGAAAATAAATTTCATTCAAGATTTTATTAAGACGATGCATGAACATACACATTCATTCATGGAAGCAAGCACAAACAAGAAAGTAAACTTTACAGTTTGTTGAACATCCTTTCCATAAATAAAATAAAATTTAGTCTGTGTATCCTTCACATGTTAAGTTTTATGGTATTTATATATGAACATCTTTCACAGGGGTTATTATGAGGTTTTGTGACTTGAGATTGGTGAGGTTGGAATTTAAATTGTGGAATTAAAAACGCTTTAAGGAGTTTGTTCTTTGCGAAGGATTAAAGTAAATTTAAAGACATGATTTTATAACCGACAAGTTACATCTGTACCTTCAACACAATAATCCTTACTTCTAGTCAAAATTAAGCTTTAAATTTCGATCATCAGAAGAAGTTTCAAGTTATTTCTTCAAAAGACCATCCAACACCCATACACAATAAATAATCCCTAAAAGGACAATGACAAGATCTTGAAAGACATACTTCATCACAAATTGAGTAAATTTGAGCATCAGCATATTTATTTTAAATCATGAGACAACAACAATCCCCATCCTTCATACTTCCATTTTTCTTTATTTAAGAATCAAATTTGTATGAATCATAAAAGAAGACTGAAGAATATTGAAGATGAAATCAGTGCATGAGCATTATTTTATGGGAAAGAAAGTCTTCCTTCTCTTTTTTTTATGATGAGCTTAAATGATGAATAATAGGAGAAGTCAAGATTCACTTTACATCAAGTTATGCATTTATGAGAGGGGATATATGTAAGTAAAGAATGAGTAGAATGACTTCATTGAATATGTAGATATGCTATCGATAATGCTTCTCAATCCTGTCTATTTATTTCTATATAGACATAAGAAGATTATAGTTGTTGAGGAGATTAATGGAAGATTAAAAGCAAAAGAAAAAGTTTTAAGAGGAAAAAAAGTACTTTGCCATGAATTATTTGATTTTTCTTCTTTTCGGGAGGAAATGGCATGACTGGAAGTGGTCTAATGGCAAAAATATGAAGATTTTCTTCTTTCTTAAATATATTTTCAGATCAAAGGATATAATAAAACTTAGGAGACGTGTTCAAGAAGTGGAACGAAAGTTCATCTTTGCTACGAGGCGTAGTAAGGAGTTAAGTACCACTATAGAGTACTCCGGAGGTGCATGGCTTAAATTTGTTATCAAAGGTTTTCGGTTCGAATCTAGCTATTTCTATTTCTAAATTTGTATTTTTTTTCAGAAATTTAGATCTTTCGACTTAGTTTCGACTGCTTAATGTACGAGATCAAGTCATAATTGGGCATCTGTGCAACGTTGGGCTTAGGAACGGGTCAGGAAACTGAAGCATAATTGAAAAAATCGATTTAATTAGGAGAAAATATAAATTCTCAAAAAGATAACCTGACAAGTAGTATCCAAGCAAGTATATATCTGTTTATTAAAACCAATTTTCGCTCCATTTCCCCCTTATTCCTCCTCTGTCTCCACTCTACCAATAAATCTGACAGGAAAATGGGACTTTTAACTATTCATAGACATCATATTATTTCCACTCATCATTCATGAGAAAAAGCCAGCAATAGAAGAAATTTCAATTTAATATTCAAATTTAGAACTCGACTGCTTCCTTTCTTTAACATTGCTTAACCAAAAAATAAATTTTATTTTATGATATTTTTTTTTCCTTTTTTTCCAACTTGCTGCTTCTTATTTCTCTCAGTGAAAAGACTGAAATATCCACACACACTCACACAAAAAAGACACTGACATAAATTTCATCACAAATGGATCAAATTGAAAAGCTTTTCCTTTCCCTTTCTGTCTCTCTTCTTTTATTGCAAATTCAGAATTTATGACTTTTCAGCCTCTCTTTGACATTCCATTATCATTCAAGTGCCATAAATAGCAGTCTTTTCCAAGTCACCGAAAAGGGTTTAAGCATAAAAAAAAAACAAAGAAGAAATCAATTTCAATTGAATTGCGATGAGAGCAGCATGGGATTGAATATTTTTGGGCTTATATTTATAGCAGAAAATGTTAGTTTATTTTGTTGGTGCTCTAAAAAAAGGCTTGAATAAAGCTGAGAAAGTTGTAGGATTGATTTGGTATTTTTAAAGGTTAAAATGAGTTGAATGTTTTTAGTAAGTCATGCTCAAAATAGAAGAATTCGATCAACATTAAAAAACTGAAGAAATGATTAACTTATGTAAATGAACATATTTTTTTTTTGTTGATTTAGAACTCAAAGACTTGTATTAGGAGCCACTCACATATTACTTAACGCAAAAACTTCTGCAAAATCCTAGAAAATTGAAGATATTCTTAAAAGCGGGGGAGGGGTGTCAAACTTCAATCCCCCCCGTCTACGCTCCTGGGTGACTTTTAAGAGATCAAAATTTTTTTTTAAAATAACTCTTAGTAGAACATATCATGTCCATTAAGGCAATATAATCCAATATTTTCACTAAGTCCCTAGTAATACATCCTTACTTGATCAAAGATAGAAACTCTGAGATCAAAACATTGAAAATCAACTGCGAGAATCTAAATTCATTTACTAACTCATCATACCCTATAAGCATGTTAAAATCGATACTCAACGTGCTTCAATTAAGATCTAACTTCAAGATAACTTTGAAAAAAAGTAGTTTAGAAAATTAAAGATCATTGATAACACTTTTATAGTCTTGATTTATCACTTTCTCTTTTTTGAGGAATCCTATCTAAAAGAGAGCATCAACATCGATACAAATCAAGATGAAAGCACATAAAAACGTTGATAGCACACGATTCACAAATGGACTCATTTTCAATTTTGTTAATGAGAAAATTTTCTCATTAGTATGTTAATTCCTTTTAATTCCAACCGACACTTGAAAAATATATGCAAATTTAATGCATACTACAAATTACTCCTCATGTACGAAAATCTCTGCCATAATGTTCATAAAAATTCATATTCATTGTAACAAATAATTTAAGCACATGATGGAATTATTTTACTTCCACATGAAATGTAATGAAATACTGAGAACTTTTTTGTATCCAGCATAAACTCAACAAATTTTTACCACTTGTGAATTAAATAATCACACATATAAGGCAAAAAAATGTGCATTTTCAATTACGATTTCATACTTTTTTAGTTTTTTTAAGCCATTTTCTTTCATGTTAATTAACGTTGTTAAAATTTATGATTTATAATTTGTAATTACTCGAACAGTTATTAGTGCTACATGAAAATGCTTTTAGCATAAAAAATTATGAAAATGAAAAGGGTTTTTTTCGTTCAATTCACATGAGGGAGAAATGGTTTGCATGAAAAATCCGCGAGTTGCTACTTTTCATATTTTATCATCCATTTTTTCAAGAATACTTACAATGTTATGCATTTGTTCATTGTTAATGGTTGTACAGCATTTTACTTAATGAGATTAAAGTATGGGATGGAAATGCATGAAATAATAATTATAAGCAAGACATTTGAGAAATAAACTAATAAATAAAATTATTGCACTGTATATATGATTTTTTTGATTGATTGGGGTTTATTTAAAAATTATGTAGGTTGATCAGAATTTTAAATTTTTTGCCACTAAAAGTGGATGCAATAAAATCTGTTTAAATGAGAATAAAGGTCAAGAATCTTAATTTTCATTAAGGTTCAGTGGCGTAGCCAGGAATTTTGAAGGTGGGGGGATGGTGAAGATTACTTTTTTGCATGAAAAATGGGGGGGTGAATTATCGTTTTTTTACGAAAACCCCAGCAAATAAAAGGAATTTGTCAGTGATGGGGGTGGAAATTCACCTATTCAACCCCCTAGCTACGTCATTATTATGGGGCTTGACGCAAGATAGAAAACAATTGAGTTTCTGAGAATCCTTTAGTTAATTAATTTAAGTCATTTGTTCTCTAATTGAAGCCGTATTTTTTTTACCTTTAATGACTTCCAAAATGACTTTCGAAATTTTTGCAATGCTTTAAAAAAATTACTCCAATTAATTTTCAATCCATCCTCTCTCAACCATAGTTATGTTACGTAATTCATTATATCAAAGCAATTTCATTTTCACCGTGTATGAGGATGCAAAATTTGTAAAGTGAAATTTATGTCAGCAAAAGCTTCCACCAACAATTTTTGCATGTCATAAATAAATTTTTCTCTCTTCCATGCTTTTTGCTTCTTCCGCTTACAAATAAACAAAAAAAGCACAAATGAATGAAAATGGAGCACACAAAAAAAATTGTGAACGCGTTCATGCAAAAATTTCTGCTTTTTGTGCAGCAATAAAGCACAGAGGAACTAGAATTTGTAAAGAAATTCTGAATGCATTCCATTGTCGTTTACTTTTACAGATGAAGGTGTTATTGTAGAGAAAAAAAAGCATTTACATGTCATGTGAGATGAAAGCATTAAAGAGATGGGAAATTATTGTATCATAAAGCATTCAGTTGAAAAATGAAGATGTATGTACATCACACCCATAAAATTACTTGATTAAAAACCTTCATTGCCTCTTTTCACACTTTACATTTTTCAACTCATTCCGCGCGGGTAAAAAAAGATGAAAATTTAATGAGATTCCCACATATTCATATATATTCGTTCATATAAAGTCAACTAAGTGAAAATGTAGCGCATCGTAAATAATTTCATTAAATTCTATTAATCCATTAAATATGTTCTTCATATTTCCACAATATGAATGAAAAAGTAGGGAGTAAAGAAAAGAATTTATCCTCTAATTTGCTAAAATTTCATAGACAGCTCAATAATTTTCTATATTTTAGTGATTTCAACATATCCCAAGGCGTCTTTATTTTATGAAAAAGAAAATTCTTGTTACTTTTATTTCTTTAACTTTCCCACTCGATACGCACATATTGAAGCTTGATTAACATTCACAAAATTCCTTGTCATGTCGCTTCGTGTTTTAGTGGATCTTTATTATGCAAGGAATTATTTTGAAGTCTTTAGTTCTTTGAATTGTCTTATTGTCTAGATTTTGCACAAAAATTTAATTTTTGAATGCTTCAAAACTAGAGCTGTGACATTTCAGAAGATTCAAATTCAAAACTTGAATTTAAAGAATTTGAATAATAAGCTTAAATTCTCAAGATAGATGTCAAAATTGAAATTCAGAATTCCTTTTCATGTCTTTTAAAAGCGTCATAAAATTCTCACACAGATCTTTATCAACTTTTTCACCCCCACCAAATGTCTCCCCTTATCTCTCACCAACAAAAACATACATGTGTGACACATAAGAGGGAAAAATGAGGAAAATATGATTCAATGTTGATATATACACATAAACTTCTTATGTTATTATCATCCCCACTTTTACTAATCCACATATGTATTTCGAGACATATACACTATGTGTATGGATGGATGAATAAATAAATTTTGACAGTAGAGGAAAATTGAAATAAGAAAGAATGAAAGTAAAATGTGAGAAAGATTCCTTTATTATTTTTTTAAGCAGATAAAATAAGTGTATATAAAGATAGAAGCGATGTTGGTTAATAGCTAATAATCAAGGAGGGTTAATTTTCAAGTTTATGCTTGATTTATTGAATTTTCTTTCATTTACATCTAGGCACTAAATTAATTTAGAAGTATTAAAAAAAACTAAATCTGTACTAAATTTAAAAGCTTATCTCAAATATGAAATAATATTTAGGGGCCTTTTATCAAAAACATGAATATATAATAGACCCCCTCCCCCTCTGTCACAAAATCTTCAAACAAAAAGATTCTGTTGTATTGTTTAAAATTGCAGCACAGCCTCAGACCACCCCTCTCCCCTTCCCTCTAAACATCGGACATCATAAATGAACGACCCCATATTAAAACATTTTAAAAACAATAGTAAGCGTCATGTCATACATAAAAACGCATTTTACTGTGATCAATTCATTCTGTGACATTGACTAAAATAAAATATTCAAAAAAATTATTGCTAGAAAAATGTCTATTAAAACAATAGTCTTCTGCAGCATTTTGGTTCTATTAATTTTCATTCTTGTATACATCACTTTTCAGCGCGAGTTTAAGGAATCTTATTTGATTCCATGTGATTCTGAAAATCGTAATCAAAGCGAGTGTTACATAGATTACGTAGCAAGTACATTTTGTAAGTTCCTAAACAATTAGTCTAAGCTAAAGTACAATTTTTAAACAATTGTTCATTTTGTAGTAATGATCACATCGATACCATTTTTCATCGCTACTTTCATAATATACGGATGTATACCTGAGCTAAGAAATCTTCACGGTAAATGTTTGATGTCATATGCAATCTCATTTGCCATTCTATATTCATCGACATCAACGATTCAATTGTTTCCAAATCTTTATCTTTGGAACAAAGGAATTTGTCAATTGCTTGGATATTTAATTTTTACATCTGTAATGTGGTCTTGTTTTTGGTCAAATGTTATGTGTTGTGATATTTGGAGTACATTCAGGTTTGCAAAAGTTTGAAGTATAAATAATAACTTAACATTTTTTTTTTCAGAATTGTAAGCAAAAAAATTGAAAGCATCCAAATTTATATACATTATTGCTATTATGGATTTGGATTGCCGATTGCGTATCAGACATTAGCATTTGTATTGAATTACTTTGAACTAATTCCTGAAAAGTACAACAATAACATTTGCAAGCATTCTTGCAAACTTTATCCCAGCAATGATCGAATAATAAAAATGATTTATATAAATGGACCACTACTGTACAGTTTAGCTGTAAATTTGATTCTATATAGTCTTACTTCTTTTAAACTTTACTTAGATTCAAAACGACGAAAATCATTCCGTAATGAATCATATAAAGGAGAACTTTCAAGGTCAGTTCATTTGAAAATATGTACATAATAATGTAGTCTGAATCACATAAAAATTTATTACCAGATTAACGCTCTATGTGCGGTTAGCAGTCGTTATGGGACTTCAATGGATAGTGGAAATTATAGCGTTTTTAGTCAAAGATCCTAGACTATTTTTCGCTGCTTTTCTCTTTTCTAATCTAAATGGTCCGCTCATTTTCTTGACGTTTGTATGCAATAAAAGAGTTAAAGAGTGCTTAATCAAAAGGTATGAACTTTAAAAATTACGAAGTAAAGTGATGATAAGCATAAAAAATTTATATTATATCAATTTAAGGTTTTCAAGGTCGAAATTTCAATCAAGTTCAGTTGAAACAGCTTAAATTGTGCATGAAACTTTGAGTCAATCAATATTACTCATGACAGTAGTTCATATGTACTCATTTTATTAGTAATATGAAAATAATGAATATAACTTAAAGTTTTTTGATAAAAACCAAATTCAACAAAATTAGTTGCATTTAAAAATTCATTGTGAATAAAAGTGAAATAAAATAAAATTTTAATGGAATTCAAAGGAGTTTCAATTTGTGTCCTTTGCATAGCATTAGTGTTAGTTGTCTGTTATGAAGTCTTTGAAAAAGAATTCAAAAATTCTTATCTATATTCAAGTGATGAAAATGAATGCTATTCAGGCTACAAAATGTGTCCGTTTTGTAAGTTCCAAAAAATATTCTAAGCCTAAAAATAAATCAATATTTTCATTCATAATTTAGTCATGATATCCTCAATTCCATTTCTTGTGATAACATTCGTTGTTTATGGATACATTACTGAGATAAGAAATCTTCATAGCAAGTGCCTTATGTCATATGTTTTCTCATTTGTCATCCTTTATGCAACATCATCTATAATTGAGCTCTATAATAAAGTTTTATTGGAACAACACACCGCAATATGCACAACACTTGGATACTTGTGGATGACAGCTATTTTGTGTTGTTGTTTTTGGTCAAATGTGATGTGTTATGATATTTGGATGACATTTAAGTATGTAATGAATTATAGAAACAAAAAAAAATGTTAAATAACACTTTTATAGGGCAGACAAAAAGATGGACAGCACTCCAACATTCATCAGATATTGCCTGTATGCTTTTGGAATTCCAATGATACTTGAAATCATCAATTACTTTGTGAATCATTTCGAAATTATTCCTGATTCGTTCAACCACAGAATTGGCGTTAATGCATGCAAAATATTTGCAAGTGATGACAAAGCAGTTAAGATTGCTTATATTTATGGACCACTAGTCTTTTGTCTGATAATCAACATAATTTTCTACTTGATTATTTCCGTAAAATTATACAGACATCAGAAACAGACAACCGCATGCCGCAGAGGCACTTCCACTAGGATGTTTTCAAGGAAGGACATTGATTTTAATAAGTGATGAATATTTTTCAAGTTCTAGATTCATAAAATTAATAATGATTTAATTTTCAGACCATCATTGTATGGAAAGCTTGCAATTTCTATGGGAATTTTATGGATCATTGAAGTCACTTCAAATCTTATTCCAGATCCGAGATTATATTTTCTGGCTTTTGTGTTCTTCAACATACAGGGTCCTCTAATTTTTGTAGCTTTTGTTTGCAATGCAAAGGTTAAGCGTTACTTCATGAAAAGGTTTGTATCCAGAGACTTCAACAGGCAGTACCTCTGCTCTGTTATTAAAAAATAAAAATTGTTATACAATGTTTCATTTTAGATTGAGTCATCAAAAAAGGTTTGCATCACGAAATGACATAACTGAGGATGAAAATGAGCAATTTTTGTATTTTTTGTGAAATTTATGTTAGTGCTATAAGCTGAATAATTACGTAGGGGTCATTCACTTATGCAATCCATGAAAAATTTGAAATTTTAAAACCTCCTTCACATCTGCCACTTTCTTTTGTTTAAAACTGTCATACTGCCTCGGTCAACCCCCCCCCCCTCGCACCCTTAAAAATTGGATATAATTTAAATCCAAACAAATTGTCATGCACACTAGTGTGCCAAACTTTTTTTCGAAAAGTACCTTGAACTATGTTCTGTATGCGGCTTTAATCATGACTTAGTCACAAGGTGTGCCACGGCACAAAAAAAAGTTGGCCACCACTGTTTTAAACTATTTGAAAAAAATTAATCAGTAGTCCTAGTTTTTAGTTTGAAAATCACAAATTAGATATTTGTTCAAAATAGATAAAAATTCGAAAAGCCTATTAAAAATTTTGAGACCCATACAAAAAATAATCTGCCTTCTATTCTAAATAAATTACTAAGATAGCCATTTTGTTCAATTAAACCTGAATTTTCCTCAATCTTTCAGCAATAAATACTCTCCCTAAAACAATTTCTCAAAAGTAGACAGGAGAAAATTGCCAGAATATTAAAAATTCATTTTGCATTCAAACACGATAAGAATGTAAATTCTTCTTCTGTTTTCATTTCCTTTTCATTTTCAGTAACTAACCAAAAGATGCATTTGAGTGAATTAATCACCGCACAATTTTTGTTCATCTCCCAAATATTTTTTTTTGTATGTATATAATTTCCATTCACATCACGTATATCTGATTCATTCTTCGTTATATGCGTCAAAACCCTCAATTTCTTTATTTTATAGATGTATCTCCCATCCATCCATTCTACTACCTATCACTCTTTTTTCTTCCTTGCTACTTTTTTTCTTGTTGGATTTTTTTTTTTTTTTGCTTTTATCCACGTAACCAACTGATACATATATGATGGTAGAGGGAATTTCAGTCATCATATACAGTTAAGTCTATCGACTCGACTACATTGATCAATGTTGACGGATATTTTTCTTCTATATCCTTATCTTGTGGATATATATTTATTGCAATCAGCAACCCTTAAATCATTCTGACATTCGATGAACTGAGTACACAAATATTCATTAACAATTTTCATGTGCTCGAACGTGATCTGATTTTTTTCTTTCTTCTCGGAAACGTAAGCAAAAAGAATGGCTGAAAATAAGAATAAAAATCAGTCAGGAAAGGGTCGGTAGATGTTTTCTTTATTTCTTCTTAATTTCACAAAAAAGAAAAGATTTTTTGTAATGCAAATTTTCTTAGATAAATTTTAAAGTTTTATTTTTTTGGGGGGAAACAGCAGAAAATATTTTTTGCTTATTTTGTAGATGTTTTGTAAGTGTATACTAGATTAAATTTAAATTTATTGAGGATATTTTGCTGAATTTCAAATTGCTAATCAAATTTTATATTTTTTATGGCTTTAGATGGGAAATAAAAATAGCTTTTGATGAGTCATTGTAGACTTGTAAATAATGTTGTTTGAATTTTAGATTATGCTAGGGATTTTTTCCCGTACAATATTGTAAATGTAGATTATATAGATGCGTACGTTCAGACACATGAATGATTTGAATTTTTAATGAGATATTCTAAAAAATTTTATAGATTTTGTTTCAAATTTCTCGTAAACAAATTATTGTCATCTGAGGATTTTTTGTTAGACAGTCTTGAACAGGAGCTATAAAAAAGTAACTTTCAGATGGCTTTAAGAAAAATTTTGTACTCGCGTTTCTTAAATTTGTTAAAGTTTTTTAGGAATTGTTTCTAAAAGCCACTTATAAGGTACACTTCTAAAGGTGCAATCCAAAAAACTTTTAAGACACTACTTCCTAGTAAGGGGGCGTAGCCAGGAATTTTTTGGTGAAATTAGGGGTAGAAGTTAACCTCCAACCCCCCCCCCCCCCTGGTCATTACTGGCCTACATTACTTTTTTTACAGCAATTTTTTCAAAATATTAGTGACAATATTGTATTCAAGTTTCAAACTTATTTTTTATACTTTTTTATTACAGAAATTTTTTCATCTTTATCATAAAATGCATTTTTAAGATTTTTTAACAAAGAAAAATTAGAAGCAAGTAATATTAAAACTGCTCCTTCAAGCATCTGTTCTCCTTCTTTAAAAACTAAGCACAGAAGCTATTTTCATAAAAAAAGATCTAATTAAATTAATAATTAATTCTCACCTTAAAATCATCATAATTTTCATAGCAACTCTAAAGATGCTTCTTTCCTTCTAAGTAAGTCAAACTGGATCTTTCATTTCTTCTACTTTCCTTTATACTTAGCAAGGTTATAAACTCATAATAAGCTTTCTTGTTTTTCTCGCCCTTTTTCACTTCTTTTTTTCGCGTTATAACACAAAAAAAGGACTTGGAAGTTGGGCGATGAGAAAATTGCAAGCATTAAATTTTAATTTTCTTTCTTTTATGCTGCGCTCTTACTAACCAGAATAATTCAGTGTTATATTCTTCTGAATTAAAAAGTTTTGCGCTTTACTTTTTTTCAGCTTTTTGAAGTAAAATTGCATTACTGGAGGTATGTAAAAGTTTTGTCTTTCTGGCAGAAAGATGTAATGAAATTTTAGGGCAGTTTGGCAATTATATTTTTGTTACTCTGGTTCTATGTTTACAGCTAAGCAAGCTTCAGTATCCATTTTTTGCTGATTGAACTAAATGTTGATTTTAAATTGATCAAATCGATCCTCAAAATTTTTTTAAAAGTCTCTAAAATACAGCTCAGCTCTATAACTTTATTTCCACTCTTTCAAATCCAAAGTTATAAAGGAAGCTGAAAAAGGTAGCAGCAAACTACTTTTCACGACTTAAAAAAAAATTCTCTTTCATGAATTGTTATGATTAAAAACTTTTTTAATTTACTTGACTGTGCGAAAAAAAGCAGCACCGACAGAAGTACAATTTTTTAGTCGAGCAAAAAAATACTCAATTTAGCTTTGAGTTGAATTTTTCATAAAATAATAAGACAATAAAAAATAATTTTCAAAGAAACCTCATTACCTATTTATATAAACAATTACTGCTATAAATGGCTTCAATGCACCCCTCGTGCAAATTTTTTTATGTTTGATTAATTAGCGGCAGATGCAAAGAAATTTAAAACTGAAGCATGAGAAGCGGTTTTAATTGACAGAAATTATCGGCAAAGATCAAAGGGAAAAAACGTTTTTAACCCTCAAAAATTATCCGGTGCATAAAGTAAGAAAGTTATTTTGTTGAGATGGTTTAAGCGATTTTTTGTAGGGGATCCTCAATTTTAACAGTTGATTTGTTCCAAAGTTTTTCTAATCAAATCAAAACGTTTGAAAAATGACCGTTAAAAATGAAAATTTAAATTTTTGTAGGGAAAATTTTAAGTTATTCAAATCGAGGACCCCTGCATAGTTTAATGAAATTAAGGTCAGAATAACATGTTCAGATTCACAGATTAGCATTTTTTGATCTCGTCCATGACCATAAAACTAAATTTACCACAAACAAATACATACCAAAATTTCCAGCATCATTCCCAAAAATTATGCTAAAAATTAATCAACCGCACGAGATACACAAGAGTACGAGCCTATAATTACCTTCATTTCATTTTTAATTTATGTCAATGAAAAATTTATGTTTAATGAAAAAAACAAATGAATCATCAGTAAATCTTTCCTGCGGTCACAATATTTTCCCATTTTAATTTTCAAGCACTGCCTCTTGCGTTCATGTACAATTTGCTGAGTATGTTGAAATATTGATAAAATTAATAAAAAAATTGTTAATAAATTATGTTGATTTAATAATAAAAAAAATCCAGCGTTGGCTGTCATAATTTTTTTTTCACTTGTTGTGTTAATTCACTTCATGTTTGCTTACTTTCCGCTGCTTTTTAATCTCAATGTTCCAGCTTGTCAAATCGATAATCTGAAATTAATTCACTTTTCGACAAGATTTTTTCAGGCACCATTTTAAGTCTATTGACTGACCTTATTGTTACTTTTTTTAACATGACTTTTTTGTGTTTTAGACGTAAAAGATAATTTACATCCAAACAACTTTCGTGCTTGTAAGACTTTTTTATGATCTGTGGATTGATCGACAATAACTTTTTATGTTTTTTCGTGAAATGTCACAACTACGGCATGTTTTAAATTTTAGATTAAATTAATGGCATTTGTCACAAATGTTTAAGACCTGAAAACAAACAAATCGCAAAAAGCTGGACATTTGTAGGCGAGAAACATTATTTAAACATTTTTTTGTCGCTATTGTTCCACTAAAAACTCTATAAAATTAAGAAAATAAAACTCAGTCAATTGAAATGAAAAATTCAAAATAAATCCTAATGAATTGAATTTGCACATATCGTAGTTGATTGCTGGAACCTCATTCATGCTATTTGCAGTCAAAAAGTGCGTAATGTACACCGCCAAACAGTAAACATGTACACATGCAAATTTTCACTTCATTACCAGCAATTTGTAATAATGGATATGACAAATAATAAAATATTCGTAAATAAATCAAAAATTTCCATAGAATTGTTTATTTGACGGCTCAATAGCTAAATAAAATGAAGCACAGGCACAGAATGGAAAGAAATTAAAAAATTAAATCGGAAGCCACATAAAATTTGCAATACAAATTTCAACAATGGCAACAATAAGTGTGAATCATTTTCATACACAGAACTCTCGTTATATATTTATTTTTTTTCTGTAATAATTGTATTCTCCACATCACAAGCAAGTAAGCTCCCCTATCGACATATAAAGCGTATACAACAAAAAAAAAATGTAATCGTATTCTATTTATTTCAATTTTAATTGGATTTTATTGAGCTTGCTTTATTTTATTATTTATTCACACAATAATATGTAAAATTTTTGGTTTGTATTTGAAGACTACATGACAAGCCATCCCACAATATTAAATGCAATCTACAAATGATTAAACAATGTATACAACTGGGAGGTGTCACCGCCTTTGTAAACAATTTAAATACACAAAAGCAGCTACACATATTGTGTGTGAAGAGAAAGCCGTCGCGACATTCAATCATAACAGAACAAAACGACACGGTGAGATCTTCTTTGCTTACACATTAAATTATTTTTTCATTCTTTTTTATTATTTTGATTTTCGTCTTCACATGGAAACTTAATTCAAGGCATATTGTTGCCCAAATACAGCAACGTAACAATAAAAATGAATGATTGAAATTTCCTCAAATAAACAAACAATTTAAAAATGAGAAGGAATGATTTTCATGTTGGTAGATTATTATCGATTGTCTGACTTACGTTACATACATACGCGTGTCTGTCTGTGAAAATTGTGCGTGGGTGTGAGACATATAAAAGAATTGAAGCAAGTATTTTAGATTTTGGGCATAATTTAGTAGAACGCATTTAGAAAAGCAGTTAAGTGCCTCAGTAGAGTAATCGGTAAGGCGCTTGGCTCAAATTTGGTATGGTTTTGAAGGTCGTCGGTTCAAATCCAGCCATTTCCAAATTTGTGCTTTTTCAGAAGTTTAGATACTTCGACTACTTATTGTACGAGATCAAGTCATAATTGGGCCTCTGGGCAACGTTGGATTAAGGAACGGGTCAGGAAATTGGAAGCATAATTGGAAACATCGGAACGAGACCTGCAAGGTTACCATATTGTTGGAATATTGTCAGAACGGACCTGAAAGTATCACGTTGTGGCCATAATAGATTGGAACGAGAGCCTAAGTTTATTCAGAACCTAGATTTGAAAATTATATTCTTGATCCTACATAATGTAATTAAAAATGCAATGTAAATGTACCACATTAATTATTCCGGACAGTATGTCGACAAATAAATGCAGTAAAATGCACCAAATGAGAAAAAAAAATTGGCTTAAGGCATCTCTCACTAGTCAGGATAATAGGGTCTTAGAATCGAGTAATTCAAGATAACAAGCTAATTTTTTTAGAAGGATCCGTTTACTTAGTCCGCTCGTTTTTTATGAGAAGGAAAGGTTTAGGTTTTTGGGTAAAGTACTAAGTTAATTACTTCTAAAAGCTGTTAATTTATGACGACGTTCATCAATATCTTGGATTTTTAGACCCTTCCCCCCCTCCCCCCCTCTGTTACAAAGTTTTCATTCATAAAATACATTGTTTAAAATTGTCACACAGCCTCAGACCCCATCCTTCTAAAAATTTGACATCATAAGTGAACGACCCCCTACCTAAAACGAACAGATTCTAAATTTTCCTAATAATTTAATTTTGTTCGAAAATTTGAGTTCGATTCCCATTAAAGACCCCTAATTCCAAAATAATTTGAATATATGAATAAAAATCCTCAACCTACCTTAAATAATGTCAGCTGTAACCCTACTTTGCTGTATGTTTAATACCAAGCCGACAAAAATTGACTGACAGTCACCACGCCAAATTTTTCAGTTCTTATGAGCAAACATGAAAGGTGCCTATTGCCTTAAAGGTGTGTAAATAAAAAAAAATAAACTTGAAAGTTGCTTTTAAACTCCAATTAAATTTAACATGAATCTTACTGTGTGTACAGTGTTTATGTGTCATTAATCTTTCGAGTGCTATAGAGAAAGGAGAGACGATAAAAAAGAGAGAGAGTAAGATGGAAAGAGGTGAGGATAAATTGCTGAAGAGTATTAAAGTGACTGCAGTGGAAGCCAAAGAAATAGAAGAATGAAAAGTAAAGAAAATTATTTTGCCATTGCAGCAATTTTCTATTTGATTTATTTTTCCTCTCATGCTGCTGTTTCAAAGGCAAAAAAGATTCGACAAGTTTTATGTTCCATATTATTATTATTGAGAATTTCTTCCGGAATTTCTCTTTTATGTGCTGAAAAGTTGCTTCTTCTTGTTCTTTTCAAATGTGTTCACATTATGTCCATATTATATAAGTAAAGTTAAATATTTTCCTATCAAAGCAAAGAAAGGAGAAAACTGCAAAGAAAAAAGTTTTAATAGTTTTATACTGCAGCTTTTCCGTCTCTCCATGCCCACTCTTGTCTACCAAACACAAAAGAATAAAAAAAAGTTTAAAAAGAATTTTCCAAAAAACTTTCTCGTTGAAGAATTTTTTTGACATTATAAAATTTTATGTGCGCAAACAATTCTTAAAAGTCATCCTTTAAAATGTTGTATGTATTTTATACAACATTCCATTCCTATATCCACTTAACACTATTTCCTTTACTTCCTTTAAACATTCTTTGAGATAACTAATAGAGATAAGAGCTTTTATAGGACAGTTCAGTAAAGAAACGAGAAGCAAAAAAAAAATAAGAATTAGGACAATGTCTTAAATGACATTGAATTAATTTGAAACTTTTTCCATCAAGATTTCTTGTTTTTCTTTTCTTCCTTCTTTGTCTGCACTTTAAACATGATCTTGAGTTTTTTTTTATGAATTTTTAAATAAACGAGGGAGAATTTGTTGAACTAATCAATACAGCTTGTTAAGAGAATGGTCATGACTCGAATATAAAACAGAAATAACAAGCAGTCCAATTGACCTAGTACTAGAGTTTTAAAAAACTATTGATTCATAGATATTGATGTAACTAGCATATTTGTGGGTTGCACAGTATTCATTTTGATTCGTCCCTTTTGATACATTGAGCCTCACAGGAGAGGAGCCAGGGGAGTGTCCAAGCCGATTCAGACCCCTTTGCCCCCTCTTAGAGGAAATATTCTTCATTTTGCTAGGGTTTTTGAGAAAAAAAGCACTAGACCCCCTAAAAATTTATCTTCCATACAAAAAAAAATTTTGACTCTTCCCTTACAATTAGAAAAAATTTCTACTACGCCCCTGGAGCCTCTATGTTTTCTAAGATCTGAATTGCGTGAGTTTTTGTCATAATCTCAAAAAGCGACATTTTTTTTCAAAGTTTAAATTTCCCTCAAAACCTCAAACATTAAAAAAAATCCATACACAAACATGAGACATCCGATATCACTTATTACTGATCCTTCTCATAAAGTCTACTCCTTGTTCTCTTGTTAGTCATAGAAAATCCCTCATAAACGCACCAACAGAACATTCATGGCAACATTTCAAAGTACAAAACAAAAAAGTTTCCTTTGTGTTGATGGAAATGTAAGGCTTTGTGTACTTTTTGTGCTCAAATGTGGACATGTTTGTAAAAAAAATTCACAGAAAAATGAGAAACAACAACAAAAAAGCTGAAGGAAAAATTCCATGAATATTCTGAATAAATTCTAAAAAAAATTCCTCCTCTTGTTCTCTTTATCGTACGATGCTTTATGAATTATTCAAATATCTCACTACTTCAAAAAAAAAGTATATACACGATACTCGTAAAGAATTAAAGCCAGAAAGTGCGGCTGACGCTTAAATTTTGATTTCATCGTATACGAACAGAAAAAATGTGAGCAATCTTTAAATTTCATCATACAATATCAACGAGCATAGCATAGTATACAGGAACATATAAAAAATGCCTTTGATCTTTTTTGATTGAAGCATCATCAGCATCATCATCGCAATCAAGATAAATTAGCATAATCATTTTATCAGATTGATATTTGCAATGTTTCACCTCTTCACTTGATTTTATATTATATTATGTCTGTGAGTTTATGTTATGCTGCTCCTACTACTTGTTCTTCATCACATTTCGACCTAATTGATTTGCATAAATTTAAATTTTTCATTTCAATGCTTCGAGCATTGAATTGAATTTGGATTGAATATTCACATCGGATGGGGAGGTTTTGGAGGAAATAGAAGTGAAGAAATCTTGAGATGTTGGACTTATTGGTCAGTTGTTTGTTGAAATTTTCGGATCCATTTGAGAACCCCTTTCCATACTTAAAATTGAACTCAATAAATATTTAATAAAATCCTTCAACCAGCCATCAATACGTCCACCCATAGATTTACCCACAATTGCAATGAGGATTAAAATATGTGTGTTGTACCGGCTGAGTGAATTTAATGTATGGCAAAACATAAATTCTAACAAATGAATTTGATTCATGCTGATGCTGATGATGATGATGTTGAAGTTTCAAAATTTAATGAGAGAAATTCCCGTATCAAAGAGGAACCAAAGTCACTCTAGCAATTTTGTGTTGAAAATTTTGCTTTGTGAATATTTGCATAGAAAATCATAAGGCATAATGTCTAGACTTGTCTCCTTTTGATTTTTAATGCACATAAATATTATAATGTATGAATGAAATCCTCTTTCCGCAAATAAATATCATCAGAAATAATATTAATAATGCTCTGTTATGTGGATGTTATGTTATGTTATGTTGTGTTGTATTCCATTAAAGTAAATAAATTCATATGAAAATTAAATCAACATAATACTGCATAATCTCATATTATGTTCACTTCATATTTTCCTTGTTCACTTTCTCTTATTTCATTTTATCATAGAATAAATTTATTTTATTTTTATAGAGATAAGAATGCCAAAGTTAAAAAGAATCATTCCCAAAAAAAAAGATGAAAAGGAAATTTTTGATTCTATTTTTTGATAGAAATTTTTAAAGTTTGTGAGGGGGTGTTAGGTATTTGCTTGGCTATAAAATAATTAAATCAGTTTCATACAAAAAATTCAAAGTGATTCTTTAATTTCTGATAATTTGAAATTTTCGGTCTGGAGCCATTCATTTATGACGTTCTTTTCTAGCTCCCCTCCTCCTTTCTGTTACAACATCTACAAACAAAGAATTCAATTCTTTTTTAAAATTAAATGTTACACAGCCTCAGACCATCCACCACACGCCTCCCCATTTAATGATTTTTTGCAAATTCTAATCTCAAAAATTTAATAAATGTCTGTAACTAAATTTTTAAATATTTATAATACGACAAAGTCTAACAAAGCAGTCTAACAAAAGAACAAATTAAGATTACTTTCAAAAAATTACCCAGAAATCCACAAATCTCGAATGTTAAACACAAAATCTACAAATTGTTCTGCACATTGATCAAAAACCAAGATAAACAAATGCTAAGTGGAAATTTAATTAAATTAATTTGTTCAGAAAATTAAAATGTTCACAAAGTGTTAGGTACTATTCATTTTGTCATATCAACATTTTCAGATCTTTAAAATTCTCATTTTACAAGGAAAGACGCCACAGATATAAATTTACTTCTAATTAAATGCTCGTTGTTTTTATTAAAATCAATGGATCGTATGGCAATTGATAGCAAATTGCTTTCGATTGCAAAATTATATTTTCTGACAGGTGTACACGTGTATGTTCTCAGAATAATTAATTTCCAAAAACATCGCTGTGATGTCTGTGCTTTTTTCAACTTCCACGCTGGTTGAAACTCAAATTAAATTTTTTGAGGCTTTTTGACTGTTAATAAATAGAAATTTTCATGTATAAACATTTTTTAGCCGGGAGGTGGAAAGGATGTCCAAAAAGGTCAAAAATTTAGATTTTTATGACTTTTCCTAACAATTTTTTTTTCTTTTACTTACAAAAATTCCAGCACGGAAGTCTACAGAAAATTTTAATTACTCAAGTTTTAATTACTTCTTCACCATTTACTTTCTCACTTTTGAAAAACAAACAAAATCTTCCTCAAATATTGAAGATATCATTGCATATTCAGACACTTTCAAGACCATTTGTTGTTGCTAAGAACTTAAAAAGTTTTTTTACAGACAGAAGAAGAAGAAATGAAACATGAAATTGAAGAGTTTTAGAGTGGAAAAGTATCCAATTACAAAATTTATTGATTTTCTTTGGCAATAATGAAAGGTTATTTCTCTGATGTCGCCTTTTGTCGCCTCTTCATGACATTCTTTCGTTCATGTCTTTCTCTTTCCTCATACGGCAACAAAAGTATTTTTTCTCGTTAAAATCTCAACAAGATGTAACTTGCTTTATTGTTGGATTCTGATGACATTGCATGAATTTCTTTTGGATAGTTTATAGAAAATTTAATTTTGATTGTCATTGCCTGACTTTGTGTCTCTTTTCAAGAATTTTCTTTCTTTCCTCATTTCCGGCTTTAATTTTTGCTGTTTTTTCGTGTACAGAAATTGAAATTTAATAGGGATAAGACAAACTCTAGCAGCTCGGTAGCTAATGGTTCCTTAATGAAATTTACAACTTCCGTTATTTTCTATGAATACTTTAGCGCCTTACGTCTTATCAACGATTTGTTTTAATGCTGTCTGAACACGACTGGAAATTTTCATTTTTATTGGTTTTCTTGATGATTTTCTTATGTCTGTTTGAGCTTGAAATTGCACGGAATAATTATTTTTAATTGTGTGTCAATTAGGTTTGATAGTCTTTTTATGCTGGAAATGAAACTTTTTACGTGAAATTTGTGGATGTTATTCTTACGAACTCTTATTAATTTTTGTTGCAAAATTCTATGAATTTAATTTTTTCATTCGAATTATAATTTCGTATATTTATGACTTTAACCCTAACAGACAAAGAGTGTGCTCAGAGCATGCTTTCTAAGTCTTATTTTTTTTAAAAAGAGCTCACTCAATTAGCGTACTCTTTCATATAATCAAAAGGACCTCTACGGTACCTCAGAAAGAACATCTCGAGAGCTCGCTTTTTTTTGCTTGCAAGTTTTTCATGCAAGTGAATCTTGAGAGCATGCTTAGAGTAAGTAGAGTAAGCTCTACTGAGCACAGTTTATTTTTACAAAAATTAAAAAAAAATTGCATGCTCAGAAGAGCATACTCTTGAGCTCGCTCTTAAGATATTTATATTTTCTTGTTTATGTGATTTTTGAAGATTTGAACCTTAACCGAGGGTGTCTTAATGAAATTCCTATCATCTCTTTGTCCTATTGCCTTTCGAAATTGATATGTTCAATTTAACAAAAAACAAATTTAAACTTTCCATACAGAAAATTTTAGCACTTGTAATAGTAATTTCTGCAAACGCTTGTGAAGTATAAAACAAACAAAAATTTAGTGTGCTCTTAAGAGTTCATTAAAAAGCATGGTTTTTGCGTACTATCTTGAGCATACTCTTAAGAGTATGAAAAAGAGTACGTTAAAAAAACTTGCATGCAAGTATTGCTTCATAAGAGTTTGGTTTGAGTACGCTATAGAGCCCGCTCAATAGCGGGATCTTGGGAGTTGATTAAAAAACCGTTCTCTCGACCATGGTCTCTAGACAAGAGCATGCTCTTTGTCTGTTAGGGTAAATAGGACATTATATAAAAAAATTGACACTTCAATATTTTTTTTTTCCTTTTTCAACAAAAAAATTGGCAAAAAGAAAAAAAAAATCACTGAAAATACCTAAATTAAAATTCATTAAAATTAAAAAGCAAACATCGGCACAGACACAAAAGTTTCAGCCAACAAAAATGTAAATTAACAAGATCATGAGTCACATAAAGAAGTCAAGAGATGAACAAAAAAAAAATTGGAACTCATGTCGTCTCATAAGCAAATATTTACAATCGCGGATCGTTTAAATGTGATTAATATGGAAATGACTCGGTCATAGTTGTTTGTCGAGAGCGAAAGAGGTGATTGGAAAAAGTTTCAAGCGGTGCCAAAAAAGAATTGCTGAATATTCATATGCATGTGATCATAATTCATGCACAATACTTTATTATTATGAAATATTGCAACAAGCTTCTCAATTTATGATGATGATAAAAATATTGGATTTTCCACATAACATCACATCCATTGTGGACATATAAACATCTGTTGGACAAAAAGTTAACTTTATTGTCTTTGTTCTTCATCATTTGATGGCTGCCTGAAGAGGAAAAATCACACCAATCACTGCTGTCATTCAGTTCTCACTTCTTGCCTTCAGAAAAATTTATTCTCGATGACATTCGAAAAATTTTCATGCACATAAAAAAATTGTTCAATGAGGATTTATTTTTCTTCGTCTCGCTCGATGAAATGTCAACTATAATAACAAAAAGAATTCAGCACATAATGCTGGAAAATATTTCAAAATTGTATAATATTTTTGTCGTCATTTTTTTGATTAAGGATGAATGAAATTTGTGATTTATTATGGAATATTGAAATGTATTCTTGTAAATGACGATGCAGAAAATGATGTTGTCATCTTCTAACTAGGATCCTGGCAGCAATCTAGGCTACATCACAATCTTTGTATTTGAAAGCATCAGACCAAGCAACTCATATATTTTTATCACTTATTTCTTTCTGGGGCCAGGAACCGTTTATTTAACACCAGCGGCGTAGCCTGGGGGGTGAATGGGTGAATTTTTACCGCCCCCCCTCTCACTGGCAAAGTTCTTTAATTTGCTAGGGTTTTACGTAAAAAAATAAAAATTCACCCTCTCCCTAAATTCTTTATGCAAAAAAATTAAATTTTCAACCCTAAACCCCCCCATCCCCCCTCTCAAAATTTCTAACTTTCTAAAAATTGCTAAAGAACTCTAGCACATTGAAGAATTTTACCTAGAAGAGGGGGATCAAAACCCCCAAATACTTAGCACGTCCATCTTTTAGGCGGGAGGGAAGTCTAAGGTTTTTTATAAAAAAGGGTAACGAAGGGTGTCTAAATCGTCGTGTCTAATGTCGTTTTTTGCATAACAAACTAAGTAAACTTAAAAATGTTACAGAAAGCAATCTGTTCATCATTATCACGCAGGCCATCACCAAAATGAATTTACCAAATTTAGTCATTTTAAGAACAACAAAAATATCTTATTCGAAAAAAAATAAAACTTAACCTCTCAAAAACCCAAGACAAACTTGAAGTTTTTATTCAAAGATCCACAACATAAATTCTGCAGCGAAAATGACAAAAAAATATTCGATGCATAAAATCATGTCCGCAAAATTTCATGACATTTTATATCAGATTATGGTTTATTGATTTTTCGTCACATTCAGTTTACTTTTCTCCATCTAATTTTCTCTTTTGTGCATGCATCTTCCATGCAGCCTCTTGAATGTCTATTGTACATACATGATTCGTTACATTTTTTTATAGCTGAGCAGATAAATCAAGCTTTATGACATTCAATAGGGTATAAGGATTGTATTTCAAAAATTTATGAAGAAAGCTTCAACACGAGAAATGAAAAATCGAACAGATTATGTGACAGAGCTTGTATGTATGTCTGTCGTCTTTATCTCACTGTGCGGTTCAAAAGTACTAAAATATTGAAATAAAGGCCATAAAACTCTTAAAAATAATCAAAAGCAAACAAGGATTGATAAACAAAAAATTTTTATGGTTAAAATGAAAATCAATACATTGGTGGTACGTGTGCATTTATGCGTAGATGAAAAATTTCTGCCGCACGAAATATATTAAGCTATTAGAATGAATTTATCAGATTTTGATCAGATTAGAAGTTTTTTGACTCGAATTTTCGGAGGTTAGAAAATTTAAAACTTTTTATTGAGTTCTGCTTAGTTAATGACAAATTAAATAAATTTTGAAGGTTTTAGGTCATTCATAAAAGACATCTAAAATTTTTAAAATGAAAGAAAAATTCTAATAAATTCTAAAAATTTCAGATTTTAATGGCTTTCACTTAAGAATGACCCCTGAGCACATTATTGAATTTTCTCAAAAATATATGAAGCATTCCTAACCACACTTTCTAAGAACTCTCCTTCAACATTAAAATCATTAAGAATTTGTCCAAAATTCACTTCACAAAATCATATCTTAAAAGAAATGAAAGAAAAATTCATCAACCTTGTCCCCAACCTTTATAATTTGTTTTTGATGTGATATACATTGTACTTAAGTGACCCAAAATAAATAAATAAAAATTTACTGCTCTTGTCAACACAACATTCTTCAACTTTTTCAATTTAGCATGAAACGTTCACTGAAAATAATTTTTTTAATGCTCTTTAAATATAAATAAAAAGAATATGTCCTGCTCATAAAAATGCTGTTCACAAACCCGGAATTATGAACGGAAATGGAAAAAGGGGTGAAATTCAAATAAATTCCTAAATGACCATTTTAAAATCATGGAAAATTTTATTTTTCCTGTTGTTGGTTGAAAGAACCAAAAAATGTGATGTTTTGAGGTTTAATGGATTTCTTTTTTGAAGTGCATGTTTGCCATAAGCCCATTGAAGTTTATATTATTGTTTGCAGTAATACAGGAAATAAAACATTTAATTACAATTTTAGCAAAGAAGGGTGGCACAAACTTCTTTGTCGACAGCCCAAAAATCTAATGAATTAAATTTGATTAAATCATTAACCTTTTATGTAAGTGCTCATAAAATTTTAGCCAAAAATTTTCAACAAAATTAAATCCTCAAACTTTAATTCCAGTTCAATTAAAGCTGTTTAATTACAATATTAAAGCACAAACAAAAGTTTAATCTTCACCCTTCAAAAAGTTATGTGAGAAAAAGTTTTTTTTAATGAAATATTAAATTTGAAAATTAAAATCCTTAATAAGAACTTTTTTATTTGTTCCTGTGCACAAAAAGGAACTATCTCTTGGTGGAGAAAATAGGTCATTTAATATGAGGAAATGTATAACTCAAATAACATTAAAAGAAAAACTTTTTGGTTTTCATAACCATCATCATGATGATGTAGAAGATTTTTTTCATGCAAACAACTTGGTAAGTATGGAAGGCATCCCTAAATGGGTTTGTCTTGAAATAGAGAGTGCATTAATAGTTTACTTATAGAAAAAATTATTGAGGAAGTTTTGGGGTCATTTGTAAAATTTCCAACAATCAAAATAGTCATTTGTCGCCATCCTGAACCCCTCCCCCCCCCCCCCTTCTGATCGTAGTAAGTTTTGCATCCTTTTAATTTAGAAAAATTTTATAAAGAGACTAACAAAATTTTGAGTCAAGACAAATTACCAAAAAAATAATAAAATTTTATGACAAAAAAAAATCCTTGACGCCATTTTTGAAATACCAAACCCAAAAATTTTAATTTGGAGCTGTTCACTTACTACGTTTATCAAAAGTTTGGATTTTTAAACCCCTTCTTCCACAAAATCTTCATACAACAAAATCTTATTGTTTAAAATGTCACTTAGCCTCAGACCCCCTTCCCACCTAAAAGTCGGACATCATATTTGAGTGAACGACCCTTTATGATATTCATCAAAAACATGGATTTTTAGAACCCATCCGCTCTGTTACAAAATCATCATTATATATACCTATTGTCCCCTTAAAAATTTGGACATTATAAGTGGACGGTCTCTTATTTCATTTAGCTGAAAATTGATCTAAAATTTGATCAAAATTTAAAATAATGAATTCACACGAAAAAAAACTCGAGTAGCAGTCAGACACTCAAAGTGTGCTGCATTCACACCTAACTCCCAAGTGAAAAATATGTCAAAAATGAAAGGAAGAGAAAGAATAATTTAACAGCATAGGAAAGCAAGAGCGATAAAAACTCGGTAATTAAAATTTAAATGATATTTAATTCCTTCATACCCTTATCATTTTCATTTCGTGCACGACTCATTTGTTATTTTCACTCTTCTCTATGTTGCTCTTCCTTCATAGTTTTTTTTTTTAACAAGCAACTTGATAACAATTTATAACGAAAAAAAACAACATACAAACAAACTTTCTCCTTTTTTCTATCTGAAAATAATGCGAAATAAAAAGAATAATGGCAAAAACAATGATAATGAACAAAATGGATTGAAAATGGGAAAGAGAGACATAAAGCATTGCTTCTTCTTTCCACCACGACTGTTTATCATTTATTCATTACATTTTAATGATACAATGTGGAAATTATGCAAGAATATAGAGAGACACAAACAAATAAAACATGAGAGAATAAATTACAGCAACAGAACAACCTATATCGTATTCATTTCACTTTCGACTTTGACGATATTATAAATTAGATATTATGCAAATTGACTGTAATGAAAATGGTAGCGCTTGGATTTATTTTTATTTTTATTTATCAAACAAAGTTTATTTTTCCACGGTAAGCACCAAGCAATAACAACAAAATTGCGATGTCGACGATACAAAAAAAGCAGTCGGTTTTAATTTTGTTAAGTGATTTCTAACTCGAGAAAATCACGACAGAAATATTTTTTTTTTCTCATATCTTCTTTCATCAAAAAAAATTTCAACGCTGCTTTTAAGAAAATAAAAGTGTTTGAGGCGCAATGAACCCCTTAATTTATACAACATGCAAATCTTATAATGGTATAAAATTTACCAACAATGCCAATTTTTAGTTGCTGCAGATATCATAAAAATTTAGTAAGTAAAGAATCGATCCTTAAAACACTTTCAGAAGATTTAAGTGTTTGGAAAGAATAAATTCATGGACAAAAATGGCTGAATTTTCTCATCAAATGAATTAATTTAAAATTCGAGCCGATATGTTGGCTATCTATCTTGACAAAAATGTAGCCAGAATTTTTTATAGGGTGGCTTTAACATTTTTTGTACGGAAATTTAGGGAGGGAGGAGGGGTCTAGAATTTTATCCTCAAAAAACTCCAATAAATTGATAAAATTGGTTTTTCTTGTTCCCAAACCCTTTGACTACACCTTTGGATCTTATAAATATCTTGAGCATTCGAAAGATTAAAACTTTAAAAAAATTAAACATTGAAAATAGAAATTTAGGATTCGATCTAATGCAAAAACCTCATATCAATTTCAAATTGCTTACCACTTATCTTAAACAGTCCAGTTTGAAGTAGACAAAATGTAAATATTAAATTCATCAGTTTCCTATAAACCACGACACTGTCTAATACAACCGTGACTTTCAACGATATAATTAATGTGTTGGGCAGCAGTCAAAATGTTCACAACAACAATTTAAAATTTTTCAAGTATGTACTGTATCAAGGTGTTATATAACAATAACTTACATATTGTACAAACATACATGATGGAAGGAAATTAAAGTTAGTGGGAGAAGAACATGGCATAAGTGGCATGTTAAAAATAGCGTGAAATTAGGATCTTAACTTTTGATCATTCATTTATGATTGATTTGCGTGCGTAACGATGCTTACCGGTGCGGTTTTAGTTGATTCATCCCGACTCACTCCAAAATGCCACAAAAACATGCGTAAATGACATTCTAAAAAGCCAGAAATACCAAATAAAATCAGGAAATGTTTGGTGCTTGTGATTTTGATGAATGTTGGAAATTGAGTCATTCAAGTGGAATTAATACAATGCAGAGGCAATAGTGAATAATTTAATGCAATTTAGAAATTAATTGTGCAAATCCTTTCCTTCAAATTGCGGCTATATGCTATGACTCAACGTCTCTAACTCCTCTTCTATCCATTCATCTTTTTCATGCATAATGGAAATAATTTTCGGAAATCTTCTACTTCCATGTGCGCATTGAAATGTAAATGTGAGAAATTGAAGGAAATATTTCTATTTCTCATTCCATCAGCCTCAAACTCCTTACAACTGCAATAATTAATTGAATAATTGCTTTTTTGCACTATTCAATGTAATTTATGTATAAAGCACATTTACTTTAATCCTAAAGGGATTTTCCATTGATTTTGTTAGCAATTATGTGCTTTGAAGTGTAAATTATTCATAAACATTTTTTAATTATTCATTTCATTAAATTTAATTAATTAAACGATTTATGGTGCATAAATCTTTCAAATTAATTAATTTATTTTCATGCTAATTTGAGGTTTTTGTCGAACATTAAAATTAAAGTGAACTAGCATTATTATTTTTTTTATTTTTAGCGCATTTTTGAAAACTTGTTTTCAAAAAGGAAGCTCAATCATGCACTTTGATCGGTCGTTCGGTCGTTCGGGTCCCAATTATCTCTTGATCTAGACTTCATAGCAAGCTCGGAATTGTTTTAATAGCTCCATTGAATGTTTTTATTCCCGCCGTTTAAAATGAAAAGTCAAAAAACACTCATTAAATAGCTTAATTCATCGATTTTATATTTCAAAAAAAATATGTAAACAATGCAGGGCAAAGCTATGCTGATGAAAAGTTTGAATTTTTTCTAACCGTTAAAAAATTTGAAATTTTTTTGACCGTTATTTCGGATTAAATTTTTTTCTTTTATACACCTTAATTAATTAACATTTAATTTTTTCATACTAAACAAATATAAGTGCGTTTAGAAATTTGAAAAATAATGGATGTGTTCAGAAATTTAAATTTTTCGCTAATGGAAAATTTTGAATTTCAAAAAACCGCTAAATCGTAAAGCTATTATTTGCATTGAAATTATTGAAATGCATTATGCACTGAAGTTCCTTTAAAAATGCACTGAAGTCCCTCGATATAAACGAGGACTTTTGTAATTTTTTTTCAAATTTTTTTATTTTGTCAAGGAATTTCTTATAAAAAGGGAAAAATCACCTTCTTCCCAAAATTCTTTATACAAAAAATTAAATTTTCAGACCCCCTCCCCTCTCAAAATTTCTGGATATAGCCACTGAAGTGGACTTCTTTAAAGAGCATGCATGCTATTTTACGAATGATTTTTTAATACATTGAAAATTAGAATTTGATAAATTTGCATAAAAATGGATAAACAATGAATCCTTACCTTAGCATCATTGAGTGAAAAAAAAATCCACTTCATGTTTATAAATTTTAAAATAATCCCTTAAAGCTCAACTTTCCAATTATCGCAAGTGAATAAACACCAAATGAACATCGCATATTTAATTAATCAAAAAAGTATGAATAATAATTGCGAAATACAATTTAATTCAAAATTATTCCAGCGAGCAGAAAGCCTTTTTATTTACAAATAAAATTAACTGTTAATTAACGTGGTAAATAAATGAAATTTGTATGTGATGAAGGCGGAAAGCTTTTTTTAAGTATAATTACGGCTGTAGTGGTGGTATAATAATTATTTAAATTTAAATAACTTGAAATTCGACGTTTATTTCCAATTAATGCTTGAGCTGTTTGGATATGATGAATTAAACGTTTGTTTGAGTGATGGTGGTGCCAATTAGGGGTGCTAGGAGATTTTAATGTAGTTTAAAAATTTAATTTCATTATTTTAATACTTAAAAAAATTTGATGACAAGTTCAAAATTTAAAACAAATTTGGCAACAGAATACAAGGGGGTCCTCGATTTGAAAAGTTGTTTTTTTCCAAAATTTTTCTATTCAAATCGAAACGTATGAAAAATGACCGTTAAAAATGAAAGTGTCAATAGCTTTGTCATGTCTTAATCATACATCTCTGAAAATACATATGAGCTTATAACATTAAGGATAATAATGTCTTTATTTCAAATGTGAGGTTTCTTGTAGTTTGTTTTACAATTTAATGGAAGTGATTTTGACATTAGCCTTTATCGGCTTTAATTCAAATACATCTTGACAAATTAATAGTTTTAATGAATGAGATTAATAGGTTTCTTGGAATTCTGGCATAAAAAATTTAAAAAAATTGCCAAGTGAAAAAAAAAAGCAAAAATGGTTTTTAAGCTTATATACTATGTATAAATTAAGGATTGTTTAGAACTTTCTGTTCGGGAATGGAGATTGTTGGATAAAACCATACTTTACTAGGATATTGAAAGCAGTTCCAGGTGGAGCGTCACTCGGAATTTTTTCAACTTTGTTAAAAATGAAATATTGAAATTTCGCATAGAAAATTTTTTGTAATTCAAATCGAAACAATTCAAATTGAGTCTGTTCAAATCGAGGACCCCCTATAATTTACATTCCATCTTAATAAAACAAATCTGTCTCATATTTCACTGTCTTTTAAAAATTCTCCGTACAAAAAAGTTCAACACATGCCGAAAACCAAAACAACATTTCCTTCAATGGAACAAGAAAACTTCTCAAGAATAGCAACAGAACCAAACATGTGAATAAAAATTTGAGTATAAATATCCAGAGGAAAGACATACAATACCCTTTTTATATCACAAGACAAATAAATTTCAATAAAATATTTTCAATAAATCATTCAAAAATGAAGTAAGAAGGAAAATTAAAATGTAAAACTTTCCAACCTTTTCCGAAGGTCCTTAAAATATTATACAATTTTAATGGAAATATTGTTGGATCCACATCAATGTAACTTAAAGTTTTCAAATAAAAGCTCACTTGAAAAATCCTCCAATTTCCAATTCCTACATACACAAGCAATAAAGTTCTGATATATTGAAAATATTATTGCCATCAAACTTTCCCATTAACCGTATAATGTGACTCAATAAATACAAGATGCGAATAACCCTCGAGCAACATACTTGAATGTGATTGAACAACATACTTCTTTTAGATCATTCACCAATGTGACTTCATATTCTTTAAATGCATATTATAGAATATTTATAGAAGCACTTGTGCAGAATGAGTTAAAGTACACAAAAAAATAACATGTGAGGAATTACAAAAAGCTTTTTCAATGTTATCAGAAGATTGATCTATATTTAAAAAAATTTCTTTTTCTTTCTTTTGATGAAACATTTTCTTCATCTTTTGCTTGTAAGTAGAGCTATGACTTTTAGCTTCCGCGCAAGCTCGGAAGCTGTTTTGGTACACTTTGAAAATTTTGTCACCTAACCTACAGCCTCCCTATCTAATCGAGAGGTAATGGTTCATATCTCAAAATTTAGGTATTTTGGTCTAGTAGGTGGGAAATTTTGTCGCTAGGCCCAAAAACTTTATCTACGACCGTGGTGCCAACTACAAGTTTTCCATACAAAACCCATACAAAACTCATTTTTGCTATAACTTTTTTTAACAGCACTAAAACGGAAAAATTCTGGTACTTTAAATGTTCCAAATATTTTTTAGAATTTTTTGGCACAAAAATCCAAATTTTATAACCTCATCCTGACTCAGCAGAACATGCAAATTGTTATTCAAAGGGGGATTAACTTTGTGGTTGGTCTGGTGGTCATGAGTGGAGGAGATTTGGAATGAAGTAATTTTCATTAAATAGCCCTTAAAATTACCTTTCCAACGATACCAAACATGACCCACTTTAGTTAAACTGTGAGTCAGGAAAATTAAATGAAAGTTTAAATCCGTCGGATTTATTTTAATCCTTCCCTATTAATTACGTTTTCGAAAAGGGATTAAAATTTGTCACCCAACCTACAGCTCGCAGGTCAACATTAAACATAATGAATTATATATCGTTAGAAAGCTACGGAGGTCTAGTAGGTGGGAAATTTTGTCGCTTTGCGTGAAACTCTATCGTTTTCGAGAACGAGCATGAACAATTTTAATCCATCGGATTAAAATTTAAATCCATCGGATTAAAAACAAAACCCCCTCATTCAAAATTTTTTCAAAACTTTTTTTTATGAATGATATATCAAAATAAAGGTAAAAAATAGCAGAATTTTATGAAATAAACAGTTTTTCAAAAAATTTGAAATTTTAAGAGAATTAAGCAATCTAAGAGTTAATCCCGACTCAATTTTAATCCATGTGTGAGGATTAAAATTTCGAAATTTAACGAATTTTACTTTTTTCACTCGAAATTTTTACAAAATGATTAGAAATGACCAAAAATAGCTAAATAAAGTTAAAATTGAAGAAAAAAATATTTTGAGCTTTGATTGGTAGCAGTTGGATTTAATCAAAATTATAAAATAAATCAGCTTATTAAAATTTAATCCAACTCGATTGATTTGAGATTTTCGGTTAAGAATTGATCATTTTTGACACATTTTGACATAATTTAACGTTTTTGGACATTTCTTGACAAATCGAGCTTGATTTAGTGGTTAAACAGTCCGGATTAAAATTAATCTATGTCAAAAGATTTAACATTTTTAAATAACAATTTTTTGTTGACTCAACTCCAATTTTTTCTAAAATTATTAAATATGAACAAAAATTGCAGAAAACAGTCAAATTTTAAGAAAACATAATTTTTCTGAATTTCATCGTCAGTTTGGGTACTTAAACCAGATTTAATACTTATACTAAATTTCAATCTTATGCAAAGCGAAGCTTTGCTGACCCGATCGAATCCTAATCTTCAAACTAATGCAAAGCGAAGCTTTGCTGACCCGATGGAATCCTAATCTTCAATCTTATGCAAAGCGAAGCTTTGCTGACCCGATCAAATCCTAATCTTCAAACTAATGCAAAGCGAAGCTTTGCTGACCCGATGGAATCCTAATCTTCAAACTTATGCAAAGCGAAGCTTTGCTGACCCGATGGAGACTTAATCTTCAATCTTATGCAAAGCGAAGCTTTGCTGACCCGATGGAGACTTAATCTTCAAACTAATGCAAAGCGAAGCTTTGCTGACCCGATGGAATCCTAATCTTCAAACTAATGCAAAGCGAAGCTTTGCTGACCCGATCGAATCCTAATCTTCAAACTAATGCAAAGCGAAGCTTTGCTGACCCGATGGAATCCTAATCTTCAATCTTATGCAAAGCGAAGCTTTGCTGACCCGATCAAATCCTAATCTTCAAACTAATGCAAAGCGAAGCTTTGCTGACCCGATGGAATCCTAATCTTCAATCTTATGCAAAGCGAAGCTGCTATTGCTAGGAGACTTAATCCTCAATCTTATGCAAAAGCGAAGCTTTGCTGACCCGATGGAATCCTAATCTTCAAACTAATGCAAAGCGAAGCTTTGCTGACCCGATAGAATCTAATCTTAAACTAATGCAAAGCGAACTTTGCTGACCCAATGGAATCCCTAATCTTCAAACTAAGGCAAAGCGAAGCTTTGCTGGCCAATGGAATCTAATCTTCAAACTTATACAAAGCGAAGCTTTGCTGACCCGATGGAGACTTAATCTTCAATCTTATGCAAAGCGAAGCTTTACTGACCCAATGGAGAACTTAATCTTCAAACTAATACAAAAGCAAGCTTTACTGGTAATGGAATCTAATCTTCAAACTAATGCAAAGCGAAGCTTTACTGGCCAATTAATGGAATCCTAATCTTCAAACTAATGCAAAGCGAAGCTTTACTGACCCAATGGAATCTAATCTTCAAACTAAGGCAAAGCGAAGCTTTGCTGACCCATGGAATCCTAATCTTCAATCTTATGCAAAGCGAAGCTTTACTGACCCGATGGAATCCTAATCTTCAAACTAAGGCAAAGCGAAGCTTTGCTGACCCGATGGAATCTAATCTTCAAACTAATGCAAAGCGAAGCTTTGCTGAACCGATGGAATCCTAATCTTCAAACTGAGGCAAAGCGAAGCTTTGCTGCCCCGATGGAATCCTAATCTTCAAACTTATGCAAAGCGAAGCTTTACTGACCTTAATGGAGAACTTAATCTTCAATCTTATGCAAAGCGAAGCTTTGCTGACCCGATGGAATCTAATCTTCAAACTAATGCAAAGCGAAGCTTTACTGGTAATCGAATCCTAATCTTCAAACTAATGCAAAGCGAAGCTTGCTGACCCGATCAAATCCTAATCTTCAAACTAATGCAAAGCGAAGCTTTGCTATTGATCAGAATCCTAATCTTCAATCTTATGCAAAGCGAAGCTTTGCTGATTGTGGAATCCTAATCTTCAAACTAATGCAAAGCGAAGCTGCTATTGTCAGAATCCTAATCTTCAAACTAAGGCAAAGCGAAGCTTTGCTGACCCGATGGAATCCTAATCTTCAAACTTATGCAAAGCGAAGCTTTGCTGACCCGATGGAGACTTAATCTTCAATCTTATGCAAAGCGAAGCTTTGCTGACCCGATCGAATCCTAATCTTCAAACTAATGCAAACCGAAGCTTTGCTGACCCGATGGAATCCTAATCTTCAAACTAATGCAAAGCGAAGCTTTGCTGACCCGATCGAATCCTAATCTTCAAACTAAGGCAAAGCGAAGCTTTGCTGACCCGATGGAATCCTAATCTTCAATCTTATGCAAAGCGAAGCTTTGCTGACCCGATGGAGACTTAATCTTCAATCTTATGCAAAGCGAAGCTTTGCTGACCCGATGGAGACTTAATCTTCAAACTAATGCAAAGCGAAGCTTTGCTGGACCCGATGGAATCCTAATCTTCAAACTAATGCAAAGCGAAGCTTTGCTGACCTGATCGAATCCTAATCTTCCAAACTAATGCAAAGCGAAGCTTTGTACCCTGGAATCTAATCTTCAATCTTATGCAAAGCGAAGCTTGCTACCCGATCAAATCCTAATCTTTCAAACTAATGCAAAGCGAAGCTTTGCTGATTATTGGAATCTAATCTTCAAACTAATGCAAAGCGAAGCTTTGCTGACCCTATCTAATCCTAATCTTAAAACTAATGCAAAGCTAAGCTTTGCTGACCCGATGGAATCCTAATCTTCAATCTTATGCAAAGCGAAGCTTTTGACCCAATGGAATCCTAATCTTCAAACTAAGGCAAAGCGAAGCTTTGCTGACCCGATAGAATCCTAATCTTCAAACTAATGCAAAGCGAAGCTTTACTGATTGATGGAATCCTAATCTTCAAACTAAGGCAAAGCGAAGCTTTACTGACCCGATGGAATCCTAATCTTCAAACTTATGCAAAGCGAAGCTTTGCTGGATTAATGGAGACTTAATCTTCAATCTTATGCAAAGCAAGCTTTACTGGACCCAATAGAACTTAATCTTCAAACTAATGCAAAGCGAAGCTTTACTGGCCGATGGAATCCTAATCTTCAAACTAATGCAAAGCGAAGCTGCTGACCCGATCGAATCCTAATCTTCAAACTAATGCAAAGCGAAGCTTTGACCAATGGAATCCTAATCTTCAATCTTATGCAAAGCGAAGCTTTGCTGACCCGATTGTCAAATCCTAATCTTCAAACTAATGCAAAGCGAAGCTTTGCTATTTGATGGAATCCTAATCTTCAATCTTATGCAAAGCGAAGCTTTGCTGACCCAAATGGAATCCTAATCTTCAAACTAATGCAAAGCGAAGCTTTGCTATTGACCCGATGGAATCCTAATCTTCAAACTAAGGCAAAGCGAAGCTTTGCTGACCCGATGGAATCCTAATCTTAAACTTATGCAAAGCGAAGCTTGCTGACTGATTGTCAGAACTTAATCTTCAATCTTATGCAAAGCGAAGCTTTGCTATAATCGAATCCTAATCTTCAAACTAATGCAAACCGAAGCTTGCTGACCCGATGGAATCTAATCTTCAAACTAATGCAAAGCGAAGCTGCTATTGTCGAATCTAATCTTCCAAACTAAGGCAAAACGAAGCTTTACTATGGAATCCTAATCTTCAATCTTATGCAAAGCGAAGCTGCTGACCCGATGGAATCCTAATCTTCAAACTAAGGCAAAGCGAAGCTTTACTGACCCGATGGAATCCTAGTCTTCAAACTTATGCACAAAGCGAACTGCTTTGTGACCCGATGGAATCCTAATCTTCAAACTAAGGCAAAGCGAAGCTTGCTGACCCGATGGAATTCTAATCTTCAAACTAATGCAAAGCGAAGCTTTACTTGCTGACCCGATGGAATCCTAATCTTCAATCTTATGCAAAGCGAAGCTTTGCTGACCCGATGGAATCTAATCTTCAAACTAATGCAAAGCGAAGCTTTGCTGACCCAATGGAATCCTAATCTTCAAACTAATGCAAAGCGAAGCTTTACTGACCCGATGGAATCCTAATCTTCAATCTTATACAAAGCGAACTGCTATTGCTGACCCGATGGAATCCTCATTTTCAAACTAATGCAAAGCGAAGCTTTGCTGACCCGATCGAATCTTAATCTTCAAACTAATGCAAAGCGAAGCTTTGCTGACCCGATGGAATCCTAATCTTCAAACTAATGCAAAGCGAAGCTTTGCTGTGTAATAATCCTAATCTTCAATCTTATGCAAAGCGAAGCTTTGCTATTGTCGATGGAATCCTAATCTTCAATCTTATGCAAAGCGAAGCTTTGCTGACCCGATAGAATCCTAATCTTCAAACTAATGCAAAGCGAAGCTTTGCTGACCCGATGGAATCCTAATCTTCAATCTTATGCAAAGCGAAGCTTTGCTGACCCGATGGAATCCTAATCTTCAAACTAATGCAAAGCGAAGCTTTGCTGACCCGATGAAATCCTAATCTTCAAACTAATGCAAAGCGAAGCTTTGCTGACCCGATGGAGACTTAATCATCAATCTTATGCAAAGCGAAGCTTTGCTGACCCGATAGAATTCTAATCTTCAAACTAATGCAAAGCGAAGCTTTGCTGACCCGATGGAATCCTAATCTTCAATCTTATGCAAAGCGAAGCTTTGCTGACCCGATGGAATCCTAATCTTCAAACTAATGCAAAGCGAAGCTTTGCTGACCCGATCGAATCCTAATCGTCAAACTAATGCAAAGCGAAGCTTTGCTGACCCGATGGAATCCTAATCTTTAATCTTATGCAAAGCGAAGCTTTGCTGACCCGATGGAATCCTAATCTTCAATCTTATGCAAAGCGAAGCTTTGCTGACCCGATCGAGACTTAATCTTCAATCTTATGCAAAGCGAAGCTTTGCTGACCCGATCGAATCCTAATCTTCAAACTAATGCAAAGCGAAGCTTTGCTGACCCGATAGTCGAACGCGGAAGCTATTGACTTTCTACGTAAGTCGTGTTTTTTAATTTTTTTTTTTTAAGCTTCATTTTTATGTTAAGTGGAATGTCATTAAGTGTCAATTTGGGAGCTGGTGCACTGACCCTAACAGACAAAGAGTGTGCTCAGAGCATGCTTTCTAAGTCTTATTTTTTTTAAAAGAGCTCACCCAATTAGCGTACTCTTTCATATAATCAAAAGGACCTCTACGGTACCTCAGAAAGAACATCTCGAGAGCTCGCTTTTTTTTGCTTGCAAGTTTTTCATGCAAGTGAATCTTGAGAGCATGCTTAGAGTAAGTAGAGTAAGCTCTACTGAGCACAGTTTATTTTTACAAAAATTAAAAAAAAATTGCATGCTCAGAAGAGCATACTCTTGAGCACGCTCTTAAGATATTTACATTTTCTTGTTTATGTGATTTTTGAAGATTTGAACCTTAAACTGAGGGTGTCTTAATGAAATTCCTATCATCTCTTTGCTGTCATATTGCCTTTCGGAATTGATATGTTCAATTCAACTAAAAACAAATTTAAACTTTCCATACAGAAAATTTTAGCTCTTGTAATAGTAATTTCTGCAAACGCTTGTTAAGTATAAAACAAACAAAATTTTAGTGTGCTCTTAAGAGTTCATTAAAGAGCATGTTTTTTGCGTACTCTCTTGAGCATACTCTTAAGAGTATGAAAAAGAGTACGTTAAAAAAACTTGCATGCAAGTATTGCTTCATAAGAGTTTGGTTTGAGTACGCTATAGATCCCGCTCAATAGCGGGATCTTGGGAGTTGATTGAAAAACCGTTCTCTCGACCATGCTCTCTAGACAAGAGCATGCTCTTTGTCTGTTAGGGTGAGTGAACCCCATGAATAAGATAACAGTAAAAAATCTACAATGGGTTTTCGATTTGAACAGATGCGATATGAGCTACCTATTTCGATTTGATTAACCAAAAATTTTCTATACAAAAATTTAAATTTTCATTTTAAACGGTTAATTTTCATCACGTTTCGATTTGAAAAAATGGAATAAATCATCTGTTCAAATTGAGGATGCCTGTACTTAAAAGTTGTCTGCTAATAGAAATCGAATTAGGAAAATTTGTGTTTGTTTCATTTATTTTTTTTAACTTAGTCATTACAGTAATACCAACCTCTATTCAGTATCCTCACTATCCTCTATCTATGAAAAACCTATGAGTGACTAAATGTTATCGGCTAGAAAAATACTAACAAATTGAAGATCCTACCACCATTATGACCTTGAGTTACACTTGATTTAAGAATGCTTTCATCATTATCACTCAATTTATCTGCTTTTCATTACAATTCAATCAGAACTCTATATCATGATGCATCAATTTGACAAAAGTTTGTACTGATTCTCATATTTTGACTCATATATATCGGCCTCGCCGAAAAATTGAGGAATTCAAAGTAACGGTTTTTTGAAATTCAAATTATGACAAAATTTTTGTTTCGAGAAATACACTTCAAATCTTTATGATATTGATTATCTTAGCATCAAATCATAAAGAATTAAACTTAAATTTTGATTTCATGTACTTAAATACTTGAATTATTAGTTCATTCAAAAGTTTTTTCAATTTTTCCAAATTTTAGTCAATTGAAAAATTCAAATTTATTTCGACCGTTACAGATTTTTGAACATAAATTTGCAATTTCTCATATTTTAACAATTCCAAAAATTAATTTTGATATTATGATTTGTTAAGCAAGTGCTTACACAAAATTTGGCGTAAAAAATTTGAATATTACTGCAGTAACCGCAGAGATATTGACAGTTTTTAAAATAAAAATTAATTTTTCCTCAAAATTCTTCGTCAGGAACGCTCATTAAAATTGATTTTTCATCAAAATTAAGCATCGTATTGCTATAAATTTGGTATCAAAATGTTCGTCTCGAAGAAATACATAACTTAAAATAATAAAAGAAAATGTTTTCTTATAAAAAATCATAGTAAATTGATAAAAACTGTGCGTTCCTGACGAAGAATTTTTTTTCGGCGAGACCGATATAATTTTTATACTTTTATAACTTTAATTGCCTCAAAAAATGAAGCCGTAAATGTTTAAAAAGTTCAAAGCTCCAATAAACTTATTCATAATTGCCTGATTGCCTAAATTAACCTTCCTCCACAAACTTTATCTGCACATCTTTAATATGCACTCTAAAGCACATCCCCAACAAAGTTAAAATAACTTTTTAATTGTTTCACTTTTAATTTCCAAAGAAAATTATTTTTTTAAAGTGCATATTGAGAAGTGCAATAAAAGTAGAACAAAAATTTTAAGCATGTACGATAAAGCACAACATGCACAAAAAATAACACTTTTCGAATTAATTTTCTTTTCAATTCAATCTTTTTTTTTCATTATTTATCAATGAAAGAACAAACTTTCTAGTTTGGATGGGGGAACAAATTAAAGAAAATTTTCAGAAGAGTCATAGACTCGATACGAACACTTTTATTTTTTATTGAGCAGCACAGTGTTGCTCTTTGAAGTCAATAATTAAAATTCATGAGACAACCTGAAGCTTTCGAGTTGAAAAAACTTTTTGTTTTTACTTCTTTTTTTTACTTTTAACCCACTTCAAGGATGGCAGAAATAATTTTAATCATCAGAATGTGAGCAAATCAAAGGAAAAAGTTTCAATCCCTTGAGTGGAAAGTAAGCGGGTAAAACAAAATATAAAGTTCATTTTCTGTTGTTTTGTTGATGTGCACACAGGTGATATTAAACAATTTTTAGCGCATTTGATGCAGAGGCTTAGCCAGGAATTTTTTGAGGGGGGGTTATTGCTACTTTTCGACGTTTTTTTTTTTTTTGGTTCGGATGTGAAAAATTCAATAATATCTAGTATAAACTTTGCGAAAATAGGGGGGTTTTGACCTCCAAAAACTTCCTCTGGCTACGCCCCTGATTTGATGGCGTAGAAATCTTAAGGTTTGTGACCTTTGATCATTCTACATTTGAAACTTCGAACTTTGATATTTAATTGAATAAAATAAAAAGAATAGAATATGGTAAAAATGAAGTAACGGTTATTTGATATTTGAATTATAATAAAAAAGTTAACCTCCTCATTTAAAAGTTGATAGCCCCTTTATAGTAATATTGTTTGGTTTCAACTCTCTTACTATAAACATCTTATTTACTTAATACTTACCTAATTATTTAGTCCATGATACAATTGATGACCTGTTGAATGTTGTGCCAAGACAATAGAAAATCGCGTTTAAATCCTAAGAAACTTAGCTCTGCTTTCTCAAGAATCCTTTTATTTTAATTTAAACTTTAAAAATTCAAAAACAGAATTGAATGAAAATAAAAGCAAACATTAAGCAAGTGAAGAAACTTGTTCCATTGTTTCTATCGTCATTTTCAAAATACAATTTACATTATACACTTTTACTTTTTTTGTCTAAAGCAATAAAAGTTTACAATTCTTACTTAAGTGAAATTGAGCAAGATTTGACTTTGTAAGTCTTCTGTTTTTCTCACTTCAATATCCACCCTCACTTTCGTTTAATTCTTCTTTCTTAAAATACAATAGAGTGCTTTTATTGCCTGAAATTCACTCAACAAAATTAATTTTATGTGCATAACAATAACATAATGGTACTTGTGTTGCTTTCCAAAAATTCCTTTTTAGCTGAGTTTTTGGGAAGATTTGTTGTCTATGCGATCATTATGGGTAGGTCTTGTAGATCTATGATCAATTGGTTTAATATTAAATATGAGCAATGAATTAGCTGGCTTTAATGTTTGTAATTTAAACAAATTAAAAAGCAATAAATAATCCATATTCGAGCTATCCATAGACCTGATTCTAATGTATTTTGAGATTTTAAAAATATATCTTTTAGGTTAAAAAACTCTAATCCTCAAGTAACAATTCATCCCTAATCTAATTGTTTTAAATGAAATCTTTCTCCTACATATCCATCCTATTGTAGCTAGCTATGAACAGCTCTAGTATTCTCTTCATTTTTGAATACATTTTTACTGCTTTTTTGAGAAAAAGAAATAAATGTGTTTTTAGTGAATTGAAATTCATTTGACCTCATTTTATACATTTTTTTGGTAGAATTCATTTCAATAAAATTAAATTTCTCCTTTTCACACCGAGAAGGAAAAAGAAAGAAAAATAAAAATGTTGATTCCTTTTTTCTGTTTTCAGTACAAATATAACAATTTCTTTCATTTCATTGAGAGAAAAAAAGCACTATACATGCAAATGATTTGAATAGAGCGATATGATGTTGAAGACATGCTAGATGTGTAGAATATTTTAGAGATGCATGCATGCAGTGCTCATGTTAAAAATTTTTATTGAATTTAACATGTGAAAATGATCTCATTTTTTTGTGCAGCACATCATAAAGTTTCGTTCTTCTCTCCTCTCTCTCTCTGCCTTTTATGTTGATTGATTGTATTTGTCCCATTTTATTTGAAATCCTTCTTACTCTCGTTCATCAATCTACGTTGCTGTATGTTGAGATTAAATGAAAATTTTCTAGCAGTTGTTGCTAGCTTTGCTTCTTCTGAGCGTGTTGCCTTGACATTAGATTCTAATAATAAGTCAAAAACGTCCAATTATGTTTTAAGTATTTTAAGGCGCATTGTGCTTGACAAAAAGGATTGGGATGAATGCATATTTATTGGATCCAAGATTATTAGATGTATCATTTTTAAGATTAATATGAATTAATGCATTAGGTCCCTTTAAAAACTTTTTTTGCTTTCGAAAGCTACTTGAAAGCTTTCAGGTACTCAGCTATTTCAGAATTATATCTAAATCTATTCCCATTTAGAAAAGGGATCTTTTTAAACAAAACCCATGACCCTATTCCTTAAAAATTGAACCAGAGACTCCCTCAAAGTGCACAACAATACAACAAAAAAGTCAGCTAAAACTAAGAAGCAAATTGTAGATGTAGAAAGAGAAAGGATTATTTTGATGAAAAATCCAATTTATTTTATTCTGTCAACTCTCATTCACAAGACTAGGGAACGTGTTTGTATAAATTTGTCTTATTAAAAAGCGTAATGTTCATTGCTCCAAACCTTGCTCCCTGTTTCGTTCTTGCTTATATTCAATTTAATTTTTTGTATATATTTTTTGACTCTCGCTTAAAGCAGAATGCACGAATACAGTAGCAACAACAAAAGGGCCAGAAGCAAAGCACACAAAAAAAAGTATGAAGAAACAACAAAATTGAAAGTTTTCAGGAGGGAAAAGAAATTTTAATGGAAAAGCTTGTTAGAAATTTTTTTCGTTGGATAATTTTCATAACGAATGAATAAGAAGTTAGCTGAATATTCTTACTTCTGTATGTCTCGAAAGGTAAAGAAATCACCAACAGACAAAGTTTACCCTTTTTTGTTACCATTCCAATTTTCTGTTTTCTCTTCTTCTCATGTGATTTATGGCAACATAATAAAGTTTATTTTATTTTTTTGTGTAATAAAATGGAATCTTTTTCCCCTCTCATTCAATTTTAGTAGTAGTTTTGGCTTGCAAATTGGTCTGACAATTTTTTACTAGGTATTTTAGAATTTTATTTTTATTTTGTTTTTATGAACAAAAGTTTTGCTTATTGCTTAAAAATAACTGTAAATTGGAGATTACGAATATTAGTTTTTATTTGAAAGCTTTAGTTTTGTGGATGTTTGATAATTGCTTTTATAAATTGAGCAATATTACTTTAGCTAATAAAAAGTCATTAAATTCAATTTTCTAGAAGTAAAGCTATAAAGCACATCAGTGGTCTACACAAGGGGGAACTGAATGGTCGAATTGTTCATCATCTATCCCCTTACTAATTTCTTACAAATAATAATTAATTTCATGTACCCCACCTAGCGTAATCAAGGGAGGGTTTTTGGGGTTCTGACAGGGGCGTAGCCAGGGGGATTTTGACGGTTAACCCCCCTATTTTTGCGAAGTTTACACTAGATATTATTAAACTTTTTAGATCCAAACCAAAAAAATGTCGAAAAGGAGCCACCCCCCCCCCCCTCCTCTCAAAATAATTCCTTGCTGCACCCTTGGGTATTGATCCCCCCTCTTTTAGGAAAATTTGCTTCAATTTGTTACCGTTTTTTGAGAAAAAATCTCAAAACCCCTTAAATTTTTTGCTTTCAATACAAAAAAAAAAATTTCAAAACTCTTTCTCGAAAAATTTCTGGCTACGCTCCTGAGCACGTTAATCTTTGCAGAACAAAGAATTAATAATAATTTGAGTATTTTGATTTTTAGATAAGAACATCTTAAATTTCTAGAATTTAAAACCAAAAACATTCCTTTTTATGTTCTTAAAATGCATTCTAATATTGAAAACTGAAAACCTTCCAAACTTCACCTCTAAAATCCTCTTAAAAGATTCAAAATGAAAAAGCACTCAGAATTTTTTATGAATTACTCTAAATGAACTCAATCAACAGAAATTTTCCATTCTAAATTTTAATGTTTAGCAATAAAATTTTTTATTATTTCTCCAACAATACAGACCAAAGTTTTTTTTGTTCTTTATAAATTCAATAGCATGCGAACATACTTTTTAAACTCAATTGTGCTTCAAACTCAAATATGCAGTTTCATTACCCATAAGAGAAGTATTCTCATACAGAAATAAATAAAATCCTTAGAGCAGAACATACCAACATTACACTTAACTTTTTTTCCTCTGTGTGTTATTTTAGTTCACAGCAATAGAAAAACTAAGCAGCAGAAATTTTTTTACATTATGCATGCTCTTCATATAAGTATGAAAAACTGAGAATAAAAATAATTTCTCGGTGCATTTCGCACAACTTTTTTTTCCATTTGTTTCAGTTCTTCTGCTGTTTTGAGTTAATTAATGCATGACTTGATGTGAAGAAGGTAAGTATTGGATATCTACTTTTAAAAAGCTGACTGGACAGATGAAGCATTGTTTTTATAAATAGAATCCCGATCCAATAGATTTTCAATGTGTACTTCCGTAAACTCAAACTTTTGACTCAATGATCCTTAAAGCAGTTCTTCTACAATATTGCATGCAATTTTTCAATTAGAATTCATTGCTTTAGCTTCACCATTACAATGTAGTTACATTAATGAAGTTAATTTCCATCTTTCTATCCACAATAGGCTAGTTATGCCTGAATGATACAGGAAATAAATTTCAATCTCATTAGGAGCAGATATTTTCTTTTATTTCTATGACTTTCTATGGACACAATGAAGTGGAATAATTGTACGTTAATTTTTTATGTTCTGCCTACTAACTTCATTCGTTGATGCTAATGCTTAAGGCATTTGCTGATAAAACTATTGGAATTAGATGAATGCGTAGAAGTTTTTATAGAATTGGGATAAAATTAAAGAATTCTAGCTAGTTTAATGTGATCTTAATAAGACTGGTTTTCAGTAATGGAACTAAAATGTCTTTAAACTTTACAAATCAAGAAATAAGATGTTGATTGTTAGAGAGTTGAAACCAAACTAAATGTTTATTGTAAAAGGGCCAGTAACTTTGAAGAAGGGTAGTAAACTAAGTGTTGTTGCAAATTTATTTCAAATATAAAATGACCGTTGTCACTTTTTTAAAAAAATATTTTCTTTGGGGTTGTTCACTTTGTACGTTCGCTTTTTAGTGGGAGGGGGGCCTAAGCTTTTGTAATAGGTCAAACAAAAGAAAATCCCGACTACTGACATTTCGAAATTTGTCAGTTAAATACAATTAAAAATTTGAAAATAAAAATTGTGAATGTGTTGGTAATTTTTTTCACCAATTTTTATTTTCAAGATAATTTGACGATTAAAGCTTGTTAATTTACGCTTTATTGATTTAATGATAGAAAATTTGCTGAAGAATGCAATTCATTTGATAAATCAAGATCCAGAATGGAAAAATGCAAAAATATTTTGATTTTAAAATCTTTGTTTGTTTACAAAATTTTTTGTCTACATTTGATTTCGAAGTTTTCGAAATCAATTTCGAAAAACTTCGAACTGAAGTGACGATAGTCGGAGAAAATCTTTTTCATACGAGAAACGTAGCAAGGGGGGGTCTAAAAAATCGTTTTATTGCGTAACATAATAAGTGATCGGCCATTTTAAATTTAGTACTAAAAATTTCTAATGAATGATAAAGAACCAGTGCAAAATAAGCATCAAACAAACAATTCCACTCAGCAGTAACAATCCCCAACAATGCTTCATAAAACGCGTTTTAACAATTAGATAATTCATGCCATTTGTTTATTCAGAAACAGGAGATTTTATTGACCGCAAAAAGCTGGAATTGCAAATTATATGTTCTTACTCACTTCCTCATTGTGAGTCCATTGTATGACTTTTCCATTTCCATTGAAATGTATACGTATTCCGGAAATGTAGCACTATATATACACACTAGTAAGAGAATTGAAAGCTGGAAAATATTTTTTATCTATTTCAGCGTAAATAAATAATAATTTTTTATTTCGTACCATCGAGTGCTTTTTGGATGCATTGAAGAAGAATTGAGTTGGATTAATTTTGTTTTGTCTTGATGTTCTTGTTTTTGAAGAATAGACAAGATTAAAGTGATCATGTTAAATGTGTTGGAATTATGAAATGCTAGTTTAAATTGGCAGCACAGTTGATATTGGCAGCCAGCCGCAACCACTCAAATGATATTCGAGGCTAGTACATTATGCAACTCCTTCTGACTTGATATAATTTTTAGTGCCTAATAAAGTACTGCCAAGCCAATAATGCGCCATAATCATCAGTCAATAAAAAATTTTTAAGCTTCAAAGCTCCTATCATTGTGTGTTTTTACAATTTTTCCTACATTTACCCATGCTCTTCAGCACCCTATTCAATTTTATTTGCTAGTAGAAAAATAGCATTTTCACGCTGTGTTGCAAATACAAATTGAAAACCAGAATTTCTCTTTTTTATATTTTCAAATATGCAATGCAATTTTTTCCACTATTTTGTGTACAACTAGGAAAGCTTAAGCTCTATTGCATACACACGCGAGATTCCATTGCGGTTTTATGATCGAAGTTATTTTTTTTCGGCAACGATTCAAGCTTGGATAAATGAATGAAAATATGCGAAAAAAAAATTGAATGCATGATAACTTTGAGCTCTTCAATATGCACATGCAGGAAGATGGAAGCATAAAAAAATCATTTAAACGGAAAAAAATAGTGCATTTTTAGAAGTTTTCTCATATTTTTTATCGTGACAAGGAATGAGGAATAAATTCCAGCCGCAGATGCCTTTTTAATGGGTTGAAAACAATTTTTTTATATCATAGAGCAATGCGGATTTTTTTTTTTTTTTTTTGGAGAAAAATTCACGAAAATATTTTTTTGCTTGTTTGTTATGAATTGTATTGAAGGAAAATATTTATCAAGCCCATTCAGTTCCGCAACGATGAGTGTTGAAAAATTCATGCGGAAAAAAGTTTATCAAATATTTTGTGCAATTTTCAAAAATTCTAAAAAGGAAATTTTTATGCTTAAGTTGGCACGTTTAGATTTGATTGAATTCACTAGAAATTCATTTTATAGGAGCTAAATGCAGAATGTTTGTTTGTAGGAATCAATAGTGTCGAATTCAGAGGCGTAGACAGGGGACCCCTACCCTCCCCCCTTCGAGGATTTTTTTTTTTCACTTTGCTAGGGTTTTTAATAAAAATAATAATTTGGACCCGCCTAAAAAAATTTCTGGCTACACCTCTGGTGGAATTGATTAGAATTCTAATCTTTGCTAGGCATAGAAGTTCATTTATGTCGTCTAATTTTTGGAGGTTGAAGGAATCTGAGGCTGCGTGACAGTCTTTAACAATAGATTTTTTTGAGTGAAATTTTGTGACAGAGGTGGAGGTCTAAAAATTTAATTTTTTAATGAACGTCACAAATGACTGAACCTATAGCTTATAAATTTTTTCAAGGAAGTCAAAAAGTCAAATAATACCATAATTCAGATAAATCGTAGTTTAGTTCATAAGCAGAGATTAAATGATATTAATAATGACATTAATTATTATTTGTACACAAGTCGCCATCAACGTGCAAGATTATTTTTTGCATAAAAGACAAAACAGGTTTTAGTCCTTGAAATACAACAATCAATTCTTGAAAGTTCACCGATATACAGCAAAAATAAAATTACACACAAGGTGTTATTATTTTTGACCATCTCAGTTTATTATCAACCATTAAACTGTGTAGTTGCATGATTATGGAAAAGACACTGAAAATCTGTTTATTCATTTTATTCGTATGCTGTTCGTTTGTGGAATTGCAAGAGTCATCAAATTTATTTCCATTGTGCAGTAGACGATATCCAGATATTGGAGAATGCATTTCAAAAGCATTCAATAAGTTGAGACCAAATTTAGTAACGGGAAGATTGTCTCCAGAATATGTAATAAAACCGTTAGATCCATTTTTAATTCCTCGATATCGACTAAGTCTTGGTCTTCTTGCAATTAATTTTTATGATGTTAACATCACTCGATTAACAAGGTTTAACTTGAAAGGTTTTCGGTAAGTAAAATTTTTATTTTATTTGGGAACACGTCCAACAATTTTACATCCTAACGGGATTAAATTCATGATACAGTTTAGCAATAGAATTAACTCTGTTTTTTTGTTGACGATCAGAATTAAACTGAATATTTAGCAATACGAGGGGTTAACAAATATGTTAGATTGAAATACAATTTAAATTATAAAAAATAACCGTTATAACTAGTTATATCAAACAATTGTTGTTTCATGCATCCAAAACAGAAACTGTTTACCCTATTTTTTCGACATAAGTCCAGGGCTGGGTTTCTAGGGTATACTCTAGGGTAGTGGTGATCAATCTTTTCTTGTGCCGCGGCACTCCTTGTGAATAAGTCATGGTCAAAACCCCACGCGGAACACGGCTCGTAGTACTTTTCAAATAATCGGCACACTAGTGTGCCGCGGCACACCGGTTGGCCATCACTACTCTAGGGTTGTATCAGAAAATGTTTTACAGTTCAAATTCCACAAAAATCCATTCCTAAAAATTCCGTTCTTCGATAATATTTTTCAAAAAAATCTGCTTCCTCCTAGAAACCCACACCGAGGCTTAATAAGGAGTAGGGGGTTATATCGAGAAAACGGGGTAATGGCTTTCTACATATTCATATTCCTTTTATTTATTTCTAGTGCATACTTTGATGGTGACTACCTAAAATATTTTCCATACGTAGAACACGAAAGACTTAATCTCTCAGCTAAATTCAGTCTTGATGGATTCGTGCCAATTCCTCTAATTGGGGAAGTTTCACTTTCGTTTCTTGATGTAATTGCTCAAGGAAATGGAAGTGTTCACATAATTAAAAGAAATGGAATTGAATATTTTGAAATTGAACAAGCGAAACTAAATTTTGACAGATTAAAAGTTGGAGACATCAAAATTTCACTTCTTTCAGGAAAATCAATTCAACCAGGACCAGTTTTAATTTCCTTTTTGAATTCTTTTGATGGAATTTTTCAAAGGTTCTTGTATAAGGTATTTGAGCCACAAATTGATGTCCTTCATTTAGAGATTGCAAATAGTTTTGTAAAGGATATTCCAGTGAGTTATTACTTCAGTGACTAACTAGTAAATGAAATAAATAAAGTTTCATTACTGCAATCCAAATTATTAATTTTTTGTTAATCTTTAAGATTTTTTTTCAGTAGTCAGACCATGCATGTCATATTAAAGCCATTGATGAATAACTTCTCAGAAAGCCATTCAGACAAAAATAAACAAGCAAGTCTACTTTAGTTCTCATATCATGATAAATTTTCCACATAATATGGAATGTACACAATCATTAAGTGTTGGAACAAATAATCCTATGTACAGTCAACTGAATATCAACTCATACTGAAAGCTCTCTTTATGATTTGAATTAAAAAATTTCTTCTATACTTTATCATGATAATCATCCCCTCATGCATGTCTGTTCATTGTTCATTTTGTCACACTGCTACCTATATACGAGAATCATCATCTTCATAGCTTTCATGTAGAATTTACTTAAACACTTTCTACTTAATTCGAATCCTTTGTTTCTTCTATACTCTTTCAAATGTTCTACATTTTCTAATCCCTAACCACATGAATGTGTAAAAAGGATCTAAAAGAAGATATCAAGCATAGAAAAAGATCCCTTAGGCACTGGAAATAGAGAAACAAAAGAGTATGCGGAAATAAACATTAAAAACGCAATGGTTGATGATACCTTTATACATATCATATCAGGTAAGAGTCGACATGTACAAAGCCAATTTCATTTTCATCATGGAAAAACTAAACCCCACATGAGTGAATGTTCATTCATTTTTTTTTTATTCATGTAGAATTTAATTTCGTGCTCAACTTTAAGCAAATTTCACTTTACTTTTCCATTTCGACTATTTTCTATCTATCTACTCATCCACAATATGCGATGACGATGACAATTGTGATATGTTGAAAATAATTTTACCTCTTCTCATTTATTGCATTTTGTACTTTTAGTTCTTCATGAACATTTTGTGGAAGGTGATAAAGCTCAACTGAGTGATTTTTCTCTCTCTCCCTCTATTTTTCACCATTTTTCTTTATGTCTATAGATATGGCTAGTGTATACATAAACTCTTGAATATTTTTGTTGGCATAATACCAAAATGAACAGGTATTGTTGTATTGTGGTATGGTTTGAAGCGCATTTTTTAAGGAGTTTCATGTTACCTGTGACTTACTTCCTGATATTTTTTGTGATTTTTTCTGCACAAAATAAAATAAGAGAATTTAAAGTGCATAAAAAGGGGCATTTAAATACGAAAAAGTTGACTAAAAAGATTTAAATTTCGAAAGTTCGTTATTTTTTGAATTTTAAGAATCCGTTAATGCTGCTAAATTCAGAAAATATGGCATATTCCGAAAACAATTAAAATCACATTTTTCTAAATATTCTTTGATCTAAGTTTCAATACTTAAAATCAACGGCAAAAGACAATTCTACCTGCATTTCACCTCCAAATCTCTCAACAAAATAACAGCTAACATTCGAAAGAAGAAACAAACAGTACGAATGAATGTCCTGAAGGGAAATAGCACCAAATAGATAGATACACAAATAGATATATAGATAGATACACTAAGCCAGTCCAATGTCCATTAAAAATTACTATTCCCCATGATAGTTAAACTGGATGGCAAATCGAGTCCGCAAACATTGTGGACATCGGTAGAGAACTTTATATAACAACTGTATAACACATATAAATACAGTGGCAATGGCAATGAGAGAGCAGAGGAGAAAAAGAAAAGGAATAAAAGATAAAGGATGATTGCAGGAAATAACCGTAGAATGAGATTATACATAGCCACAACAAAACGACCTGGAAAATCTAGCAAAGCCACATGGAGACATGTTGAGGATGAAATAGAGAAGAAGACAAAAAAGAGAAAAGATGAACAGCAGCAGAAGCATCAAACATGATAGAAAAATTGCTCGCTTGAGATAAATTGAACATCAATTGGATTTTTTTTTTTTGCTTGCTGCTTGCTTGCTTGCTTCTTCCTTGATGTGAAAGTGTGTGGAAACAAACAGAAGAAGAAATTATTTTGAAAAATTCAAGAAATTGCCTTCTCCTGATGTTGATTGTCACATTTGCTTCACTTCTATCGCTGTTGCTGAACGGATAGAAATAGAAATGAAAAATTTAGAGTGGAAAATTGGATTTTGTTGTTGATGAAGAAACTGAATTCTTTAAATATATAATACGAGTTTAAGATTATGTGATTATTGTCTTTCTATTTTACGGTTAGATTTCTAATAGATTTGAACGGCAAGTGCAAACAGAAATGAAGTTTTATGATACAGCAATTGCTGGTATCAATCGTATAATAAATGCTAGATATTATCTAATAAATTTGAGAAACCACAAACCTTAAATCATTGACTGCAATCTTTACAACCACAAAAAATTTAACTTTCAATGAGCAAGCTTAAAAAGTGTGAATAATATTTGACAAACCATCAAACTCTTCAGAATATTTTTTCAAATAAAGTAGGCAAAGACACGTGTATTTAGAATCTTAATTTTAAAATGTCGGTATAAATTTTGTTATAAAATATCTTGCAACTAGGACGCTAAACAGCTTAATTGTTTGTTGCATTCGATAGATGCCATTTAGTAGATAGCAGTTAAACTAATTTATGTTCCTTAATTCCTTTTAGATTCTTAATTATTTTAAGTTTAAAACCTTTAGCGGTTTGACTTATTGTTGCAAAACTTTTCATCAAAATTTTTTGAATTTAAAATAGTCGTTTTGCTGTAATTTCAATTAAAAACTTTTTGTTTTTGATTTTGTTCACTTATGACGTCCATCAAAAACTTGGATTGTTATATCCCTTCCCCCCTCTATCACAACACCTTCAAACAAAAAAATCCTATTGTTTAAACATGAGATCATATACATAAGGGGTCGTTTATAAAATAAAAAAAAAAAATAAACTTTGATAGTATGAGTTTTGATTGGAGAGAAGCTTGTTTACATGGAGTCAGACCCTCTCACCCCTAAAAATTAGACGTCATAAGTGAACAACCCCTTTACATTATTTGACAATTTTGTTGTTCTATCTTCTTAATAATGAATACATTCTCAAGCTTACTTAAAAATCTCGACAAATTTTCTCAACTCTCATCTGCCTAATGAACATCTTTTGTAGGCAAAACACACAAGTTTACATTCTTAAATTAAAATTCTGTAGAGATGTTTCAGTCACTCTTACAAAAAATTATCATCACACTCATTACGTTGTCATGTGAATGCTCATTAAGAATAGTAAAGCTTTTTTAAAGCTTGAATAGCATGAAAACATTTTGCACTTATACACATAATCAGCAGTCTCATTTTCACTATTTTCACAAAAGTCATACAAAAACGGTAGAAAATATGCCGAAAGCGATAAAGAATTTTATTTTATGAATAATTATTGTCACATCGACATTATGTTTCGTAGACATACAATTTTGTATGTCTTGAATAGAGAATAGTACCTAGCTGCTGAAGAAAGGAAGGCTTCACATGTAGAATGCAATAATAGATGGATGGAATGTATACCTCTAATTAGAGAAAATAGTTTTTCCACCTACAGTCCTCATTAAAACATGCATTCTGAATTATGAAGCTACAACGATGTATATGTGCATTTACCACTGCATGCATTTAAACAATAAATAAAGAAGGAACGAAAAAAAAATTAAAAAGGAAATCTCATTAAAAGCAGGTGCCGAAAAAATATTAAAGGAAGAAAGTATAATTTACGTTTACACTTTCTGCAATCTCATCTCATTTCATGATAAGCATTGTACCATAAATCTTTTCACATATAGTTTTTTGTTTTCAAAAAGGCTTTAGTGCAGTTTAATGTCGTTATGAGCTTGCTGCTCAAAGGGGGTGGTTGATATGGCTCAATGTTTCAAAGATTTTATTAATGACTTATTGATGATTTTTAATATAGATGACTGATTATAAATTTATTGAGTAGACATCCACGAATACATGTGCTCATTCAAAAATGTTAACGTTTTTAACGGTGTTAGTGTTTGTAAACACTAACACAATGAAAGAAATTAAAAAAATTTTGTTCTTCAATTTTTTTGAGCTTTTCGTTCAGTTTTCGCGGTTAAAAAGCATTAGAAACGATGGTTTACATGCTAATATTGCTTTTGTAACCACAAAAATGAGATTCAGTAAGCAAATTTAAGTTAAAAATTACAACTTTAATTTAAAAAATTTTTCATCCAAATTTTCTAATTTGTTTATAAACTTTCTGATAGTTTTTCCCAATATATTTATATGCCTTCATACAACTGAGCATCGACCAAACGCCGACCATAGCTCAGTTGAGTTGCTCAGTTTTTTGTACTGAAAATTTGATAGTGTTAGTGAATTTTTCAAAAATTTGAAAAAAAATAACGGCCATTTTTCTCATATGAAGACATATATAAATATTGGTTTTTCCATATATCTTGAATTTATAAATGTAGTCTTCGTTTGTTTTAATAGCTGATTTTAAAGATTGCTATAGCCTACCAAAATTCAATCTTTTTGTTTGCTTAACCTTATGCATAACCTCAAAAATTAACAATTCCTTCACCAACAGTTACCAACCCCTAATAACAAGCCTCCTCTATTCAACACAATGCCATTTCCAACGCAAGCAAGTACCGCAACATATATGAAATGAACAGAAAATATGGCAAGTAAGTAGAGCCATAAAAACCGCAATAAAAATAATTCATAACTTTATTTAATCAAGCCAATTTTTTCTTCATAAATATTTGACTTTTTCGCGGAAAAATGCATGAGAGAAAAGAGAAAAATAGAAAAAATGCCAAATAGCTTTCGACATAAATTAGAGGCGCTGCATGATTTTCCGATATAATTTATGCTTCAACAGCATTTTTTCTCATTCTCCTTTTAGTATTTTTATTCATATTCTGTGTTGTGCCTGCTTCCGCTGTTGACGAAGGAAGAACTTTGAGTAGATGGAGTTAAATTTGGTGGGTAAGAGCGCATTTTACTTCATGAAGCTTACATTTTTTAATTTGTTGACATTAGTTCCTAACCTAAAATCTGAAATTGTTAAAATCCTTTAGAATATCTATCGATATGCTCTGATTTTGTTGACTGTGACATCTACAAACCAATTTGCATTACTCCAAACAGCCAAAGAGTACAAAATTTCAGTCAAACTTAGTCCATTCAATACTAAAACATATGACTAAAGAAGAATTAATAGACAGAGCAGTCAAAATGCTGCCTGCCAAAAGTAGGCATATACCATCAAAAAACGCTCTAAAAGAATGAAAAGCGACAGAAAAATTTTATTCCAATGCTTTTTGCCATTTCATAACTCATTTGACGATAATGCTCAGTCAAAAAGAGGAGAGAGGGAAGAGAGTAAGGCAGACTGAGCTAGCTATAAAAAATAATGAAGCATAAATTAAGTTCAACCACATAAACATGAAGAATGAGGAAGAGGGATGAAAAATAGATTATTGGTTTTGTAGTTTTTCATGTTTTTCTAGTGGCAACATAAATTTCACGAAGAAATGAGCAGCCTCAGTGTCTTAAGCTGGAAAGTCAATGATTCAATGACACGCAATTTTTTGAGTAGTTTTTGAATTTTCCTATGCTGAAAATAAATGAAAAAGTACGTACGTAAAATTATTACGCAACGTATAACAATACGTACGTAAATTTACGTAATATATAAATACGTACATGAAATGACGTAACTTGATAAATACGTACGTAAAATGACGTAACTTAATAAAAACGTACGTAAATTTAAGTAATTAATGAAAAAATGTCGTAATAAGCAAATTTAAGTCATAATTCAATCAACTTTAAATTTTTCGATAATAATTGGATATAAAATTTATTTCCGGTTTTAAAAAAATCACAAAACATAAAAAGGACACGCTACTTCATAAGTCAACGTTCCATAACAGAAAAACAATAAAACCATCAACATTCTTTTTAAATTGGTTGAGTTTCTTTCAACAGCCAATCACGCGTAAGCTTATCATCAGCATCCAATAAAGGCATCAAAGTTTCATTGACTCTCTTATGATAATTATTTAATTGATTACGTTCAGCCTCAGTTAGCAAATCAACTTTAATTAATTTTGTATGAATTGGACATAAAGTAACGGTATGGAAAGTGAGAGCACCACGACCCATGAAATTATTTGGAGCATTTGTTGCATTGACTATTTGAACAATGTCTTCAATACGGATGCCAAATTTGCCATCTTCATAATATCCAGGCTCGTTGGAAAGGAACATGTTGACTTGTAGACCTGTTGAAAATTTGGGCATTAAGAATAATGGCATTAAACACTGTGAATTCGCAGCTTACCTGGATCATCAGGATAATCACGAGTACCAATTCCCATTGGACCTTCATGTACATTCAAGAAACTTCCAATACCATGTCCAGTTCCATGATTATAATCCAATCCATAATCCCATAAGAATTTTCTAGCTAAAGTATCTAAAGAACGTCCTTTAACTTTATTTGGGAATATTAAACTACCCATTTGCATTTGTCCTTTTAAGACACGAGTAAAGCATTCCTTTTCATATTCAGTTGGCGTTCCAAAATGCCATGTTCTAGTCACATCCGTCGTTCCATCTAAATATTGAGCACCAGAATCACACAAATACATTTCTTGGTCGGTAATTTCACGATCACTTTCTTCACTTGGTGAATAATGAATGATACTTCCATTTGGTCCACTTCCACTAATTGTTCCAAAACTTAATCCCTTAAAATTTTCCTTAGTTGATCTAAATTCTTCAAGTTTTTTAGCACCAGAAATTTCAGTAACTCTTCTCTTATTAAGCACTTCATTTTCAAGCCATGCAAAATATTGAACTAATGCAACACCATCACGGACATGACAATTTCTCATTCCTTGAGCCTCAACGTCATTTTTAAGTGCTTTCATCACACTTATTGGCGTAATATCTTGATGACGTTTTTCTTTAGGCACTAAATCAGTCAACGATTGACTAGATCCTAAACTAATCCAAACTTTTCCATCAGTTTCTTTTGCCAAAGCCTCTAAAGTGCTGTGAACTTCATCATATTTTTTCAATTCAATATTGACTTTGTTGTTGGTAAAGTGCGTACGAATTTCATCAGTTATTCTCGATGTCTCAATAAAAAACAATACATCCTTATCAGTAATGATTACGTACGAGAAAAATACTGGATTAGAGTTTATATCGGATCCGCGAAGGTTGAGGAAATCTTAAAAAGAGATAAATTTATTTATTAATATTTTTTTTGATTGAGTCATTAACTAGATTAGTTGTTCAAAAAGTCTAAATTAGGTTTTCCAAGGTCTTACAAATTTAACATAAAAAAATACGTACAAACTAACGTAACAAAATCTACGTACATAAAAACACGTAATCAAATTTACGTACTTAAAAATTACGTAACCAAATTTACGTACGTAAAAAAATATTTGACCAAATTTACGTACGTAAAAAAATACGTAACCTAAATTACGTACGTAGTGTTACGTAAAAAAATTTACGTACTAAAAATACGTAACCAAAATTACGTACGTAAAATTTAACGGTAGCAAACTTACGTACGTAAAAAAATACGTAATAGTAATTTACAGCTAATATAGATCAAAATAACCAGACAGAAGCATTCTTGATTATCAAATAAGTGCGTCAAACAATTAAAACTGTCGAGTGGTCTAGAATTTTTATCTCATCACTTACATGCTATCTCGTCGAGTGCTGTGACAACTAATACTTTTGCACCTTGTGCCTCCATTTTTTCTCGTACTTCTTTTAATTTTTCATCGACTAATTTACCCGCAAATTGAACATCTAATGGATTTACTGGATTAGTTGGTTGTGGTGGTTGATTATCCCAAACTAAATCAATTAAATTTGGCTTGACCGCAGTTAATATGCAACCTTGATTCTCAAATGCATTTGCCAATGTATTCCATGCGCGGGTTGAATATAAATTAGCATCAACACCGATACGATCACCTTGTTTACAGTTCTTTTGAAGCCATTGTGTGAGTGTCAAAACTTCAGGCATTCCATCTTTCATTAATGTCCAATCTTCGCCTAATTGCTTTTCAGCTTGTTGGAAGTAACGTCCATCCGTCCATAAAAGTGCTTCTTTTTGTGTAATTACTGCTGTTCCAGCACTTCCTGTAAATCCAGTAATAAAAGCTCGTCGACGATCTCTTGGTGCAATATATTCACTCTAAATAATTTTGTGGACATACGTAATAAATTTCAAGGACGTTGCAGCCATAAATCTAGCTTACCTGATGAGCGTCATCGGATGGAACAATGTATGCAAATAATGGCTCTATATCCAATGTACTTCCAGTCATTAAATGTCGAAGCCTCGAAAGAGCATCGCCGGTAGCCTTCATTTTATCTGAAAGAGCAATAGTAATAGAAACTGATGTAATCGCAACAGCACACAAAACTACAATGAAAATAATTCCAAAGATTCGACTATTTTGTTTCTTCATTATTGTTACTTTTTTTGGTCGGTGCTGTCGATTAAGTGATTGATGGGAATTTAATTCATTTAAAAGGATTATGATATCAAGAAAAAGCGATCAATTTTTAAAATTGTTCAATTGTAGCTTTTTAAGAATACTTCGTTTAATACACGAGATGAATTGACAGAGATTAGATAATTTTGGACATACCTCGTACTGAATTTGACAATGTTCGGGATGTTGTGGATGTGAAAAGTAGTATGAATGTTAAGATACTAAATTTAAAAACAATCATGTTTAATGAATTAAAGTCAATGTACTTTTAACCACAATGAAGGAACAACTTGATTATGAATGGGATTATTACACTTTTTAAGGTCAACTTTCACAATAAAATCAAAAATCTTTAAAATTTGTGTCAAATATTATTTTTTGGTTACTACGCCCAATTCGTGTTGAATTTGAATAGGAACTGATTTGCAATACTTACGCATTTGTAAAATTTATAATTCAGTGGAACTCACAAATGTTACTTAATTTAATTCTCTAATATATTCACTGGATGATGACTTTTGTTTACCAAGTCCGTGTAAAATATGAAAATTCAAGGGATTGAAACTTTATAGAATTTTTCATGTCATTTGAGTGCTGGAAGAATTTTAATCAAAAATGCATGAATATTGATTAGATCTTAATCCATTATCTTGTATAAGTTTTAACAAATCATCATTCCAAAATTTGAAAAAATTGCAATGTCGGATTGACCAAAAAGAAAATTTAAAATTTCAAACTGCTTTATCGACAGTTATTTTAACGGCTCATCACATGTGCTCATCATTCATTTGTCAAGTTATGAGAATGGTGGGAAATTTCACCGGATATGCACGTCACTAAATTTGGAAATAAATAAAAATAATCACCTGTAGAAAAAATTGTCAAGTGTATGTCATTAAGGTTCTGTAACAAAAAAAAGTACGATTACAAAAAGGACAGTCGAGCATGAAATATTCGTTTAAAAGATGTTATGAATTACATGTAATTTCCACCCATATCGACTCTCACATATACCTATATGACCAATTATAATAATAATTTTAAAATGTGAATAAAAATCGTTATTTAGTAAGGAATCACCCTTGCCTAAAAATAATTCATATATGACGAATAGTAAGCATTAATGTGCAGTATGAGTAACACTCAAAAAACCATAACAGATGGTTGTTTTACACTCCACAATAATATGATGTATTAATGTCGATTTTAATGCTTTACGCCCGCAGGTACAGTGTTTGTTTGATTTAGATTGATTGACCTTGAGGGAATCGCCACAAAATTACAAGCAATAAAAAAATGCCAGCAAGTGCATGATCATTCACTGATACAACATATCGAGCAAGCTCATATTTTTATTATTTAACGACCATTCTATGGTTTGGATATTACATTAACACTTGTAATGATCATTGATAAATAAACTCATTTAATGCTTCGCTGTCTTTCTAACTGGATGAATTGGATGGTCCAATTTACTCAAATCCGGTGGATTCTTTTCAATCTCTTGAATAACTTTCATTCCTTCCTCAGCAATTGCCCAAACTTCCGGGTTCTCACGCTTAAATGTTTCATACCAAGTCTTGACTCGGACAAATTTATCAAAAGGAAATCCAATTCCTTCGAGACATATCATGGATGTGATTAAGGGAAAGTCGGCAATTGTAACATGGTCAGCGACAACATATTTCTTGCCAATACGTTTCAAGTACTCTTCAAAGACCTCTAATGCCATATGGACTCTCTTAAGTCCCATTGCATTTCTCGGATATTCAAAGAATATTGGCGCCAATGTATAAGGTGCCACAGCTGAGTAAAAATGTGCCATGTTGAAGCACAATCGATGATTTACCAAAGCACGTAATGTTGGATCTTTTGGGTATGCTGGCGAGTCTGGCGCATATTTATCACAAATGTATTGCATTATGGCAATGTGTTCGCTCAATAAGAATCCATTATCGTCCAAGACGGGAATTTCTTTTTGAGGATTAAGCTGTTGGATGGAATCTTGAATTAATTTATGAATTTTAAGCAATAAAGATTAGTCTCGTACCTTTGCATACTCTTCAGTCAGATGCTCCCCAACATTAAAGTTGACATCGACAAGTTCAAACGGAATGTTGAGGTGCTTAAATGTCATACGGCAGGCTAGAGAAGGTGGTCCGTCTTCAACACAATAGAGCTTCATTTTTATTATTCTGTAAGTCGTTATAATAAAGATAAAGAATTATTTAAAAATTTCAAGGCTACCAGGAAGTGACATTCAGTTTATATATGTAGAAAGGGAATAAACTGGTTCTTGTGCATACATAAAAAAACTTCAAAATGTGCGCGATGTTGTTCTACTTCTCTTTCTCAATAAATGCATTTCTCTTATCATTTTTTTGAGTTTTAAATGTGTTTGTAATTAATTCATGCTCAATCATGAAATGAGCAATGAACTTGAAAAATGGTTCAAAATTATGAGGCACAGCATAAAAAAAAAATATTTGACGAGTCTATAATTTGTCGATTACAAAATCTTTTATTTTTAATTTAGTCCCAGTCAGGGTCCCAGTTTAGTTATGAAGTTTTAAAATTTGTCAAAAATGGATTTGGACTAAAGGTTGTCTTGGTATCAAAAATTTTTAATCTTGGCGTTGGGAACCTTTAATTAACTTTTTGTTTCTCGATTGAGTAAAACTTCTTAAAACTAAGGAGCCATACTTGAGGCATAGCCAGAAATGTTAGGGGTTCAAATGCTTTTTGGCCTTTTTTGCCTTCGAAAACCTTAACAAAATGAAGAAATTTCTCATCGAAAAAAGGGTACGGATCCCCTTTGACTCTCAACTGACTTCGCTTCTAGACCATTTACTTCGTACCTCAAACAAAAAAATTAATTTTTAGACAACTATCCTCCTCGTTGCGCTTCTTTTAAGGAAAGGGGTCGTTCGTAAAATTTGTAACGCCGAAATTTTTGCGACCATTTTTGGCACCCCCTCTCCCCTGGTCGTAACAAATTTTGTATGAAGTTTAAAATATTTTTGTAGCGTTACAAAATTTTAGACCACCCTTCCCCCTTAGAAATCAAACGTCCTAAGTAAGCGGCCACTAATTAGTTTCTAAGTTATGTTATTTTTTTGGCAAATCTAAAATTCTTCAGATTCAAAAATTGACTTAGAATTACCTTGAAACGTCCACTAACAACAAATTTTTCAATTAAACTGTGCTCGTGAATAGCAATTATTTAGCATCAGCACATGAATCAACTTTAGAAACTAGTAAAACAAGTTTGCAGTAGAATAATTCTTAATGTATCTCTTCTGCTTAATTTATGAATAAAACCAAAAGATCTTGCAAAAATTGTATTTACCGTCAAAATGTTCCTTCAATGCAAGTAAAACTCAACTGACTCAACTTTTTTTACCTAGACCTTCTACTCAACCAGACATCCAAATAGTAATGAACGTAAACTCAGATGTTTCTGATAAATTACTTCCCAAATATAAATGAAAGTATTGACTGACTAGATAAACACATTAAATTTTAATACCAAACGTTACAATTAACGTAAACGTTCCAACGCCTTCTATAACAACTCTTACAACAAATACTCAAATATACAATTTATGCCGTTATAAAGCAGATACCAGAAACTATTAGAAACTTTCAAATAGCATTCGTGATAATGAATAACAAACTGTTCATTTACATATGTAAACTTTTCCACCTTATCTAGATCCAGAATGGTAAAAAAAAATTACACAATTGAAACATAAAATGCAGAGCTAAAAATAGTTAGGGAACGGAACAGAATGAAATGAAGAAAGAGGAAGGAAATGAACTTAAATAGCATCAATTATTTGATAGATGTGAAATATGCAATTATCCTCAAACATACATAAAAAGATCGTTAAAGAATGAAACAATTTTTTTCTTACAATCTTGATTGTGCGATTTAATGTAAAAATAACAACATGCAATTTACCGTCCCTATTTTAAATTTTTTTTACGGGAACTATTGTATGTATAGAGAGGAACTAGCATGGAATCTAAGAAAAAGAAGAATTAAATTCAATAATGAAGAAAAAAATATTTATAGGCGAAGAAACAATTGATGCAGAACAAAAACTAATCAATAAATTCCCATTAATTGTTTCGAATTTCACCCACCCTTGAAAAGACTCGTTCGAGCATTAAAATTAATGAAATTATGTAATATAATGAACATTATAGTAAAATGTAGGTATAGAAATCAAAAATTCAAATTCCACATTAAACTTCCTGTAGATATAAACATTTTGGGATTATTCATTGTAACAAGTGAAGAAGAAGAATTGTGTGGGGAATGTTCATAAGATGTGGTGAAAGGCGTAGCTACCAAAAATTTTTTTAAGAGGGGGTTCACATTTTCTTTGTATGGAAGAGTTGGAATTTGGGGGATTAGTGGAGGGCCCAAATGCTTTTATGCTTTTTTTCTCGAAAAATCCTAGCGAATAGATTTTTCCTCGAAGAGAGTTCGGATCCCCTTAGACCCTCCCCAGGCTACGCCCCTGAACTTGAAGTGACATTTTCCCATCGAAAAAAAGGTTTGGATCAGGTTAGGATACTTATAAAGATTCTGAAAGGAATTTTTAGGACAAATTTTGACTATTTAAGGTACAGTAACAAAGCAGTAAATGACGTCACAGGTAAACGACCCCACAAAATTGAAAAATAGATTTTGTTTTTGATTTTCACAGCTAATTACACTCACTCTTTAAATGCCTATGCCTCTACAACAAAAAAATGGTCTCAACTGATGAATCACAATATGAACTCAACAGACACAGCAAATAAAATTGTATGTTCTGAGAGACAATTCGAACGAAAAAAAAGTGTATGCTTTGAGGAGTCTCGCTCGGTCGACAACGACACATGTACTGAATGGAAATAAATATAACTGCGGGAGAGGCCGAGAAATTATTTTTGTAACTTATTTTTTTGTTGTGCTGAATTTTTAATGCAATTCTTGAGAAACAAGTCAATTTATGTATTCATTTTGACTGTCTGTGGTGTTTATATCTCTTTTAAAAGTATGAATTTTTAAGGTTTCTGTTGTTTGGATGTTTGAATTTGGTATGTATTTTGGGCATTTCCCATTAAATTAAATCAATACATTCCTTTGTATCAGTCGGTTGATTTAATTAAGTTGGGGTGACTTTTTTTTACTGCTGGATCGTAAAATTTAATTGAAGACTGTGAAAATGGACAGTCTATAATGATTATTCAATTATGAATGTACAATTGTCTAATTCTACAAAGTTCCATTGTTTAAAAATTCAAAAGTCAAATAAAATTGGAACGTCTGTAGTTCCAGTGAGTATTTTTAGAAAATTTTAGTTTCTGCCTCAATATTTCCAGATTACTAACCAATTTCAATCAATTTTTTTTTTTTTTAATATCAATTCCTTCCCAAAAAATCAATATTCCTACCTTAAAGTCTCAATCCAAGCCTTTTCTAACTTGTTTTTGTTTTCTTTACTTTTGTTGTTCCCAATATCTTTACAATTCTTCTCTTAAAAGTATGTTCTGTACATTCTCAACTTCTCTCATGACTGCTCATGTCTTATGTCTTTTTTCAGCTCTTTTATTCTGAATATACACGTTGTCGACCAAGACGATGATGAGAATGTATTTCAATACAAATGCCGGTTCTGTAGAGATCATAATTAAAGAATCTTGTTGTTGTTTATGTCTCTCATTCTCTCGTTTGCGTCATTTTTCATTCCACACCGTCTATGCCGGTGTATTGAATGAATATTTATAAACAAAGAATTAGGTATTTAATTCCAAAGAAAATTAAAATGAATGTTTAAAGTAACACAAAACTGATGGCTTAATAAAATGATTCTAGGTTCTGAAAATCATCAATGTTAAGTCCAACAAAAAAGTAAATAAATGAATTTGTCGGCATGCTATGCCAATTGACCGATAGCTGCTATCAATCACTAAAGTTTATTGGGTCACGCAATTCTGTAGTTTTTGGTTCACTGTAAGGCAAGGCATCATCATAATGAGTCGCTGTTTAGTTCTAACTTTCGTGATTACAGCAACTTATGTTTTTATCGCTGCCTCCGGTAAGTTAGAAAAGATATTTTTTTTTTGATAATTTGAAGGTGATTAACTTCCACTTTTAAACATAAAAAATATGCTTGGGAACCTTTTTTTAGAAATCGTGCCGTGTACGGTGTGAGACAGGCCATTGCGTGTTGTTAAAAGATTGCAGTTCCGTTCTCGAAGAATATAAAAACAATAAAAATTCTACCAACTGTGTGTGTGATCGAGAGTTCAGAACCATCTGCTGCTGTCCAGAACACCTTTTTGCAAAATTTTAAAATTGGATTTTTTTAGTAATCAGCAAATTTGTTTTTTTGCAAGGTTTTAAGGACTGGATGTTTTAGTTTTGGATTATTCTTTAAAATATTCATAAATGACGTTAGTTGTGGGTCAAATTGTGTATGTAAGTGACTTTCAAGACTTTTTTCTTGAAAGGTTGTCTGCACAAAAAGATAAAATTTTGTTGTGGGGTCGTTCATAAATGACGTCCAAGGGGGAAGAAGGAGTTGAGGTCTAAAACAATAAAATTTCTTGAAAGTCTATTGTTCTTTTTTGAAAAACTACCATTAATTTTGAACGTCATTTATGAACGACCCCCAAGAAAGATTAAAGAAAAATTACTAAAATTTTGTAGAAGTTTGGAATTTTATAAGTTTGAATTCAGGTTTAATTGACCATATTATAGTTCAGGGGCGTAGCAAAAAGAATTTTTTTCTGGAGGGTCAAAAAAAATTTTTTTTTGTGTGGAAGAAAAATTTTAAGGAGGGTGGGGATGGTTGGAATGCTTTTTTCTCGAAAAACCCCAGCAAATTGAAAGAATTTTTCCTCGAAGGGAGATCCGGACCCCCTTGGACCCTAATAAAGCTATACCCCTGCTATTATAGTTCATGGCATAGTTTAGTTTCACAAAATCAGACATCATTAGTGAAATTTCATTATCTTGGTATTCAGACTTGCATTTTATTAAAAGCAATTAAACGATCAATAAATGAATTCAAATCCAGTTCATAGCACGTTAATTATCACAACTCAGTGCTATTCAGTCAAAAATAAATCCAAAAACCTATCAGTTAAGCATTTACAGCCCAGAAACAAAAACTCTCAATTAATGAGCTCAAAATCTCTCATAAAAGCTGAAAAGTAGTCCAAATCGAATTGGAATCTTCAATCTTCAATCATTATTACGAATGAAAATCAAATAGATTTTTTATGAATCTAGATCTAGAAAGAATGTTAATTGATGAACCAAAAAGAACTTCATGGAGGCACACAAAATATTCTTTCGATTATCTCGAGATGCATCAAATTAAAAATACTCTTGATGATCGTTTCTCCTTTTTACTTATGGCCCGTTTTGTGGTTTCCTTTCCCTTGAGGGTACTTTAGTTGAATTATTATTACAGCTACCGATCATTGAAACAAGTTACTTAATCTTTTCGATACACAAAATTTTTTATTTTTAAAGTTTTAACTTACTTACAAAAAAGTGTTTTTTTTTTTCTCATTTCTAAGATGAAATTTGATGAAGATATAAAAAGTTATGATACAATAAAATATAAAAAAAGAAATAGAAAAATAGAAGAAAACTTTTCACTTTGCTGACTGCTCTTAAAAATTATGATTTCCTAGTTCCAAGATTTGTTTGTGTGTTTTTTTTTTAAATACATACAGTAAGAATGAATACTTTTAGAAAACTGATAAAGAAGATTAAGGAGATTCCTGGTAGTTCTTGAGATTTTTTTTATTTATTCTCCATTCCGTCAATAAATATTATTTAGTTGAATATTCTAAAGGAGATAATTGTACAGATCGCTGCAATAATATGATGGAATCCAATGAATCGATGACCACTTGATTGTGTGAGACTTGAGAAAATTTCATTTGGTAATTCTTGTTCTGGAAATAAAATGAAATAAAAAAAAATTGTTTAGAAATTGAAATTGAACGTGATTAAGAATAGAAAATAATTTTTCAAAAAAATAGCATGAAAGAGTTAAAGCGTCAGTAGAAAAAAATAGATGTGGTAAATAGAAACGGAACAATAAAAAATTTAATTCACTCATCAATGAAGAATAGAGGAAAGAATTTTATGTAGATATTTAAATCATAAGAGAAAAGTTAAGGTAGCTTCACTAGTTATTGATCGATTTGGCGCATTTTAGTTTTGGATTTAAAGATTATTTTGATGCTTTCTTCCTAAATCTAGTTTAATGGGTTCGTTCACAAATGAAGTCCAAGAAATTTTATTTTTTTCAGCCTCCTGAACCCCTTCTCCCACTGGAGGAATTTTCTAGTGTATATCCTAGGAGTTGTTCAAAAAAGACGTCCGAAATTAGCGATCCTTTTTTTAAAAAATTTATTGTACTCGACCTAACCCCCCCCCCTAGACGTCTTTTATAAACGACCCCCTAGGGTAATATCAAAGTAATATCCACCTTACCCAAAGGGCATATCGTAAGGTACTATACCTAGATTTATCCTAGGTTATTTTTAACTATAAAATATACCATTGCTGTTGAGAGTACCCCTAAGGTGTACGCTAGAAACTCACACCTGGACTTCATTTGTGGACGACACCCATCTAATTTTTTTATCAAAAATTCCAAATTGACTCTTAATCTTTGAGATCGATTAAAATGAAAAATTAATTTTCATACAGTCGTCAATTTATGAACAATAAAATTAGTAGCTGGCATTAAAAAATGTTAAAAATTCATTGAAAAAGCATCAAAAATTTCCACAAGACAAACCGTCACTAATTCCCAACAAAAATGCTTCCCAAATTGCTACAATAAATGCGGAAAAAGTGTTAAATCATTCAACCATAAGAAAAGCAATTAACCAAATAAATTCTACTAACGCTTTAGCCCTAACAAAAAAAGTACATTTTTCTTCTTCATTTTTCAACGAAAAAAGAAAAAAAATGCAATAGAATTGAAAAATTCTTTTCTTTTCATTTATGACTTTAAATACCTACATAAAATGCGTATATGAATAATTTTGATTCAATCAAAAACCAACAACAACATGAATAGTGCAAGTCAATCAAATGTACAATCTTTAATTTATGTAACGTGCGTGTGTGTATTTGTGCGTGAGTATTAAAAATAGAAAGATCAACATCATCTTCAATTGCACGAAGCAAAAGAATATGAAAGTATGGCTGAGAGCAGAAGCAGAAGTGAGATCTATATAGATAAATGATGTGCATGTGCATTTGTGCTATAAAAACATTCTATCTAAATAATAATTGTTTTTCTTAATATTTGAAGGGATAAATGGGTATTTCAGTCTCTATAATAAAAAAAAAATAAGAAAAATAAAATAATAAATAGGAAGTTTATACTTTTAATTATCACATATTAGAGCAGGTTGTGGAGCTCAGTGCAATTGCTTTCTCGAATTTCTCCCTCAAGATTTTGATCGTCAATGATCTTCTTTATGATTTATGATCATGCTTGTGAAAGCAAAACCAAATTAACTCGTTTATTAATAAATAAACAGTAACAAGGAAAAATTCATTGAATAGCAGAGTTGTAGCTACAGTTTCTACTAAAATATAATCATTTTTTTGAAAATTTGTAAAAAATTAATTTTACAACGTTGATTTGAAGTTCAAATTATAGTTTTCAGTAAGAGGTTATTCATGAACGACGTTCAAAATTAACGGTCATTTTTCAATAACCGTAATTTTTCAAAAAAAGAACAATAGAATTCTAAAAAATTCTATTGTCTTCAACCTCAATCATACCCCCTCCCTACTTTGGACGTCATTTATGAACAACCCCTAACCTAGCTTTTAAACCCGTACCATTTAAATATTTAGTATCATAATCTTCATTAGATTTAAATTTAAATTTTTTTAAAAAGCTCTAATCAAGATACTAGATTCGTAAACTTGCAATTGTTAAAATCATCAAGTTATAGAAGACTTTTTGTGGAAAGGGGTACGTCAATTAGTACATTGAGCAAAAAACAACTTTTTAGAACCCCCCTCACCCCTCGTCACGCTTTTAGTATGAACAGATTTTTTTTTTTGTTTCACATGTTAGAAAATCTTAGACCCCTCCCCCATAAAAAGCGTACGTATTTAGTGAACGGTCCCATCTAAATTTATTTTTACTAAATATTTTTTAAGCTCTAGCTTAAATCTTTTATATCAACTCTGCCAAACTAGCTTATCCTATCTAAAATTTTTATACGTACATATTTATGAAGTAGCAAATGAAAATCTACACAAAATCTTCTATAGAAAGCCATAAGCATGCAAGCAGCTCAAGAAACCAAAATAAAAAAAAAATCGTTTTCCTCCACAATATTTCTTTTTTTTTTTGTAAGAAAACATAAAAAGCATAACATAAACATGGTAAAAACAAAAGTAAGCAATCACACTAAGCCACAAAAAAAGCAACCAACATAATAGTCATAATCAGCAGATCAGAACAAGAGAAAGAAAAATTAGAGAAAAAAAAGAAAATTAATGACTTCCTTACCAAATAATTCAAGTGTAGTTTTGGCATCGCCTAATGCATTCTTTGCTTTGCATTCATATTCACCGTAATGATGCTTCTTTACTTCTTTTAATGTCAAAATTGCCTCAGTTATTTCATTAACACTTGAAAGATATTCAATTTGATAATGTTCATTGTTATTCAATTCCTTGCCTTTATGAAGGAATGAAATTGATGCTGGCGGGTATGATGTTGCTTTACATATCAATTTGGCTTCATAGCCTTCTTTCTGTCCAATTTTTGGTCGTTTTGCTGAGAGAACTGGGCCAAAACTGACCTCCAGAAGAACTAATTTACTGACTTTATTTCCAATTCCATTAGATGCTTCACAGACATAGTGACCGCGGTCTTCTTTCTTTACTTGAAGGATTGTCAAATTTGCACCTCTGCAAAAATGGAACTAAGCAATAATCCCAAAATTAATCTAATAAAGTTCAACTTACTTGTAATTAAATCCACGTGTAGGCATCAATTCCTCATTGTTACGACGCCATGTGATTTCTGGTTTAGGAAATCCATCGGCTTTACATGACAATACGACTGCATCACCTTCCTTGACCCGAAAATTGGTTTCCGTACTGTCCAAAATTACAGGTGGACGCGTGACTTGCAAGTCTACATCTTTTCCAACAGTGGTCGATAGATCCAAATTAATCTGACATCGATACTTGCCGGTGTCTTTCGTCGTTAAATTTTGGATCTAAATTGGGAAATACTTTGTAAATCAATATATCCTGTTGAGTATCAAATTTCACTTACGCGTAAGCTGTATGTGCTTGCGTCCTTATCGTAAACAATGCTTAGTCGTGGATCACGAAAAGCAAGCAATGAATCTAATGTTAATGTCTTTGAATCTTTAATCCACACTACAGTTGCATCATTTGGTTTCGAGACTGTACAATTAAAGGTCACACTCTCATCGGGATTCTTAGTTTGTGGAGGTGAAATGTATGAGATCGTTGCTTGCTCTGCCATGCCTATTTTTTATTCAATATATAAAATATAAAATATAAATTAAAAATTAAGATGAAGACACAAGAAAAATATTTATCGTATTTTGATGAAAGTCACACGATAAAAGAATTTTTTAATTGGAACTACAAATTTTCATCCTATAAATTTTAAGAAACCTCTATTATTAACTTGCTGCTTCGTACATTCAAAAAACATCTTCGTGTGACTTCACATGTAAAGAACAAAATTGGGCTTTCGTGAGAACATTAACAATGAAACCTTTTTTTTCTTTCTTTTCAATTTTTTTTTTTTAGTTCTTTCAATGAATGCGCGGCAACATAGAATTTATGTCAATTTATATTCAAATTTTGTTTTTTATATTTTTTATGAAATAGAAAATAAAAGAAACTAAATTGAAGTCTTTGACGCGTATAAAGATTTGTAGTGTTGTTATCTGTTTGGCACTTAGGGTTATTGGCTGTCTAAAAAGCAGGCAATGATTTCGATTAATGCTTTAGGGGTCGTTCACTTAGTACGATCGCTTTTTTGGAGAGGAAAGTATTGGGAAAGTAGGTCTAGGATTTTGTAACAGGTTAAACAAAAGAAAATTGTTTTCATACAAAATTCGTAACAAGGAGGGAGGAGAGGGAGCTTGAAAAGTCGTTTTTTGTGTGACGTACTAAGTGGTTTTTTGCAAATAATTCTAGTAGGGTCTACTAGAAAAAGATTACGAAGAAAAATTCGTAATACTAAGGAATACCTCGTACAAACATATAATTTTGTATGACTAGGGGGGAGGAGGGTCAAAAATGACCATTTTTAACGATATGAATTCTACGACCCTTTCCTATATTGTATGAATAAATTTCTACAAAATTCTCCTAGATACCGAACACCCATCACTAAATGCGCTTTAATCCCCAAAAATATCTCTTATTATTCAGAACTTTCTCACAAATTTTCATTTTTATTATATTTTTGTGTTCTATTGTGATGTACAAGCTCGTGGATATAGGCAGTCATTGGAGACATAAATTTTGTAATTTTGAGGGTTGTCCATCTCGTTGAATAATAATTTCTTGTTCTGGTTATTGAATAGAAATTCGAACAAGTTTCTAGTAGACTTAAAATGATTGGGGTAGGAACTGACTCGAATTTCTAATTTCTATGATGACTTTTAAATTTCCGACCGTGACAAATTTCCATTAATAGAAGTGATCGGAAGACTTCATAATTTATCTTTCAATGCTTCACATTTTTTGTCATCAGAATATAATAAAATTTATAGCATTTCAGATGATCATCACAGCCATAACACAAAAATTTCTATCATTAATTCTCAATTTCCCCCAAACAACAAGCAAAAAAAAGAAAGGAAAGGCAGAGGACTGAGTTCCATAAATATAAAAGAACATTTCTGCAACACATTGCAATGAGAAATAAAAATATTTTTTAATTCTTTCCCTTTTTGTGCCTTCTTCAAAGGAAATAAATGTCAACATGGAATCCAATGATTTATGAAAAACATTACATTCTGGATTCAATTTGCATCATAAAGTCATTTAAATTGTCATATTACAAAAATATATCCTCAAACTGCCGTATTTCCAATTGTGCATGACACCAAAATTATCTGTTCTAACGTAGTTTTATCCACTCATGCATGATTTCATTAACTTCATGCTTATCATCATCAGTTTTATGTTCATTTTCTTCTTTCTACTTCTTTTTTTTTGCTTTCCTGTGGCAATTATTTCTTGTCTTCATTCACAGTAAGTCTCATAAATTATGGCGAAAAAAATTATTTTTTTTTTTTCATCCCTTTGAATTACTTTTTTTCATGATGCACTCAACTCTTTTGTATGGGGGGATTTAATGTTGAAATTGAATAGATCACACAGTTGGAATTGGAATACTTTTTTGTGATATAAATTTTTTAGGATTTTTTGTTTAATTTTTTAAAAAAGTTTTGACAATTTTTCACTGAGTTTAGGTGCATTTTTTGAATTAATGTGTTATGGTGGATGGGTTGATAATCCCTGCTTTAATATGCATAAAGCAAAAAGTTTGAACATTTTAAATCTGAATATTTTTTTAAAAAAATCTTTATCGTAGATAAAGGATAAAAACCTTTTTCGTAGATAGATATGATGTTTAAAATTAGGGTTCGTTTCTTTATCGATACAAATCTATCAATTTTTTTTTTTTCAATATACCGATTACCTCAATGTGATGAATATTTCACAATATTTCATGAAATTGAAATCTCAAAATATCCGATTAATTATTTAAACCAGAGCTCGAAGTCGACTCGGATTTTTTGGAAAATTTGTATGTCAGAGTCTACTCTGAATAATACAAAATTTCATCGACTTCGAGCTCTGGTAGTTTAACCTATGTTTTTTCACATAAAAGGTTTTCGATATTATTGGATTCTAAATGTACTTATTGTAGGTTCATAAAAATGTATTAAACAAATTCTTCAACCTTGAAGTCTCATATCTTAAAATCATGAAAATCACACGAAACTTTTAAAATCTTTTAAACGATTATCAAGTAATCTAAATCAAGAAATAAATATTTATACTGAACTTGATACACTCTTGACTTCAATAAATTGTCAATCGCCACAAAAAATAAGAAATTTGAAGAGTTTAATAAACATAAGAATGAATTCCCTTCTTCCAGTTCCTAGAATAAATTATGCGAATGTGACTTAATGCTAAATATCCCAACTGCCAAAATATTTATATTCTTATTCTTATTTTCAGGAAAGAATAAAGAAAATGTTGAATAGAATTAAATGAGTCGACAAGCAAAATTACAAAAAATAAGAAGATTTAATTTCCTGATTTCTTTGTTACGTTTTGTGATTCATCTTTTTCACAGAAATAGTCCATTAACTCATACGACGACAATTAGCTAAATAGTTGACATTTTTTTTAAGTCACTGAAAATTGTTGATGATTTTAAATTGACATTTATTAGGTATGAGAAAAAAAATTTAAAGCCACAAAAAAGAATTTAAAGTCACAAAAAAGAATTTAATTGAATAATTTCACTATTCAAAAAAAAAAAATATTCAGTATGAATCACATAAATCCGGATTTGTAAAATTTTCATCCACAATCGTCTTTGCAGATTCATCCCCTCTTATAACTCTTTTTAATTTTCACCAAAATGCAATAAAAATTTATGCTGCACATTCACTTTTCATATGCCTTATAAAAAAATCTATTTGAACTTACACAAATTAGCAAGCGTAACGCACAATATTAGAATTTTATAATCCATATTGTAGTGTAGATTATGCTTTATCAGCAGTTTTAATTGTTGTAACGATTGAGAGATTAACCGGTGAATATTTATAAAATTTTTTTTTATGATTATCACGCTTAACAAAAAATTGTTAACTTTCAACACGCAATATTCTGACTGATGTTTTTGGCTGTTGATGTTGACGATTTCAAGAAACGCAGGCAACTAAAAGTGTAAAACATAAAATTTGAAATTTTTCGGGTTCTATGAGAGAGAAAGAGAGAACATCGAATTGCCGGTACGGAGAGTCTCAAAATTTTTCGGAGAGAGCCGGAGCGACACTGAAAAATATTTTTCATGTTTCCTTTTGTTTACGCTTCGTTTTCATGCCTATTTTGATTCAGTTCCATAGAAATGTGTAGTGATGAGTATTCAGATGTGCATGCACAAACAAACACACATGTAAATGAATCATTGCAATTTATACATGAAGGGGATGAATATGATGTCATAAGAGTAGAGTATAAGCATAAAGCTGGCGGCTGCCTGTACAAAAAAAAATCGATGACATTGAAATTGTTAAATATGCAGAGGGGTAAAAATTTTATAATTCATCCTTTTCTTGTTTTTGTTGTCGTTCCTTATTTTCTCGTTTCATTCGCACAACATAAAAATTGTTGAATTTCAAGGACCTCTGGATTGTTGACGATGTCTTCTTCTTGAATTATTTATGTTATGAGCAGTTCTTTCTGTTATGATGTTAGGTTGCTAGGATGATGAAATTGAAATTGATGTTGAATTCAGTTCCTCTAAAAATAAATTTCTTGATCTGATCATTGTCATTCTCATTCATCTACCTAAACAGTCTATAAAATCACATTCATTTCCTGAAATTCCAATTCCAACAAAAAAAAATTCCATCAATTTGTGCCGTTAAGTAAATAAAATACAAAAATCATTGTGGCACAAGTTACAAGTCACAAGTCATGTGACACATTTGTGCATCTTAATTGATCGTACTAATGTTAAATATTCTTTAATAGCACCGAAAATTTCCCGTGAACATGAACATAAAAACTCAATTTTATTTTTTAAAATTTTCAAATTTATTATATTTTTTACATCAGTTTTCTTTTGCCTTATTCTTGTTGCCTAGGTATGCTACATGCTTCTTTCCAACTATTACAATATTATACATTAACATCGAAGATTATAATTTCAAAACGAAAATAGAAATAAATAAATTATAATGAAAGCATCACTTGGGATTTTTTTTATACATATACTTATGTTACAATATCTTCTCTTCCTGGCCTTTATTTCTAATCTAAATTTAAAGTTAAGTAAGAGTTCTTAACTTCCACGCATCGCGTGTAAGTTATTGGTTTCACTCAAAATGCCCATTTTCGAGTTCACTATGTTCCCACCACTTTTATGAGAAGTTTTTGGTACCAAAATGTGCGTCTCGATGAGTAGATTCATAATCTACAGGAATTTTTCAATTTAAAGGCCATTAAAGGGGTCAAAAAGCCAAAAAACTGATTTTTTCGGTCATAAAATTTTGTAATCGGGGTCACAGCTTCACCATTAGACTTTCGGGAACTGATTCTTTTGCCATATGATCAGGCAACATAAGCAATTGGGGGAATGGAAGCTAACTTTTTGATATATGCACAACTTTATAGACCTTTGAATAGTCAAAGTAGGGCCAAAAAACGCTCAAAATTGACCATTTTTGGCACCGTTCTCGCTTGTATTAAGCTCAAATTGACTAATTCAAAAACCATTTCGGGGTATTTATGTCTAAAATGTATAGGCCAAGTTTCAGCCAATTTCGTCCATACCTGTGTCCACAAGGTCCATTTTTCGTTTTTTTGGGTACGCATGGCAGGATGAAGTTATGAAAAATTTTTTTGGTCCTAATGGTCTCTAACCACCGATATACAACATAATTAGTCGTTTTTTACCAAAATTTTTATCTTTTTCCTAAAGTTTTTAACTTCCACGCATCGCGTGTAAGTTATTGGTTTCACTCAAAATGCCCATTTTCGAGTTCACTATGTTCCCACCACTTTTATGAGAAGTTTTTGGTACCAAAATGTGCGTCTCGATGAGTAGATTCATAATCTACAGGAATTTTTCAATTTAAAGGCCATTAAAGGGGTCAAAAAGCCAAAAAACTGATTTTTTCGACCCCCCAAAAATTTTTCTCGGTCGCGCTGACGCGCGACCTCGAATAATTTTAATAAATATATATTAAAGTTTTTTCAGCAACTTTCATAACTTTTATTTTTAGATTTTTTATTTTTTTTTTAATTTCAATGTGGATGAAATTGTACTTTTAAGGGAAGTCTTGGCTCCACTCCACTCCGTTCCACTGCGCATCATGCTTCGCATGATGCTTGTTCCACTTCGTTTCGTTCCGCACATCTCATCCACAACCCCCACCAACATCTGCCATATCCAAGACTTCCCTTAAAAGTACAATTTCATCCACATTGAAATCATTTCACAACGAGTTGCAAGTACACTTTTTCATAGATTTTTCTCTACTAATTTAAGCTAAAAAATATAAGCTAAATTGTATACATCATAATTTGTTTTAAGCATATATTCTGTAATCTGTCTATGGAAAAAAAATTGGGAAGGTGGCGTGGAAGTTCGTGGCTTTCTACGTAAGTCGTGTTTTTTTCATTTTATACCGTTTAACTTTTTTTTTTGGAAAATTTTTAAGGGATTACATTTATGATGATGAGTATGGCTATAATTTATTAAGATTCTTTTAGTCTAATAATTTTTGTGACTTGCTTCTTTGGCAAGGAAAGTTGCTTCGATGAGAGAAAAAGTCAATTTAAATTTTTGTGGTTTTGTCCACAAATTACGTTTTCCAGATAGGTTTTAGACTTCATTTGATGCAGTGGCTCTCAAATTTAATCAGTGCAGAACTCATGGGACGTAACCAAAATTTTTTTCTAAAACGGGTTCAAAATTTTTTAGATTACGACAAACTTTGAACCTAACCGAATTTCGACTGCATCCAAAAAGTTTTCTTTTGAGCAAAATTTTTTCAAAAATTGGGTAAAACCTATGTTTTACGAAATAAAATGAAATAGGGATCAGACCCCTTTAGACCCCCTCTCCCTTCCTTTCTAGCTAGGCTCCTAATAGAAATACTTTGCCACATGTTTTTCAAAATTTGCTATCAACTTTGAGAATTTAAATCAAAAAACAATAAGAAATCTTCCAACGACCCCTGAAAACCATGATTCTAAATGATTATATAAGAACTAGATTCTTGTGACTTTTGAACTAGTTTAGAAGCAGTTCCTCAGCAAAAAAATTGTCCCCTCCTATTAAAGACTCCTCAATCATCGAAGCAACTGTGTAAGTAAGTAAAATAAGAACTGTTCACATTTAGTACAAAAAGGTAAGTCAAATTCATTCACAATACATCTACATGTATATCTTTAGAAATTAGAAAGCAAAAGGTTCTGAACAGCATCAATTTATTAACAATTAAATTCTAATAGAAGTGAAAATTGTTTCTTAATAGACGAACGACTTTAATCTAAGGATTAGTGTAAGAATTAAAAGATAATTGAGATTAAATTGTAATCTAAAAGAACTACTCTTGCGATATTCATCTTCTGTGAGATATTCTCGAATGTGTTCAGTGTGATTCATTAGCCAGTAAAATGCTGGCATTTTAAATTGACGTTTAAGTTCATCGCCGACAACCTCACGAATTCTAGCGTTGTATTGATTGAGCCATTTTTTCTAAGAGACACAAAAAAAAAGAGGAAAATAAATCATAATTTAATTTTGCGGAACCACAAACAATCAACTTACTTCATTTAGACTCAGCATCGTTTTGTCAATCAATTTAGTCTCAAATGGCACTAATGATACGACACGAATTTCCAAAAATCCTTTTCGATCAGAATTAACGACTTCAAATACATTTTTAAGTCGAATACCAAATTCATTGGGTTTGTAATAACCAGGTGCAACCGTGAAAAAATATCCATCTTTGAGTGAGTATTTATGCTTTGTTGTGTATGAAATGTAGATCGGAGCTGTATAAAAAATGGAGATGAAGAATAAATCGGGTGTGAAAAAAGAAATCTTTCGAAAGAATCATGCATGTATCATAAAGTGAAATATTCATGAGATTTAATTCAATTATCTAATAAAATTAATGAAATCATGTGAATAGCATTCATGAATGTGACTGACTGAATATATTGGGCAATCAATAAATTCATCGACATTATTGTCAAATTGTTTTTTTTAGAGAGGGATTCTCGGTGTTGAACATTTTGAATTGAATGTTGATATCGACCGAATAGAAATTTAATCAATTTAATTGGATGTCACAATAATGTTTATGTCTATGGATGTTAGGAATTTGTTGTTGTGGGATTTGAAATTAATTTTGCTATTATTTAATTAATTAAATATTCTGTGACATGAACAAATGGAAAGTCATTTATTTTGGTGTCAAAACTGAGCAGTTATTAATAAAAATTGATATTTAATTATTAGTCCTAAAAAATCCATCTCTGCCCAACTTCTCACTGTCTATAAATCTAAAGAACAAAAGAAATTTGATTTTTCACAACTCACATTCTTCAGCACTTAAATACGATCCAATTCCATAGCCCGATAAATGTGGGTAATCTTGTTTTGCCGTCCACAATGGCTCCCTTATCAACGCGTCAATTTCTGATGGTTTTAAATCCTCAGGAAATGCCAGCATCGATAGTCTAATCATTCCCATTAAAACATTTGTATAGGCTCGTTTATGTTCAGCAGTTGGCACACCAAGATGAATAGTTCGAGCGATTGATGTTGTACCGTCGAGATATTGACCACCAGAATCGATCAATAATAAATTTGTGTTTGTTATTTCAGCATCAGAATAGTTTGTTGGATAATAATATTCTTTGGCAGCATTCTTTCCAAAGGCAATGATTGTTTTGAATGACAATCCACGATTCAGATTCTGCTCATATCTTGGTCTATCAATTTGCTGTGCAAGTAAAGATTCCGTCCATTGATCATTATGCATATACTAGACGTGATACGAATAACAAAAAAAAAGTACAATTCAATTGAGTTAATAAAATTTAAAAAATATGAAATAAAAATTCAATTAGCATAATGGAGACATACTCGTTCCTCTAAATAACTTAATGTATCGCATAACGCCACAGCATCACGAATATTTGCATGTCTCATGCCTTCTCTCTCCACTTTATTCTTTTGTGCACGCATATAAACAATCGGTGAGGTGCGTTCATGTATAATTTCCCGGTTCACTGATGAGTAAATAGCTTCCGAGACACCCGAATCGAAATTGCTCATTGATGGCATTAGAACTCGACTCCAACTCGTTGAGAGTATTCGTAAATCCTTCCAAATATCATTATAATGCTTGATTCTGTGTATATATAAATTATTTAAAAATTCTTTAGTTTGCATCCATTATTGTTCAGTCTTTGTTTATTGAGGGTGCGAAAATTGAAATTTATGGATTGTCCAATTTAGGAATATAATAGGGAAATAAATGTGCAAAAAGTATATTGAGGGGGGAAAAGAGATGCAAATTTTAATTGAGACTAGGGGATGAATTTTCCATTTTGAAGCCATGGAAGTGCAGCATTACTCAGAAACTTTTCATTAATGAATAATAATAGATCCAAACATGCCATAAATTATGAGTTTTAAGCACATTTTAATTGATTATATCTGTGATTCATGAAAATTTTTCAATTAATTTAAATTGTTATTAAAATTGTTTGAAACTTAAATCATAATTGTCCCCATTTAAAATTTTTATGGCTTCCATGCTTCGGGCATGTTTTTTATGAGTCATAACTAGAATTACTCATAAATAGAACAATTAAGGCATACTTCGAGATCCAATTTAGTAACCATAATATAATTTTTATGCCCATAATAAGCATAATCAAACTCTAATTTTCAATGTCAATCTCTGTCTCACTTTAATTACTCAAACATGAATGAAGCATTAAAAAAATTTCCTGAAAAATCTCCCTCAAGCAGTCAAATGGAAATTAAAACAAGGGAGACATGATATACATAAAGCATAATAATAGCAATAATGATAATGATGATTATCCATTACACATTGTGCAAACATGATTCCGACACTCCACTTACATTACACATTTCTGCTTGAAGCATGAGTTCGTTTTGAAATCAAAATTTAACATTAATTCCGCTTCAATTGACACTTTTGTGCGATTCGTGTAAAGAACAATTTCCCGATGTGTCACAATTAGATACGCTTTAAAAACAGGAACATAGCGGAAGTCACCGCCTCGTAGGTTCAGCAAATATGCAATTTCAGTAAGTGATGTGACGACCATTGCATCAAATCGATGCGCTCTTAAAGTTTCACGTAATGCTTCCGTTTTATTGTGCCATGCAAGACCTGAGAATGTTGAATTTTGTGTTCTTATTTTGTAGTCACGGGTGGATGTCACACTGGAACCTCCGATTTCATCAATCAAGTTCATAACCTTTGACATGACTAAAAATTCTCGATTCAAGTCTCGTTCCCATTCGGACCATAATTGTCGAGGTATTGATCTTGGATCAGCACCAACATAAGAATTTTCCATTAATTGTTTCTGCAAAAGAAATCATTTAGATCATTAAAATAATTGAATATAAATTATTTTACCCCAAGCCACATGGCAATCGTTGGATCATCCGAAATATCAAATATTTTCCATCCACAGTCTAATTCCTGATCGGCAAGCTCAAAATATTTTGATTCAGTCCATAAACCAGCTGATTTTGATGTTATCTAAAAATAAAATTCAGAGAAGATCATTGAAAAGCGTGCGAGAGTCCCATTAATATGATTTTGATTCTTCCTTCTTCTTATATTGTGTCGACACAAAATTGCCAGACATTTTCTCTTCTTTTAGTTTATGTGCTGTTCTTTTTAGCGCATTTTTGGAAGTTCTTTGGATTATTTACGGTCTGTTTGGGGATTTAAATATTTATGTGCATTTTTTCTTTAAGTCAAACTATGAATCATCTGTACAGACTATTCGAGTGATGTTGTGGACTATGTGTAAGGGGCAAATTTTAAGTCATGCCTTTACTATATTGATACATAAATTTCAAGACAGAAAATAATTTCAAAACTGTGAAATTTACGATCCTAACCTCCAAAAAATTCTCTTAAAGTTGTCATTAAAAATGCGCTCATGTCATTCACAATCATGCTTCCAAAAATACTTCAAAGCATGCGTCAACAACAACCCACAATGATGGCACAAATTCCTTTTAAATACTTTGATTTACAGCATTAAAATCCAATTTATCAACATACCGCGACATAAGCAATTGGCCCGGTAAATCCTGAAATATATTCAAGTCTTCCTTCAGCATCGTCATCAAGATGATTGTGGTGTTCATCATATGTTGTCACAATATAGGCATCAATTTCATGGAATTTCGGTGATCTGACACGCATTTGATTCCTCAAAGCCTCAATTCGATTTCTTCTCTCCGTCACTTCCTTTTCATTTTGGAATCTCTGTGAAGAATTTGAAAACGAGACATTTTATCACGTGTGCATGCATGAAGATGAAAAGAATTAAGGTCAATGTTATTTCTACCTGTGCATTTCTGTTTTCACATTTAAATCTATTTATACCATGAATACTGCCGGCAAAAGTAACATTTACGATGACTAAGCACAGACATGCTATAAATAAATAGAAAAAGGAAGAAAATTGGTCATTCTAAAAATTTTTAAATGTTAATTTTCAATTCCCTTAAAACCTCCCCAAAAATATGTATACACACAATAAATCAATCTAAACTCCATGTCCAAATGAATGGATTCCATAAATTGCCATATTAATGAATCTCTTTTTAAGGTCAGCGACCATTTCTTCTGTTACAATAAATTGAAATTTGTCAATGAATGAGATTTCGAGATAATTTGATGGCCTCTTAGTCGGGTCCTTCATTATACGGGTGCTTTAAACGGAAATAAATCTTGATTGAATTAGTTCATGATTTAGTACAAAAATATATATATATATTTTTTTTCAGTTATGATGAGTCATTGGCTAGTAGGAAAGGTCTAGTGAGATAAATAATTGCGACCATGACGTTTAGATAAAAATAATTTTTTGTAAGTGAGTCATGCTTTCTTCGTTGAATGTGTTGGCATTAAATTAGTGAACATCCGGATAGCAAAAAATTAACAAGGGTGTGGAACTGATTAAATTGATTTTTGATCATTTTAGATCTTTTTTGATCATTTTCGATCAATTTGATCAGTTCCACACCCTGGAAAATTAATCAGAATTATCAAAAAATTTCAAAAATAGGAAATATTTTTCTTGGCTTTTAACAGTTTTTATTGACTTGAATCTGACAAAAAAAAATAAAAATCAGCAAAACATTAAGTAAAAAAAATACGGACAATAGATAGGACACAACTTTTTTAAGAAGTAGGAATTGAACCTATTATATGAGAATTCTTAATTTATATTTCTTAAATAAGAATTTGATTTTGTCTAATCTTTTTAGAAAAATGGCAAAATTCTATCTTAAATAATCTACGTGCTAGATACATCACTAAGAACAATAAATAAAAAAATCCATAATATCCAAACCTACCCACAGTTTACAAAAATCTCGAATTTTAAAAACTTACAAAATAAAATTCAAATAAAATCTGTATCAAATGTAGGTAGATCAAAAGCTATGAATACCTTAATTACCCAAAATGAGCTCCATTAGCATTTCTTCTGCAAAATTACACTAAAAATTTTTCAAAAAGATCAACTTCAAAAGATTGTTACATTCAATTAATTTAAGCGACATCAAGATACAATCTACAGACAAGCCGAAAGTAATAATTGCAATTTTTAGCTTTTTAAGACCTTGAAAAAGAAATAGACATCCTTTGTGAATCATCACGTTTGAAAGTAAAAATTCTTGTTTGTTAAAAAATAAAAAATTAAAAAATAAATATCGAAGGAAATTATTGACTGTAATAAACTATTATTGCACTCACATATACACTAATGTACACTAATAACGTGTGAATGCATAGTAAACAGAAATTAGAAGGAAAGAACGTTACAAGAAAGACACAAGGAAAGTTAAATATTTTACGTGCATACATTACTGCTTCCTTCTTCTTCTTCTTCTTTTGTTTTTCTTTACATTTCTCTTAATTGTATGTTTTTTATTTTTATGATCGTTGTTATCTATCCAAGGGAGGAATGCATTCCAAAGTTACTTTTTTCTTCTACTTCATCTTCTTTCTTTCTATATCTTAACAGATATAGATAGTCAAATATTTCTCGAGGAATGTACGAGAAAAATAAATAAAGGATTAAAAATGAAGTAAGAAGAATATGTAAATTAGAGATAAGTCTGACTACTCGTGCATGAAATAAACTAAACAGAAAACGCAGATGAATTGACTCTTCTTGTCTGTACGATGAAGTTGTTATGAGCAAAAATTATTTTATTTTTAAATTTAATATCCAAATTACCTCCCAAGTCTAAAATGTTTATTTTAACTGCAAATTAGGTAGTAAGAAGTATATATGCAAACATTTACAATTATTATGAATTATCCTGATGTGCGCGATTCATGTTCGACAGACTTATCAAAAGTCTAGGGGTATTCAAATATATATGTTCGGAAATTGAAAATTCAAAAAAAATACGTTACGCTATTTCTTGAATTTGATTTTTATCACATATTTGACATCATTGGAGTCCTAAATCATGGATTCAATCATTTACTTTGATAAATTCCACACGATAATGCTTTAATTTGAATTTAAATTTTTTCGAATTTTCGAACTAGGGGTATTTAACTTCGAATTTCGCATGACAGACAGACAAAAATGTCATTTTCGCACTTTTATTTGGAAACTGTAACGGACACAATGTTTGAATCGCACACATCAAGAATTATCTTTAGAATTTTGGGTCAAAAAACCTGAATTTCAGCGGTACGTAGTTAGTGAACGGATCCAAAAAAGACTCGATCTAAGGAGCTAAAATCTTTCTACATCTTTAGACCATCCCAACCTCAAATGACCCCAAATGTTTACAAAAACGAAATGGTCCGCAAACTGTTTATAATTAAAACAAAATTAATTTTTTGCAAAAATTTCTTCTTCCTTGAAACCCAAAAATACACCGAAGAAAAGATAAAAATATCAATTAATGTACTTTAAAGTGAGTCATTCACTGTGTGTATACACAATATTAAATGTTTATAAAAATTTTACCTCGAACTTGAACGAAACGAAAAGAATCTGATTGTACATGTTTTTCTTGCTATATTTCAGTGTTTTGTACGATTAAACAACTTGATACATTCAATGCTCACGTTTTTCTCACATTTACAGAAAACAAAATTGCTTTAAATTAAGATCTAAACGATTGATTTGTACCGCATTGTAATCATCCCTTCTTTTGTGTATTCATCTCATTTGCAGTGTACGAAATTCATTCAAAAATAGTAACTTGATCATTTCCTAGAATGGAAATTGTAGAATTCTATTTTATTTTTTATTGAAGTATGTCAAGACTTCATTGTGTTTCAAACGTGCTTATGCAGTTGCTGCCTCCAACTATTTTTTTTTCTATATTTGAAGTAAAAATACTTTTTCGTCTCATTCTGCATTCAATTTAAGTTTCAGTTTTCATTTCATATTTTTTTTCGTATCAATGATCACTGAGAATATTTCACCAGAAGCTATAAAAATTCATTTATTATACATTTTTCAAACAAACATGTCCAATCAATTCCATTTGAATCTTGTACACATTTGAGAATGGAAAGTGAAAACCCGTGGAAATAAAATCATATTTCATGCGCTTAGATTGCTTTGAACACATGTTTCATAGCCGATTTGTATCAATTTCATAAATGATTTAAGTGGAAATGAAAGGGTTTGTTCGTAAATTAGGCTAGATACTTGATGAAGTGTTATTGTAGGTTATGGCTGAGTGAATGGTGACTCTAAATTTATATCATTTATTAACAACTCAAAAGACGTAAATGAAAAGCAATTGTTGTTTTAGCATCGCCGCTGATTGCATAATGAAAACACATGTCAATAAATCATGATATAAGACTGAAAGAGAGCATTTCTCTGCAAGTCTGAATGCTGATTAAATAGATTCTAATTACTTCGAATGATTTTTCTTGAAATTGATTGCTTATGTAATGACTGCTGACTTGTTGTTTTTGGATTTTTAATCTAAGGGTCATTCATAAATGACGTCCGAAATTAACGGTCGTTTTTCAAAAAAGTTGATGTCAAAAGGGGGGTAGGGAGAGGTGAGGTCAAGAACAATAGAATTTCTTAGAATTAGTGACCCCTCCCCCCCCCCCCCTTGGACATGAAACATAACATAGACGACTTAAAACATGAATCCATGCTGATCAGATCCCAAAATAGTCACTATAATCAATCCATAAATTTAGATTCTATATCAAGCTGCTAAGACATCTCAATATGACGCTAACTCCATCCAGTTTCACTTATCTTGACCTACTCCAGTCAAAGAAAAAGTCACAAACAAATCTGAGTGACATATCATTGTTACGTTCAAATAAATATTTACTTTAGCAACCGCTGACACTTAAGATGTGTGAATTGAAAAGTCTCAAGTCCGCGACAACATATTGGCATCGTCTAGCAAATTTTCCTTTCAACGATGATCGTTAATTTGTCAAAACTCGCGGACTTCTTCGTCTTGAATATTTTACTTAAATTTGATATTAATGGCAATCAATTTTTTCATCACTTGTGTGGCAATGAGTAATGTACATGACTTGATTTCATAAACATAATCATCATCTTTCTGAACTTGATGACAAGTGAGAGATGGGAATTAATATTTTCAGTTTTCTATTTCAATTGAGAATGCTTTGGAAACTGAATGTTTATGTCTTTTTGAGATGGAATTACAGGCACTTATGATGTGTTAGAGACGATCATGTGTATTACATCAAAATTAGAATTTTTTGATGATGTTTTGTAACTTTTGTGGTTAAAATAAGCAAGCAAACTATGATGTGATGATGGATATTTTGGAATTTTGGACATTAGATTTCCAAATTTAACAAGATTTGATCTATAAATATATTTTGATCTTAAAGGCATTACATCCTTTCCCTAAAGATTCAGATTCACTTGAATCAGCTAGCTAAGTTCCAACCTTCATCTTTTTAACCCAGAAATATTTCAAAAATTATTGCTTATCATCTTGCCTCATTAAAAGTTCTGATTCCTCTCCAACAAAAATGATTTAATTTTATTAATGCAGGAAAAATGTCACTGGGTTACAGAACGATAATTTTGACATTAATGGTTCTTAAAATTGTATTTAAAGTTCTCCGTTGCAGAATTATTTTATAGTTTCAAGTCACACATTTCTTTTAACTTTGTAGCAAAGATTACCTTCGAAAACATTAATTTAATTCCACGTCTAGTCGTGTACAGCATAAAAACTTTATGTGCTCTATAAAATCCAAATCACTTGCTCATCCCATTCATAATAAAAAGACTTAATAAAAATCCATAAAATAAAATACATTGTGCATCAAAAGTTAAAGTTGAATCTGTCAAACATTTTATTTCTCATGTCAACATTTTATTGTCGCAGTTAATACACTGCATTCTGTGTAAAAAACCGAGTGATTTATTTCTGTGATATCAACCTACTTTAACTAGAATAATGAGGAGCAATAATCTGGTGTGAAAGATTAACAACATTATTGAAACGACTATATTTCCAATTATAGTCACTGCCAAGTAAGTGTTACTGAAATATTATACTGTTGTCGCATGTGTTTCGCGATATTGTAACTCAGTTAACTATAATTGGGGGTCATTTGACAGTTATAATTAATATAAATTTGGATTCGATTTTAAAGCAAGAGTCACATACAAAAGGATCTAGAATCTGCTAGAATCCAATTTTTCAGGTTAAAATCAATTTCATTTGATCCCACAGACTATAATTCACTCTACTTTCAATCATACTGACCTCCAGTTTAAAAATTCTTAAAACTGTTTTTCGATTATTTCCCAACGTCCAATTCTTAATTTTCCCAATAATTCCCAATTTACAATCTCAGTCTAGTTATTTTACATCCAAAGAAGTTCTGTTATTAATCACTTCCCACCATTATTTTCCTCATCTTCCTTTAATATCAAAAAGATTTCGCATAAAATTTCCTCTATTTATTTTTCTTTGCTTTAATTGAAAGCACTGGTCAATAGATTAAAATTACAGTCTCAAAGAAATTTTAATGGGATTGACCTACATCAATGTAAATACGAAAACGGAAGATTGAATGTAAACAAAAGATTTCAGGAGAGGAAAATGGATTTATTTTGAAAATTGGAGGGTCTCGTAATACAATTAAGTGCTTATTAAGCATTAAATGGGAATAATTTTATAGGTTATTGAATTTAATAATAGAAAAAGGTGAACTAACATCCGTAGATTCAGTTTTAAACCCTTGTTTAAATACGTAAATATTTCAACAGATTTTAACAGTTGTAGAAAACAATAATTTTCAAATAATTCATTAAGTGAGAAGTTTGTAGACTCTAGAGTAATTCAAATCCAAAACAACACAAGCAAATAAGTTAAAAAATTCTCAATTATTAAATGATCCCTTCATTCAAAAAAACATCCAGTAGAACAAACAAGATCAAATGCCAATTTATATGTCAGAAAAATGAATTGAAACAATTTGCGGTAGTGTCAAATTTCCAAGAGTCATTCAGCAATCAATCAATCATAAAAATGATCTTGTCATTTTGCAAAAAGAAATAAATGTTTGCAAACTCAATATGAGATGACATAACTCTACTTTTGTTTAACATCCAGAGACAATGAACTGTATAGCAGAATAGAATTCAATATTTTATATGTTTGCTCTTGAGATGGAACAAGAATTTTATTCAATACCTAAGCACAAAGTAAATTTTAGGCAATTGCACCTTTTGGAAATTTTCTATTCATTCCTTCACAATCATTAAATCTTCATTTAACCAAAAAGAGATGCATTCAACAAGAAGACGTGTCTAAAAAAGTCTCGTGCTGTGTCTTTGAAACTAAACGTGTACACAATGCAGCCTGTGATAGAAACATCTGTTCAAATAATTTTGCAGAAGCAATTCTAAAACTATAAAGTCTTGATCGAAGGTCAAATTATGTGTAGAAATGAAGTTTATCAATTATACAATAAAACGATATTTTGTGGACGATATTCAGTGACTTTTTATGTCTGTGAATAAATATTGACCTCGAACTTGCGATCATATAAAATTTCAGACATGTCTGTTAATTTGAACTATAATTTTTTTATTAGCAAATTGTTATGTTTTTGTAGGGCAAACAAACTTAATACAACTGTAAATTTCTAATTAAGACAGTCACAATAAAATAGACAATTTATTCAGCATAGAATGATCACGTTTTGCCTTGAAATTTAATTAAAATTATTTCGAGAGTTTTAAACTTTTTTTTGATTTCTTAGTTTTTGTACGTGAAAGACAGTCTGTCAACAATCATTGTTGAATTTTGGTGACTTTAGTGATAAAACCATCTAAATAAGAAGTTTATGACCATCAGATCTGTTTATGATACATCGAAGAAATTCATCAATCAATTGCCTTGCATAATCAAATTTGTTCTAGATATAAAAATAATTGTCAATCAAAAGCAAACTTTGAAACCTCATAAAAATAATTGACACCAACTGCTCTTCCAGTCACTGAATTTTCGTCATCAACCACATTATTTTATATACTAAAGTTTTTTAATATAAACTCATAATTTATTATTAGCTTATGCGAGCAACAAAAATTGTATTGTGAATGTGAATGATACTATTTTGATGCAAAATGACAAGTCAAATGATGTGGAAGTTAGTTAATTTCGAATATTAAATGGATCGAAAAAAATCGTTGTATCTTTTGCAAATTTGAATTTGATTGATTTAATGAAGATGAATACGGATAATTTTCAAATTAAAAAGTAAAAGAAATTCAAGAATTTTTATTTTAGTAAGAAAGTCGGGAATGAAGGATTTATTAAAAGATATGAAGTATCTTCAAGACAATTTTCTTTGACTTTGGAGAATTTTATCAAATTTTTTGGATTTCAAATTGCTAAAAATTCTTTCAATTTCAATAAAAATTCATACGGATTCATACATAAAACCGAAATGGAACCGTTCACTTATTACTTAACAAAATAATGGCCATTTTTTTTTAAAAAAAAAAAAAAACAATCGAATTCTTCGAAATTCTATTGTTTTGTTTTAGTTTTTGAATCCCCCCCCCCCATCCTTCTCCCGTGCTATGTAATAATTGAACTGAACGGTCCCACTAATCACGAAATTATGAATTTAAACAGAATTTAATTTTGGTTGATTTTGTTAGAATTTAAAATTCAAATTTTTAATAGACGTCACAAGTGAACGAACCCTTTACTCTTTATTAATATTGATCTTGATTTTAACCGCGATTTTGTAGATAAAGAAATAAATTTACGATTAATAACTGATCCATTGACTTTTACGATGATTTTTCAAATGATCCACAATGCTTCAAAGGAATTAAGTATCGTTCAAATTCAAATTTTTTTGATGAGATAAAAATAAAGCAGCATGTGTCTATGAGCCAAAAACAATCAGAGATTTGCAAAATTTTGCAGATATTATTTTTGATGGAAAAAGTCATGCCAAAAAATCAAAATGAAGATTGGAATTTCAAGATTCATAAATTTTCAATGGCGTTCATTTTTAAAATTGTCATTAAGTCAGTTTCAATTTTAAAGCTACATCCAATATGCATAGATCAAAATAATGCTACATCCCATTAAGCTCAAAAGATTTTAATTTTCCTCAAAATCGGTAAACACTTTTGAGAGTCGTCGAATCAAATGATTTACGAGGTCTAATAAAAATAGAAGAAAAAATCTACACGTGATATAAATTGAGTTTTTTACTCTTTTGTGAATTGATATGGCTGTAATGTTTAAGCCAAGATATATCAAGATGATTGCCAGGAAGATGAATTTTTACATGATTTTTTCGAGGAATTTACAATAGTTTCAAGCACCCAGCCTTTGTGATAAATTAGATGTTGAAAAAATGTTGAACAAACTAACTGAAAATTAACTTCTTTTAATTAGTAAACGTGATAAAAATCACATTAATCATGGAGATTGAGTAGGTGAGCAGAAAACTTGGCAGCACTAATGTCACAATTTCGATGCTAATGATGACGATTAACATTTGTTGAGTATTTGACTGTCATTTTAGAGACTAAACAGAATACGTGTGTACGGTTTGGGTCCTTGAAATTTTTGTGTACGTTTTGAGCATTTTGGCATAGAAAAAAAACGTTCCATGGACGTAAAAAAAAGTTTGTGAAATTCTGCAAAAAATCCATAAAATTCAACAACAGTAAATTTTGCAAAAATTCCTCCAAAAAAATTCATTTCGATTCTCCATGTGCGGCACTGATTCATATTTTTATAGCTACAACAATATTAAATTTTTTACAACTATAACTACATATTTACATACTTTAATGTTGGCTGTAAACTTTTATTGACCAACTAATTGAAAATTAAATTTTTATCAATAATGAAATGGAAATGTCCACTGACAGCATAAACCAATAAAGATTATAAAGAGAATAAAACTAGATTTACTTTGTAGTTTGAACTTAAAATAGTCGGCATCGATTCCTAAAACATTTCCTCATTTTTTTGTGATACCTAATTTTATTACAAATTTTTATTGCTGTATTTTTTGATCAGAACCAGAGATATCCATGAAGACATATATCACGACTACAAAATTTCATGTGCCATAAAAACTGTCCACTTCATAATAATTTACATGGAAAGTCATTTCTAGAGAAAATTATTTTCTGTGTGTGCCTGAATGAACACACTCTCGACTATGCGACATAAAAATTCTCTGAATCTTCTCAATTTGATGAAAAACATTTTTATTTAGAATTTTTAATGCCGTGGCACTCCTATTTTGTCCACATGTGACATATTCACGTTTCTTTTTTATATACATATTTTTCTATAGAGCATTTAAATGAGTTCAACTCGAGCATTTATTTGAAGATCAATGGCAATTTTGTGACAATTTAAAGTCTAACATTCAATTTTATGATCAGTTTTGTAAACTCGATAAATTTCATTGATGTTTTAATGTAGGCAATAGGCAAGGGAGAGAGAACTAAATAGATGAGAATCAAGATCACAATGACAGAGGAAATGAGACTTTGAACTTGAAATCAGCTGTAAAGCTTTATTCAAGTAGGTAAAACGTGGGAAATTCGGAAGTCTTGAAGTAGCGCATTTTGGTTTAAGTGGTTCTTAAAATGCTGCAAAATTAATTAGAATTACATACTGGGGGCCTTGATTTGATTTGAGTAGATTTTTTCGGGAACCAAACAATTACTTAAATCGAGGCCACCTAGTAGTTTTTTGTTAAAGGTAGATAGTAAGCATAACCTGTCAAAATTAGGACAGTTATCTAAAACTAGGTAAGTACTCCTTTTAGGTAAGTTTCCGAAAATATTGGCAAATTGAATAATTTTTAGCAAATTTAATCAGATCCACAACCTCGAAATAGTATCATACCTTAGGAGCAGAAGTCGGTTAATCGAAAGGAAAACCATCTCACGGCGACGTGAAGTCGACTCGACGGCGAATATTTGGCCGTGACGAGAGGTTTTTCCTCTCGATTATCCAATTTGTGCTACTCGTGATAACAATTCATTATCCAGCACCGAATCAAGGAGTGGATACGATGCGAATACCCCAATTATCAAAAAAATATTCAATACATCCCTGATCCTCTATGCAAGACGTCCCTAGTGTATGTGTCCAGCGCATTAAAGATAAGTTGGGATATCTCAGTTATTATGCGTATAGACTCAGCTATTTTTGGGATAATTCGGATATTCACAAGTTTCCACGCCTCGCACTGAATATACACATTGAATTCCAACTTGGTAAGCTAATCAATTCCCACAAAATATGAGCTCAAAAATTACGTAAAGATGAAACAAATTACCTAGCCCATAAATACATTCAGTCACAGTTTTTCTCAAGCCAATAAATTTCAGTTTTTCCTTCCTCTCTCTCTCACTGTATAGTAGCTAGAACGTTCTCTCACATTTGGGGGTTTTCTATTGTGCAATTTGCATAAATCAAGCCACTTTATAGGCACTTATATGTGTATAAATATGAGCATTCAAATTAAATGCCACAAAAGTAATGTTACTGATATGGAAATTCACGTGAATAAAATATATACAGTTGTATGAGAAATAGATAGAGACGATGGTATTGCCAATTATCCCACCTATTTCTATGTATATTTGAGACATAATTTTCATCACACACAGTAGAAATAGAAAAACAGCCAAAATAAATTCTGTGTCTGTTATTTGTACACTAAAAATAATCTGTCGTGCGAACGTTTTGGCATCAGAAATTCATCTTTTGCTTATAGAGACTGACGAAAAAAGTCATTTTTTCGCGCCAAAACTTGAGTCTTCTACTTTTGGATTAACTCACACTGTTCAAAATCACCAAAGTTATGTGCTGACAATTATCATATTTTAGTCTTGTTTTAATCAACACATTTAAGCATCTTCTTCCACCATACTGCCTGCTTATTGCGTCGAAAATATACTTAGAGTATTTCTGAGGTGATTTGATAAGCTAAATAATGCGAGAAATATGAAATCGTAAATTCAGCTTAGCAGTACAGTTGAGATAGTCAACATGAAATTGAGCTGTTTGGAAGGTAAATTTTTTGAATTCCACAAGTCCTACGACAAGATAATCTTTGATGTTAGTTCAAAAATATGTTTAATCTGAATCAGGGGCGAAGCCAAAAATTTTTTTGATGAATTTTATTGGGGTCCAAACGCTTTTTTCCTCAAAAATCCTAGAAAAAAGAATTTTTTCCTAAAAGGGAAGTCTAGGCCCCCTTGGATCCTCCCCTGGCTACTTCTCTGGTCTGAACTCTCATGAACGTTCGAAAATATAAAATTCAAAGCAGAACAAATAAATTCTTTAAATTGCATGCATTTCTGGCATAAATTAAGTTCAAATACACTAGATGCATACGTCATCCTTAATTAATTTAATATTGAAAATTAACTTAATCATCGAATCTTTTTCTATATATGGTTTCTGGTATTTTAAAACATCTTGAATTATTTTATTGACTTTACACGATTAATCTGCAATTAGTGTAACTAACAATGAGATATGCATGGGAATTTGTTTTACATTTTAAGTATATGTTCCTATACAAGGCATAACACTTGTACTTTATTATTATCTTAAATGTTTTCAGAATTATTCATGACTTCTAGATTAATTCAACAAGAGTGTTAAAGATTTGCATGGGATCGTCTATAAAGTAAGTTACACGCTGGACCAAACTTTTTTTAAAAAAAAGAATTTCGAGGTTTTATTTGACACCCCCCCCCCTCCTTCAACTTACCCCCCTTTGATGCTGCTTCCAGCGTTTTTAAGAAATGACACTCAACTTTTAGCACAAGGGTCAAAAAAATCAAAATTTTTCGAACGTCATTTATGAACACCCCCCACTAACATCATCAATAAACGATCCAAAAAAATCAAATTAAGTCATGACATCTACAAGTTTGCTTGTTATATCAACGAAGAATTTGTTTGTATTTCAGTGGACATACAAAATTGGAAGTAATACAAGTTTGTGACATAAAAATTATCAGTCGTATTTGTATTGCCTTATTTAGTGTCCACTCACACGAAAAATTCTCAAAGCAATTTAATTCTGAATTTATCTTGATCAAGGCAACTAATTAATGCATTTTTAAGGCACACATTGATAGTTTTTGAAGAATAATGCATGATTTATGAAGCTTATTGAATTGAATTTAAGATATTCTGGATCAGCTCTGATTAAATGAGATTAAATGGATCTAAATAATGTCATAACAAGAACTTTTACATCACTTGCTAATTAAATCCAGAGCAATTTGAACATGGGACGTTCACTTATGACGTCAATCAAAAACATGGAATTTTTGACCCTTCCCCCCCCCCCCCCCCAATTTAAAACTGTCATACTGCCTCAGACCCCCCTCCCCCAAAAAATCAGACATCATAAGTGAACGACCCCATATGATCTTAAAGCAGTTTTTAATTAGCATTCATTTAACTGCAAATTTACTTCTCTCGCCTTCACTTTATAAATGTTCATCCATATATCTATCGATGAAGTTGAAGCTCCACGCTTAGCTAATAAATTAAATTGAATGAAACGAATTTTCGTGAATGAAAAATTCTTTGGTCCATGAAAAAATGTAGCTGAGAAGGTGGACAAGTTAGATTTAGTGTGGATGAAATTTTCACTGCATTCTACACCTGTTGGCACTCTACACTGTTCACTCAGTCACAATATTGATAACTCGTGTTACGATTTCACCCACGCAATGACTAACTGATGCTATTTTTGCAATGTGAAGATTTTCATCTGTTTTCACTTTTATTTTCACATCTGATTCACGAGTGACGTTGAAAATGTGAAAATAAAGAAGATAGGATTGGATGCTCAATGTCAATTGCTTGCCACAAGTTTGTTTATTACACCGTATCGGTTACAATTATGTGCGGCAAATCGCGCTTCAATTTCCATTTCACTTTATTAATATTAATATTAATAGTTACAGAGCTGCTCATTGAGCTTTTATGCACTCATAAAAAAAAATTTTAAAAAACTTTATTAAAAAATTTAAAATTTAATTTTTAAAAATTATTTTTAAAATTTAAAAACTGGTTTTTAAAAATATTTATGTATATGTAAACATATTGCCAGTATAAGTCACATGGCTTGGTAGCTCAGTGGTAAAGTGCCTGGCTACCATTCCTAAGGTCAAGGGTTCGATTCCCACTCCGAGCAATTTTTTTGAATTTTTTTAAAATTTTTTTAACGGTCAAAAAAAGTTTAAAATTTTTAAAAATATTTTTAAAATTTTAAAAATTGTTATTAAGCGTACAATTTAAAAAAAGTTTTTAAAATTTTCCATACAAATTTAAAAAAGTTTTTAAATTTTTTTTATCAGTGTGGTCATAAATTCCTCACTATTTGCATTAATATTCATAGAATCGTTATTAACTAATCAGAATCACTGACATTCTTAATTTTTATTGCCGTACCAAACAACTTGTTTATTTTGAGTTGAAGAACAATAAAAATATTTTTTTGGGATAATTTTAGATTCATTGGCAATCAAGGAGTTTCGCCATCTAATGTGGATTAAATTTTATTGTTTTTAATATCACATCACATTTATTTTAAAAAATTTCATTCAGAAAACTTAGCAAATATTGTGACTGTAAGGGATTAGAGGTTGATCAGTGATTGAGTTGTTTGCGGATTTTCATGAAGTTGAATTTTTTATACTTTTTTTTTGAGAGAATTAAGAATTGAATTTATATTTTTTAACAAATTTGTATGCAGAAATTTGTCATATTTAAGTCAAAGTTTTAAGTGAAGAAATTAGAAATGTTAAATTCGAATTTTTGGGATAAATACTCGAAGCTTCTAGGTTCAAATCCTATACTTCAAAATTTAAATACTTAAGTTTGTTGTTTTGATCGGCTATATTTAAATTTTTTTGCACTTTTTTTTAGAAAAATAATTATGTAGCTTATAGATTATAAAATGGAATTATCTGAATTTTAAATTTTATGATTTTAAAATTATTTATAAGTTTAATTAAGTCCGTTCACATAGTACGTTCCAAGGGTGTGGAACTAATCAAATTTGATCATTTTTGAACTTTTTTGATCATTTTTGATCAATTTGATCAGTTCCACACCCTGAGTACGTTCTGAGGATATAGAAATGCCAAGAAATTCTATTGTTCTTTTTTGAAAAACGTACGTTACAGTATAACGTTTTAAATGAACAGTCACTAGTTTTTGAATCCAAAAGTTTTCAAATCTCAAGAAATTGTCGATGCGATCAGTTGCAGACCCTGCAGTTTGAATGAAAGATCTTAGTCAAGATTCCACCGAATAAAAATTGAATCCATCCTCTTTCCACTAACCAATTTACTGTGGGGCCTCGATTTGAGTTGTTTCGATTTGAGTAACAAAAGTATCTCCATCAGTGGCGTAGCCAGGGGAAGTTAATGAGTGAATGTTGTGAAAAAAACGAAAATTCACCTCCCCCCCCCCCACAATCCCTTCCCAATTTTTCTTTTTAACAGTAATTTTCCATACGTTTCGATTTGAGTAAATTTTTTTCAGGAACCATTGTGAGTAATTAATCGAGACCCCCCAGTATGAACTTATCAACCTCTTACTAATGTCTTATTTTTAAATCTTAATCATCAGATCCATTAAAATCATCTTCACTCAAGAAAAACTTCTCAAGAATTTGTTACGAAAAAAAATATTTAATTTCCTTCCAGATGACTAACATTTTTTTGAACAGAAGAAATGGCATGAAATTCACTAATTAAGATTCTCAATGTTCAAGTCCTTGAGTCAGCAGAAAAATCTTTTCAAATGCTTAACGCTTTTATCTTTGCTTCCAAAATGAGTTTTTTCATAATCATAAATTTATTTAATTTTGTAAGATCTGAATGGAAAAAACTCATAACGGGTTTAAATTTGTTACCTGCAATTAGGAACGAGTGGAGGAGTGACGAAAAATTCATTATGAATATTTTCACTTCACACTATCTAAAATCTTTCAAATCCTACACACACAGGAAATTGATTTCTTGTGGAAAATCCGCTCGTTTTTCACTTGTAAATATTCTTTAATAATTATTCACATGAACACATATCACGGCACGTAAATCATCATTCCTTTAAACAAGATAAAGATTTTTCATCCAATTTGTTTGATTATTTTTTTAATGTCACAAAATTATTTTTTTTTCTTCTATTTTAATATTTTTTTTTATTTTTTCATATCTTAATTCTCACACACAGCCACAGCACAACGAGCAGCGCCACGCGAACTTTTCAGTCTGTTCATCCGTTCTTCTCGAGATTAAACTAATGAATGAAAAACTGAGAAGAAAAAAAACTTGAAACTCAAGTCGTAAGAAATGTAAAAAAAAATCTTTGCTCAATTTTTCTTTGCTGAGCTTTTTTCTTCTTTTTTCTTGTTGAGAAAATGACGTTTGATTTTGTGAGAATATTTTTTTGTTTTTTAAGCGACTCAATAAGCACTGAATAAATTTGCAAAATGTTTCCTTTTTATCTCCTTTAAACATTGAGAGTCAGTCCACAATTAAAATGAGAATTTTACCAGAGCAACTTAACATATGTATATACATACTCAAAGTAGAATGATTTAAAGACGTTGATGGTCATTGATTGATTGGCATAGCAATTTATACTAACCATCTTTCTAACGAGGTTTTTCATATGTTCGGAATGTGAATATCCTGTTTAATTATTTAAAGAAGGATAATTTGCATTTTAATGGAAAAAAAAGTTCTGAGAATCGGAATCAAATGGAAAATGGATTTAAATTTAGATCTTGTGAAGATTTGTAGTTGAAGGAAGATTTTTCTACATTTTGCTTCTATCAGTATTGGTTTTAATATCACAATGACTCTCAATATCTTTGATATAGTGAGGAGGTGTTATACTCTAAAATAATATTAAGATGAAAAGCTTGAAAAGTTCATTTTATTAACCAAAATTCCAATTACCCCCTCCTCATGTCACATTATCTTCAAACAAACAAAAAAAATTATTTTGTTTAAGTCTTTCATTGAGTCTCAGTACCCCCTCCCACCTTGAAAATTGGACGTCTTAAGTCACAACACCTAATGGATTTTTCACTTTCAATCGCTTTTAGGGGGGAGGGGGTCTAAAATTTTATAACAGATGATGCAATAAACGTAACAAGGGGGGAGGGGGCCGAAAAAGTTGTTTTTTGCGTATTTTACTTAATGAACGACCCCTTAATAATAAGACTCGAAGCTTGGAAAGTTCATTATATTATCAAAAATTCTGATTACATCCTTAGTTAAATAAGAGTTCGTTCACTAATGACGTTAAATTTTTTGGGTGTGAGGTGGTCTGAGACAAAACTAGTATCAACGTGGTCACTCGTGACCGACGAAAGCGCATTTTCCGCGTATAGCAAATAAACCGGAAATAAATTTAAAACAATTAAAAAAAAATGAGATCCAGTAAGCATTCATGGCCATAAAGTGAGATCCAGTAAGCATTTATGGCCATAAAATGAGATCCAGTAAGCATTTATGGTCAATTAATGAGATCCAGTAAGCATTTATAGTCAATTGATGAGATCCAGTAAGCATTCATGGCCATAAAATGAGATCCAGTAAGCATTCATGGCCATAAAGTAAGATCCAATTAAAAAAGTACCGAAAAAAGAATTCGACCTCTGATGGGATTTGAACCGAGGAAGGATGAATTTTTTAAAAAGTCAACATTTTAGTGTATTTTACCACACTAACACATATATGTACATATAAAGAAATGCAATTTTGGCACTTTTTACGCTGGTTCCAGCAGAGGAAGTGACCATTGGTGCTGATTTTTTGCCAGGCACTAGCCAGACATTTATACACGTTTTAAGCCAAAAACCGCATCAAAAAAGCTTAAACCTGAGGAGGAGATAGCTCCACAGACAGACAGACGGACAAAGTGCGGACAATAGCGTCCTTTTCCTAAGAGGAAAATGCGCTAAAAAAAATGAAGATTTTATGACAGAGGGAGATAGGTGTCTAAATTCGTGTGCCTGAAGTACGCCGGCATGATTTCACAAATCAAAATGAAAACTATCCTATAATTTTATCAAAATATTGTCTAATTTTGTCAAGCAATCCCCGAATTTTGTCAAGCCTTCCTTGCCGAGATATAGCATGTCCAATTTTTGGCTTTTATACCAACGTACTTCAGTTGACTTTTTTTCTGAAAACTTACTTTTCCTAACATATTATATATATAGGAAAAGTAAGTTTTCAGAAAAAAAGTCAACTGAAGTACGTTGGTATAAAAGCCAAAAATTGGACATGCTATATCTCGGCAAGGAAGGCTTGACAAAATTCGGGGATTGCTTGACAAAATTAGACAATATTTTGACAAAATTATAGGATAGTTTTCATTTTGGTTTGTGAGATCATGCCGACGTACTTCAGGCACACCTAAATTCAAGTTTTTGATGAACGTCATAAGTGAATGACCCCAATATAATGCTTTCATTTCTGGAGTATCAAAATTTTACAACTAGGACAACATCCGATAATATGTACATTTTAATATAAAAATCTATAATTATTTCCTCGTTAATATAGTGATGAGCATCTCTATTCAAACATCATCAATAAATCTCAATTCTATAATTCTAACACATTTTCTTACTCAAAGCAAAATTAACTGCAAATGAATTAAGATTTACTGCTGAAATGAATGAGCTTTGAAAATTATGAAGAATTGCCAATAAATCAACAAGTTGTTTAATTTTGAAAACTTTCAACGGTTTTTACAAATTCAAATTAAGCTTCCAAACAAGGCGTAGAAAACGATTTAAAAAGCTTTACGGTTGAATCAAGTCAATCACTTTGCATGTAAACTATCATGCTGTAAACTTTATTAAATTGTATAATCATTCAAATCATTTAATATTTGAGTTATTTCCACATCAATAAATACTTTTGTCTTTATTTTTTCGTACGGTTAAATATTTACATATTTTCTATCTAGTAAAGTTGATTACAAAACAAATTTAATTATTATTATTATTATTATTATTATTGAATGTTTTATACTCAAAACTCATCAACTTTATCAGGATAAATATTTTCGTTTGTCCATAACTTTATAAATGAAATGCTAATATCATAAATCCTTTACGTTACTTATAATAAATGTGTTTAATACGTTATGTTGCGATTTCGTTTTTTAACTTTGATTAAGTTCCTCAAATACCGTTAATGAATAAAATTTTTATATAAATAGTATAACAGTTTAGTGAGAATATGATCCATACCTCATTCAATATTCTTATGAGAAGAAAAAACAACAACATTATCAATATGATTAATAAGAAACAAAAAAAATTGAACGAACTAGCTTATTATGCCTTCAACAAATTATTATTTTTTTTTTTATCTTTTGCAACCTTTAATGGCACCAATTATTATTAAAATAATATTGCAATTAGATGAGTTTTTTTTTTTCATTTCATTTAATATCTTTGGAATGGTTCGTTTCAATCAAAAACTAAATTAATTGATGTGAAAGGTAGAACGGGACAAGATGGTTCAAGTTGCAATGATGTTGCCATACAGTCTGAAGATGCTGTAAAATCATCAAGACTTTCCATCACTTTTCCTAGTGTGTACCTGTTAAATGTACGTGTTAATTAAGTTATGTTAAAATTCAGCTTAATGTGTGTAGACTTAAAATTGTTAAGTGTTACGTAAACGTAAAATGCGTACGTAAAACCGGGTAAAAACATACAAATGTCTTACGTTACGTTAAAATGTACGTAAACTTTGTGTTACGTAAAAACGTACGTAAAATTTGTTTTACGTAAAAACGTACGTAAAATTTGTTTTACGTAAAAACGTACGTAAAACTTGTGTTACGTAAAAACGTACGTAAAATTTGTTTTACTTAAAAATGTACGTAAACTTTGTGTTACGTAAAAACGTACGTAAAATTTGTTTTACGTAAAAACGTACGTAAACTTTGTGTTACGTAAAAACGTACGTAAAATTTGTTTTACGTAAAAACGTACGTAAAATTTGTTTTACGTAAAAACGTACGTAAAACTTGTGTTACGTAAAAACGTACGTAAAATTTGTTTTACTTAAAAACGTACGTAAAATTTGTGTTACATAAAAACGTACGTAATATTTGTGTTACGTAAAAACGTATGCAAGCCTTACGTTACGTAAAAACATACGTAAGCCTTACGTTACGTAAATAAAAACATATTTAAAAGTAAGCAAAAAACGTAACAAGCCAATAAACTCACCAAATTTTGGGACAATTGGGGTCAATCTTTGCCGCATCCTTCAAATATTTTTCAGCAAGTCGTGGTTCTCCGAGATAATAATGAGCTTCTCCCAACGCCCTCAAAGCTTCAGGAAATAGTGGATTTGCAGAAACGGCATTTAAAAAGCATTGCTTTGCTTCTTGCCATTGATTTAAGTACACATTTGATTTTCCCTTCATGTACATCACATGATGTGATAAAGGATTAATCGACATTGCTTCTTGAATACAATTTTCAGCTTCATTTGGTAGTTCTGATGCGAGATAAATGTCAGCAAGTAAAACCCAAATTTTTAATTGAATTGACCATGCTTTTGGGGATCCTGGACGTGGTGTGAATGATGATAAGGAACTAGCTGCTTCACTTAATGCATGATCAACACGAGATGCTGCCAATGATGCTGGATGAATTGAATCTGCAAAAAAAATATATTTTGATTAAATTTTTGGGGGGTCTTTAAATAAAATAATTTTTTTCAAATCAAGGATTCCAAAAAAAAAAGTAAAAACTTACTTGAATCCTTATCGGAAATGAGAGACGGTTGATATTGTACGACACTTTTCGTTTCTGAATGTCTATCGTCATGAAATTCATTAAGACTGCCATTAATAACTTGAGTTTGAGACTCATAAAGATCCTTCCACAAACCAATCATTTTTTGGAGTGTATTTAAAGCCTGTTCTGATCCCTTCATGTACAACTCTAAATGAGCACGTACATGCATTAAATTAATATTGTCAGGAAATTCATCAAGAGCTTCCTCAATGATTCTCATAGCTTCATTTGGTCGATGATTTGCCGTTAAAAGTAGAGCAAAAAGATGTAAACTATTTGCATGTTCTGCTCTCAACATAAGTGCCGTTTTTATATGAATGAGTGCTTCCGAAATGTTATAATTGATTGCATGCTGTAGTGCCAAATAATATTCACTTAAATGATCATTTTGATCAATTTGAACAGCTTTCTCAAATGCCTCAATTGCTTGTCGACTAAATAAATCTCGTTCAGATTTTAATGTAGTTGTTATGGCAAGTTGCTGCAAACCAATGCCAATGAATAAATTGGCTCTAGATCTCATACCTTTTGTCTCTTTCCTTAAAGCTTCATATGAGAATTCAAGACCTTCCTTTATCAATCCTAATTGTTCATAACATATTTTAGCAGACATTAATAATTGAACTGTATCGCATGGTGATAATTTTGAGGAATCTTTTAATGCATTTAATGCATGTTGATATCGACTCAATGAAATAAGACTTAATGCATATTGTTTCCATATGTGTGGCTCATTAAATGAAAATTTTAATGCCTTTTCAAATGAATCGTGTAAAAATGATATTTGACCCCATCGAACGGTAGCGAGTGTCAATAAGTCATAAACGGCAGTAACATTTCCTAACGCATGCAAACGTGCTATACGAAATTCTGGACTTTGTGATAATACAGCATCACGATTAGCTAATGCTTCAGCTATTAATAGCAATAATAAAGTTTCTTCGTGTTGATTTTTCGGAATAAATTGATTTCGTGTCGTGTATCGTCTTGGCATCCATAATTTTTTAGCACCACCACTTGAATTCATTCGACTATTATTTGATGGTGGCGTATATAATGTTCCTGAGACTCCACGTAATAAAACTTCAGCCAATTGACGTGCTAGTGTTAAACGTAATGATTGAGTTGCTTTTGTTTCAACAGCACTAAGCATACAACGATAACGATCAATTGCTGCTTGTAATCTATCTAATTTCATTAAAACTATTGGTGAACGTTGAAGTGCTGTTTCCAAAATTGCACCCATATTTGCTGGACCTTCTTGACCTTGTAAATATAATAGACCAATGTCGGCAGCACGTTCAAAGCAATTAATCTGCAATTTAATGCTCTTTATACAGCCTTCATTTAAAATATTGAGTATTTAAGCTTAACTTACCATTTCTGTTTCCATTTCGGCAGTTTTGAATTTTGATGTACCTTTTGGATTTTTTGCCTCAATACATAGACCTTTTGCAGCATACGACTCAGCTAGAATCCTCAATGTCCTTGAACTTAGTGTAATCTCTTGCTTTAAACTGTCTATATCCGATAGCTTAAAATGCTCTAAACTCTCTTCAAATTCACCACACGCATAATATAATTTTGCAAGTAATAAATGAGAATCTAGAGCAAGTCCTGCTTTCCGACCGTCTTCTCCACAAACTGATATCAACAATCTTTTTGCATCCGACAATCCTATTCGTGCCTTTCCAAAATTTGTCTCAACTGGTGGATTCTCCTCTAAATAGCTTTCTAATTTACCTTCACCGATTAGAAAATTCGATAGTGCCTCTAAAATTGTTCAAATGAGTCACAAAATTTGTCATTGAGATTGAAAAATTTCTAATTACCGTGATTTGGACTTGAAGCTTTTAATTCCTCCGCCAATTCTATTGATTTTTGCCATTTACCTTCACTCCTACATTGCTCTATTGTGTTCTCTAATTTTCCTGCTCGTGCTTTTGCCATAATTTAGCAAAATTAATAAAATTAAAAATTTTTTTTAGTCTTTTTGGTTTGTTTTGAAGAAAATTGAGTGCTACGGATGCAAATTGTGTATGTCCAAAAATCATTGAAATTTTTAAATTTTTTTCATGACATGTACTCGTGAAATGTTTTAGGATAAATGTAGTTTTGGATTGTTGAGTTCTTTATCAAGTGAATTAATTAAATTGAGGCAAATAAGTTCTGGACTTAGTCAGTTTGCACTCAAAATTCCTCGTTTTGAGTTTTTGAAATTTTATTTGCCGTTACAAGTGAAAAAGTCTTTTAAAGTCAGAATTAATCTATTTTATGACCTATTTTACAAATTTGACGGCATTAAATAAACAAATAATCGAAATTAAATGATTTTATTGTTTGTAATTAATCAAAAATCTAAGTAACCTTAACGGAATTTGAAAATTTAAAAACATTTTTTAAAATCGTTCAAATTTAAACTTACCGTTGGAACTAAAAAATATACGGAAGAATTTCATCTCTAAAGTTGATGTAGGTACGAGAAAAAATCTAAATAAAAAGAAAATCAATTAATGTTACATGATAGGTAAGAAACTTCATTAAAAATTAAATGATAAAATGTCATCGATTTAATCTTTATTTTTAAACGATGTATGCATGTCAAAATAAAGAACAAGATGTGTTGACAGTTGCATATACCTCAGGATTGTTAATAAAACTAATTGATCCGGCAATAAAAATCAATGGTTTGTTTACAATCTTCGTTTTTTTCTTCGCTCTCTGAGTTTCATTTCTTTTGCACGTGGTTTGAAAAAAAAAAAACAATTCTGTTTATTTTCTCAATGCTTATGTGTCTATTAATAAAGTTGTTTTTTTATGAAATTTCATATTTTTTTAATTAAATGGAAATAAAAACCTTAATCAGATAAAAACCCCAGTAATGCAGGTTAAATTATAACTCATATGTCCATGAGATGTATCTCAATTGTACCCTCAGGACAAAAACTTTAAGTTTAATAACTCTCATATCAAGGTGATGATAACAAGATGGAAATGGGGTATTATTAGCGCATAAAGATTTAAATAAATAGTAAACAATTGTAATCGTGGTTATATTAGACGAAATTATTGACATAATGATTAGAAGTTAATCCATAGTGTTTGTTTGATTCGGCACTTCCTCATCTATAATCTTGGTTATCTTTCTTTCTAGAAAATTGATGAATAAGCATTAAAAGGCTTATAAATGACATTTTTTAAATCATTCATTTGCTTATTTTCGAGAGAATTAGTAAATCAATCAATTGTAAGTTGGAGAGTGCCGCTGACCCACGTGAAGGTTTCAAAGCTTAAATTCATATTTCATGAATTGATTGAACATACTCATGAAGAATTTTTCAACTTTTAAAAGGTAATTATTTAATAAAATAATTATTTTAAAATGAAGAACTTGTCCAACATCGAAAAACTTAACGATAAAGTAAGGTACCTTTTTTGTTTCTGAACACAAAACTATGAACCGTTCGCCATACCTAGGTTGCGAATTTACTAATTGAGCTTTTTAAGAAGAGAGGGGTTCTAAACAAGTTTAATAAAAAACTAGTATCAACGTGGTCACTCGTGACCGACGAAAGCGCATTTTCCGCGTATAGCAAATAAACCGGAAATAAATTTAAAACAATTAAATAAAATGAGATCCAGTAAGCATTTATGACCATAAAATGAGATCCAGTAAGCATTCATGGCCATAAAATGAGATCCAGTAAGCTTTCATGGCCATAAAGTGAGATCCAGTAAGCATTTATGGCCATAAAATGAGATCCAGTAAGCTTTCATGGCCATAAAATGAGATCCAGTAAGCATTTATGACCATAAAATGAGATCCAGTAAGCATTCATGGCCATAAAATGAGATCCAGTAAGCTTTCATGGCCATAAAATGAGATCCAGTAAGCTTTCATGGCCATAAAGTGAGATCCAGTAAGCATTTATGGCCATAAAATGAGATCCAGTAAGCTTTCATGGCCATAAAATGAGATCCAGTAAGCATTTATGACCATAAAATGAGATCCAGTAAGCATTCATGGCCATAAAATGAGATCCAGTAAGCTTTCATGGCCATAAAGTGAGATCCAGTAAGCATTTATGGTCATAAAGTGAGATCCAGTAAGCATTTATGGCCATAAAATGAGATCCAGTAAGCTTTCATGGCCATAAAATGAGATCCAGTAAGCATTTATGACCATAAAATGAGATCCAGTAAGCATTCATGGCCATAAAATGAGATCCAGTAAGCTTTCATGGCCATAAAGTGAGATCCAGTAAGCATTTATGGCCATAAAATGAGATCCAGTAAGCATTTATGGCCATAAAATGAGATCCAGTAAGCATTTATGACCATAAAATGAGATCCAGTAAGCATTCATGGCTATAAAATGAGATCCAGTAAGCTTTCATGGCCATAAAGTGAGATCCAGTAAGCATTTATGGCCATAAAATGAGATCCAGTAAGCTTTCATGGCCATAAAATGAGATCCAGTAAGCATTCATGGCCATAAAATGAGATCCAGTAAGCTTTCATGGCCATAAAGTGAGATCCAGTAAGCATTTATGGCCATAAAATGAGATCCAGTAAGCATTCATGGCCATAAAATGAGATCCAGTAAGCATTTATGACCATAAAATGAGATCCAGTAAGCATTTATTGCCATAAAGTGAGATCCAGTAAGCATTTATTGCCATAAAGTGAGATCCAGTAAGCATTTATTGCCATAAAGTGAGATCCAGTAAGCATTCATGGCCATAAAATGAGATCCAGTAAGCTTTCATGGCCATAAAGTGAGATCCAGTAAGCATTTATGGTCATAAAGTGAGATCCAGTAAGCATTTATGGCCATAAAATGAGATCCAGTAAGCTTTCATGGCCATAAAATGAGATCCAGTAAGCATTTATGACCATAAAATGAGATCCAGTAAGCATTCATGGCCATAAAATGAGATCCAGTAAGCTTTCATGGCCATAAAGTGAGATCCAGTAAGCATTTATGGCCATAAAATGAGATCCAGTAAGCATTTATGGCCATAAAATGAGATCCAGTAAGCATTTATGACCATAAAATGAGATCCAGTAAGCATTCATGGCCATAAAATGAGATCCAGTAAGCTTTCATGGCCATAAAGTGAGATCCAGTAAGCATTTATGGCCATAAAATGAGATCCAGTAAGCTTTCATGGCCATAAAATGAGATCCAGTAAGCATTCATGGCCATAAAATGAGATCCAGTAAGCTTTCATGGCCATAAAGTGAGATCCAGTAAGCATTTATGGCCATAAAATGAGATCCAGTAAGCATTCATGGCCATAAAATGAGATCCAGTAAGCATTTATGACCATAAAATGAGATCCAGTAAGCATTTATTGCCATAAAGTGAGATCCAGTAAGCATTTATTGCCATAAAGTGAGATCCAGTAAGCATTTATTGCCATAAAGTGAGATCCAGTAAGCATTCATGGCCATAAAATGAGATCCAGTAAGCTTTCATGGCCATAAAGTGAGATCCAGGAAGCTTTCATGGCCATAAAGTGAGATCCAGTAAGCATTTATGACCATAAAATGAGATCCAGTAAGCATTTATGACCATAAAATGAGATCCAGTAAGCATTCATGGCCATAAAATGAGATCCAGTAAGCATTTATGGCCATAAAATGAGATCCAGTAAGCTTTCATGGCCATAAAGTGAGATCCAGTAAGCATTTATGGTCATAAAGTGAGATCCAGTAAGCATTTATGGCCATAAAATGAGATCCAGTAAGCATTTATGGCCATAAAATGAGATCCAGTAAGCATTTATGACCATAAAATGAGATCCAGTAAGCATTCATGGCCATAAAATGAGATCCAGTAAGCTTTCATGGCCATAAAGTGAGATCCAGTAAGCATTTATGGCCATAAAGTGAGATCCAGTAAGCTTTCATGGCCATAAAATGAGATCCAGTAACCATTCATGACCATAAAATGAGATCCAGTAAGCATTAATGGTCATAAAGTGAGATCCAGTAAGGATTTAAGGCCATAAAATGAGATCCAGTAAGCATTCATGGCCATAAAGTGAGATCCAGTAAGCATTCATGGCCATAAAGTGAGATCCAGTAAGCATTTATGGCCATAAAGTCATTTCCAGTCATAAGGAATCAAAAAAGTACCGGAAAAAGAATTCGATCTCTGATGGGATTTGAACCGAGGAAGGATGAATTTTTGAAAAAGTCAACATTTTAGTGTATTTTACCACACTAACACATATAAAGAAATGCAATTTTGGCACTTCTTACGCTGGTTCCAGCAGAGGAAGTGACCATTCGTGCTGATTTTTTCGCCAGCTCTAGCCAGACATACTACACACATTTTAAGCCAAAAACCGCATCAAAAAAGCTTAACCCTGAGGAGGAGATGCGATGACAGACAGACGGACGGACAGACGGACGGACAGACAGACAAAGTGCGGACAATAGCGTCCTTTTCCCAAGGGGAAAATGCGCTAAAAAGTATATCTTCATAAAAAAGCGTAACGACGGAATTCGGGGATCTAAATAGTAGTTTTTTGCGTACTTTGTGAACGTGGATTCAAAAAGTCTAGAGCTTTTCAATATCAGGCCGTTCATTTAATACGTAACAAAATAACGCCCGTATAACACAAGTCGGTTAGTCGGAAGAAAAAACCACGCTGAGACGACGTGAAGGCGATCTGGCGGCGAATTTTCCGTTGTGACGCATTTTTTGCCGTCAGGTCGACTTCACGTCGTCCCAGCGTGGTTTTTCCTCTCGATTAACCGACTTGTGTTATACGGGACGGTTTAGTGTATCTTTATAAATTTTAAAGTTTGAGTTTAAATCCGTTTAAACAGTAACCCAACTAATTGCTAATCCCTGCCTTTAAAACCAAAATTAAAGTTCATAAATCAAAGGCGTTGATCGGAAAGAAGGTGTAGAAGGGCGTAGAAGGGGTCGTTCACTTATGATGTCAGATTTTAGGGGGGGAGGGGGGTCTGAGACTGTATGACAGTTTTAAACAATAGAATTTTTTTTGTATGAAGATTTTGTGACAGGGGGAGGGGGTCTAAAAATCCAAGTTTTTGATGGACGTCATGTTCACTTATGACTAAGGATCCCGAAAGGCACAAGTCGGATAATCGAGACGAAATCTGGTACCAAGCCGAAGTAAGGCCAGCACCTCTCCGGCTTAAATTGCATGCTAGCTTGGTGCTGGCCTCACTTCAGCTTGGTGCCGGATTTCATTTCGATTATCCGACTTGTGCCTTTCGGGGATGTTTACTTATGACTAAGTCCTAAGGATGTACAAGGGGTCCGGACCCCTCTCTCTATAAGATTCAATTTGCTATCGTTTTTTTGGGTAAAACTCTTTTGGACCCCTCCAAAAAATTTCTTTCATAAAAAATTTGGACCCCTTTAGAAAAAATTTCTGTCTACATAAATGACTTAAATTTGATTTCCACAACAAACACTAACAAGAAGAAAACTATTAAGATATCAACTTCCAGTAAATACATCCATAAAAAAACATTCCAAATTATATCGATTAAATGGAAAATTTGATAAAATACAGTATGGGGACAAAAAATTATGGATTTTTTTAAAAACCAATATTTTTGATCTGGTGCTTAATGCTTAGCAGATATCGAAAAATGGTTAAAGCATGAAATGTTCCTTATGAAATTTGCTATCCAACGATGTATAATAGAAGCCATAACTTCCACACCTAATTAGGGTTTTATTTAATTTTCGTTTCTTTCACTTTTATTTTATATGAAAAATTCGTCATTTTTTCACATTATTGCCTGTAACTTTTGTTTCTTTCAACGAATCTTGTTGAAACTTTCACATTATGTTTATATTACTTAAAGCTTAATTATGCAGAAGTTTCAGATTTTTTGAAGCCTCTCTTCATGAACTTCCATGCCTTTGATTTATGCTTGCATAGTATTTATTTGTTTTTAATAATTTACTTTAATTTGCATTTTAATAAATAAAACTATTAATGAATTTGATAGTATTTTGAATAAGCTTTCATTTGATATATAACTCATTACACAAACTTTTGTGGATTAAGAGAAAACTTAACAAATATTCAAGATGGCGGTCAATTTTCATGCAATTTTTGACAAAAATTATTAATAACTTTTGTAATTTTCATGTATATTTTGATGTTGATGCATATTTTTAAAGCTTTTATGTTCCTCTACAAGTTTCTAATACATTAGAAAGTTCTAAACTTAATGTAAACAGAAATTTTCTGCGCTTAAATAGTGGAATGTTTTGAAAATTATCAATTTTGTATGGGCAAAATGAAAATTTTGAAAATTTTCTTAAAATAAACATTTTTATTGACTGCAATTGATTAATTATGTATTATTATTCAATAATATATAATTTCCAGTCAAATTCAACTCGTGGTTATTGCGGATTCTGGATTTCAATTTTCTCTCCATACAAAATTGATAATTTTCAAAACATTCCACTATTTAAGCGCAGAAAATTTCTGTTTACATTAAGTTTAGAACTTTCTAATGTATTAGAAACTTGTAGAGGAACATAAAAGCTTTAAAAATATGCATCAACATCAAAATATACATGAAAATTACAAAAGTTATTAATAATTTTTGTCAAAAATTGCATGAAAATTGACCGCCATCTTGAATATTTGTTAAGTTTTCTCTTAATCCACAAAAGTTTGTGTAATGAGTTATATATCAAATGAAAGCTTATTCAAAATACTATCAAATTCATTAATAGTTTTATTTATTAAAATGCAAATTAAAGTAAATTATTAAAAACAAATAAATACTATGCAAGCATAAATCAAAGGCATGGAAGTTCATGAAGAGAGGCTTCAAAAAATCTGAAACTTCTGCATAATTAAGCTTTAAGTAATATAAACATAATGTGAAAGTTTCAAGAAGATTCGTTGAAAGAAACAAAAGTTACAGGCAATAATGTGAAAAAATGACGAATTTTTCATATAAAATAAAAGTGAAAGAAACGAAAATTAAATAAAACCCTAATTAGGTGTGGAAGTTATGGCTTCTATTATACATCGTTGGATAGCAAATTTCATAAGGAACATTTCATGCTTTAACCATTTTTCGATATCTGCTAAGCATTAAGCACCAGATCAAAAATATTGGTTTTTAAAAAAATCCATAATTTTTTGTCCCCATACTGTATTCAAAGAACAAAATGACTCATGTAGTAAGTCGCTATATTTTCCATTCTTAGATAATTTTGTCAATGGTATATGATATCATACGTTGAACTACAATGTAAAATGAGAGCATACATAAAGCAAATTCAAAGACATTTTGACTGACAGTGTCGCCCGAGTATGAGTGAAGAATTTCATCTTTTCACCCGGTTTTTTTCTGTGTAATGTTCAAATTTGCAGTATGATAAAGCGATGAGAGATGATGATGACTACGTGATCTCGTGCATTAATGAGATAAATGATCCTTACGTTAGATGAGAGCTAATGATAAATTTTTGGCGTATTTGTGTCTCCACAAAAAAAGCGTGCCAATTCATTAACTCCAAAATTGAGCTTTAACAAATTACATATTTTCATTCTGTTCTGTGTAGAGCCGAGCCATAAAAACTCTATTTAACACAGCAAAAAATAAAAATTGAGAGAACTCTCAGTAAAAAAAAAATAAGTGATAAGAATTGCTGTGAGTCGAACTGGTTTTTGGGTGTTAGAAGAAGCACATGTTTTCGAAATATATTATATATAAATATATATGTGTAAATTTAATTATTCACCCCTGAGTCTCCATTCATGTGTACGCATTGAAACTCTAAATTGTATGTATACATTTTTGAATGAGAGAATTGAGAATATTTTCATTTTTTTTTTTCATACACCACATGCAAGTAAAAGTGTGATTGTGAATCACTCTATATCACTCGACAATGAGAAAATAAAAAATTTTGTGTGGAACAGATCACTAAAATCATTCAAGTCGTAAACATATTCTTTTAAAATACTAGCAGAGAATAATTTTTCCTATAGCAAGCTATAAAGGAAGGAAAAAAAAAATAAAATATATAAGAAGAAACTGCACGCAAATTTTTACTTTATTATTCAGTGGAATTTTGTGATATAAACATTGCAGAAAATTAAATGACTAATTAGAAAGTTATTTTTTTGGTGACAACTTTAAAAGACCTTAAGTGGAAGTAAAAAAAAATTTAAAAAAATAAAAAAGCCATGTGTTTTAAGTTGATTCAAATATCTTATCAATTTATTTCAAATGTAACTTAAAAAAAAGTAATAAGAAATACACACAAGTGGAAATTTTTCTTTTTTTTTGTTATATGTAAATTCCACGAGTATATTTGTTGTTTATAAAAGTGCTTATGAAATACATAATAAAAAAAAGTTTAAAGCACCGGCAAACACATCGAACATTTTATTAACTGCAAATTGAATATTTTGTAAATAATTTTGAGAATTTATCAAAAGTAAAAAAGAAAAAAAAAATTCTTTCGGAACCGTGAGTCTGTAGGCGACACACATCACAAGACAAGTTCTTTCTTATTATCGTAGTGAAATTATATTTTTGTTTATTGTTAAAAATAGAATTATTTTCTCTTGTGACTTTTTTTTTTTTCTCAAATTCGAACTCCTATCTATCTGAAAAACGTGTCGACTGAGAAGGAACTTGGCCGCGCAAAAGTAATAGTACTGAAAAAAAAATATCTCTCTGGGATTCTGAAGGAGACTAATTTTCGCCGCACAAGAAAAAAATCGTAAAGCACGAGTCAAATTGAAAAAAAAAACCTGTGATAATATTTCATCTCATCTGACGATCTGTGATCTTCAAGTCGTGCGAAAAAAACGTTTTCAAACACGCAGCTATCACAAGATTACACTTTCTGAAAGACGTAAACATATTTTTCATTAATTTCGGAAAATTTTCCCTCACGACGTTTGGGAAAGCGGCGTTTTCGTCACAATTTAAAAGAAGAAAAAAAAGTCATTTGTCTTATTAAATCAATATGGTATCATCACGAAACAACCACCGGAACGGTCACGTTTTAGTAGGAAATCATCAGACACAAATGGAGAGTGATAACGATGCTGCTATCAATAAATGTGAGTTTTTCTTTTTTTTACTACAAAGTTTAATGAAATGATTTCAGATTTTTATTTGTTATTTTTTTAAAAACAAAACTTGCTTACTAACTGTCTCATGGTAGTAATGTCATGTCATTGATTTAGGGACGTGAACGCATTTTAATGTAAATTTGATTAATTATTCTAATTGGCAAAGTTGAAAGTTATGACTTGAATGAATGAATGAACCATGGAAGGGCCCATACTAGGAGCTGGAAGCACTGCGATTTTAAATCTATTGTGTCATATCCTCTAAATCTACATTTAATAGTGGGATCCGAACCACTTGTAAGCTTTGTACATTGCAAAGAAACTAGGACGTCATGAAAAACCTGATGTACATACCTTGCAATTTACCTAGTTACAATTCGTGCGTGCAAGATCCTGTAAAGAAATCATCCAAATACTTATATGTCTTAGTATATTAGCAATGGAGACACATTAAGTGAAGTTATGGCTTTATTCAATCTGAATGGATCTGACAGACTGAAGCCATGGGAAGAGTGGGTCAACCCCCCTTTTTTAAAAACAACCTTTAATTTACAAAATATATTTTTACCTCCAACCCCCCCCCCCCCCCCTTTCTAATCAGTTCATTTAGTACGTTACGCTTTAACGAACTTTTTTCAAAAAAGAACAATAAAATTCTTGGAATTTCTATTGTTTTATTCTTGTTTACCCCCTCCCCCCTCCCTGAACGTACTAAGTGAACAGCCCCTTAGAGGTCATTCAAAAATGACGTCTGGGGGAGGTCGGGAACAATAGAATTCTAAGAATTTTTTCTTTTTTGAAAAATTACTATTAATTTTGGACGTCATTTATGAACGACCCCTTGTCTGAATTTTTACAGTTACGTAATAAATGAACGGTCTTTATGCCATTCTTGATAATCTTTTAAAATATATTCTAGATTAAGTTTTTCCTGCTTTCAAATGAATGTCAAACCTAGTCAGATAAACTGATTCATCAGGTACACATCCTTCTCAAGATTAAGCTAACAAAAGTTGCGTTTGCTTATTTTTATTTTTCCTCTCTCATTTATTCATGAAGGAGGAATTACGTTGAAGGATAAAGTGTAAGGTTCCCTTAATACTTTTTCTTCCTCCTCTCTAGCAGATTGCTATTCATATTTGCAATCACACAAGTTTGCTTATTTTATTTCTTTATTCAGTTCAATTAAATCGCAATAAATTTACAATTTATTCTAATAAATTCACGAGAATATCTCATGATAGAATTTGGCATTTTTTTATCGAAATATTGTCTTTGTAGGAATTCTTTTGTTAATTCATACACGTGACATGGAGCACGTTATTTCGTTCATTCAATAAAGGAGTCGGATTTTCTTTTGGAATTCTTGTAAATTTAGCAGAAAAAAAGTGATTTCGCATACAAAATAAAAATTTGCAACTTTTACATTTGCCATTCATAAAATTCTATTAATGAATAGATTTCCTTGTTAAAAAGTCGATTTTTATAAATATATTGTTATTGAAAAAAGATGCCAATATTGAAGGTTTTTCATTTGATTTTTTGCACACATTGCTGATTTTAAGAATTAGGACACCTGGACTTGAGTATTTCACAATAACCTTTGTAATGAGTCGAATGAAGATAATTTTTGCATTTTTTGTTGATGTACAATAAATTCTTTACCCACTCAGTGTTACTTTGTTGCAATAGATTACAATATACTTTTAAATGACTTTTGTGAAGAAAAAAAAATGTGATCAGCAAGTGATCAGGACGACAAATTATGCAATTCTATTTCTAACCATTCCAAACTTTGATTTCAATAATTTCTAATTTTGGGGATGTTCGTGAAATTCGTAACGCAAAAATGATCATTTTTGATATCCCGTTGCAACATATAAAATTTAATTTTAAATAAAATTTTGCATGGAACTTTGAAACAATTTATATGGAGCGTAACAAATTCTTAGACCCCTCCTCCTCCAAAAGCGTTATGAATTTTACGAACGATCCCTTTTCTAGCTACAGAAAGGTTCCTTTCCATCTTTAGAAATGACATTAGTCTTACATCTGCACAATATAGAGAATGGGGGTCCTCAATTTGCATAATTGTTTAGAACCAGGAAAATTTTTATAAAGAACGATTTTTTTTGTTTTTTAAATGCAAAATTTCTGTTAAAAATCAAAATTTTAAAATTTATTTGGCAGAAATTTCGCTTTGAAAATCGAGTACCCCTCTATATTTAAATCCTGAAAGTAAGCACAAATCCGCACTAATGAGTAAGCCTCATAGATATCTAAACGACAATCTTCAAGGCAACGATTAAAAGACAATAATTAGTAAAGACCTTTAAATTTTCACTTACACGTTTGTCGCAAATGCTTTTATCTTTCTTATTATTTTCCCCGTGCTCCCTTCGTGGTCTGTCCTTTCTTCTGAAGTGTTTCCAATTAACTCTTACTTGACTGTTATCAGAATGTTATTATTATGCGGTATGAACAAAAACAAAACTACTATCATCCAATAGTGACAGGAACACATGATAACCACACAGATAATTACGTCATTAGGTTCTAAAATTATCCTCACAATCTATTAGCACTCAAGGGGCCGATCACTTAGTACGTTCGCTTTTTGGAAGGGGGGGGGGGGGTGTCAAGAAATTTGTAATAGCTTGAACAAAAGAAAAGAAATTCTTACAAAAAACGTAACAAGGAGGGGGCAGAGGGGTCTAAAAAGTCATTTTTTTAGGAACGTTCTAAGTGAGCAGCCCCCAAAGAGCAATAAGAAAATCAAATCACATTGAATAAAAATTATGAGCATTTTGGGAAGTTAAAAAAATTTCTGAGTAAACAATTTTTTTTCATCAAAACAATTTTTCATACAAAAAAAAACCTCTGTAGAATGAAATAATAATAAAAACAATGTCATTTCCCTCTGTGTATGATGCCCATACTCACAAATCTTGATCACTTGAAATAACATACATATTATTTCATATTTTTAGATATATGCGAGACTCGGTGTTTTGAAAAGTAAAATTATTGAAAATATTTTGTGTCTCTTTTGTGTGTTCTGCCAAAATTTTGCAAATTTTTTGTGTCCTTTCGTCACGTGAAAGCTTTTCCATCTCCTTAAGTTAATTAGAAATTTACTATGAAGATGAAATCATTAGCTATTAAAAAAATGAGAGTCATGTTTACAGAAACAAAATATAAACGCCTGACAAATGGTAAAACTATATCTTTCGATCCTCTTTGGGTGTTTATTGTATAGATACACACGTTTTCAGTTCTCTATTTGTCCACATGTTTATCACTATCGATCGGAAAATATTTATATAAAATGTATAGCAAAATACACTTTTTTCTTTTCTTCATTCATCTTGAGCGTCTGCATGATCATTCCTATTCTTATCAATCTATATTTCTCTTCCATACCTAATTCTTTTCATTGATTCTTTCTATTAATACTTCTTGTCCGACCTTGGATGAGATAGAATTAAAATTGATCAATGCTGAAAAATTTATCATCATTAATTTAAATTTGACAAGCAAAAAGTACGAGTTTAGAAATATTAGTGAATCAAGTAAGATCATCAAGGTCATCAAGGCCAGTCAATTTTTTATTTATTTATTAAATTTTCCTTTATGTGACGCGTTTTCTATTTTTATTGTTCTTAGTACTGTTGATAAAGAATTATTATCAGAGTAATAAAAATATATATCAAATTGCACTCAATCGACATGCCATTAGAGCGTGTAACGATAGGATTAATGCAAGTGTAATTTTTTTTGGCACCCGATAACTGCTTGATACCAGAACTTGGGTCAAAGAACGAGAAAGTAATTTTCTGTTTATATCCATTTCACTTAGCACATTGTAGATCGTTACGATTCACTTAATAGAATAGTCATGCGTAAGAACTCAGCTGTTGCCAAGCTGATTGATCATTATTGAGACAGTGACACTATACAACTTTATATATTTTTGGACATACACATGTCTATATAATTTTAAAGATTTTTATTAACGTTCAATATTGAAAAAAAAAAGAAATACCTACGATAGTGCAAAGTTCTATGAAAAAACGTGCTGTCATTTAAGCACTACTACGGCAAGTACGATAAAAATATTTTTCATGTGATCATAAAAATCTCCAAAATAGGTGGAATCTTATCGTCATTGTGCAATTTTGATAAATTTTTATAGAATCGATAAAAATCATTTTTGACAATGATAAGGAAGGAATATGTTTAAAACGTGATTTTCGCTGGCGTCTCACGCTTGATAAAATTTTTACATCTCTCATTCATCATCTATGACATATTAAAAATCTCTTAATGATCTTTTAATTTAGTTGATAAAGAAATAATTAGAAAATTATTAATTCACTTAAATTTAATAAATTTATAGCACCCGGTGTCGGTACGCGACATTATGTTACATTTATGCTATTTTTGGGGATGGCTAATGCATACATCATGCGAACGGTAAGATATTTATTTTGATAATTCACATTATTTACATAATCGATTATAAATTATTGCAGAACATGTCAGTGGCTATAGTTGCTATGGTAAATCACACAGCTATCCATTCAGATGCTGATATATTTGATGATGAATGTCCTGATACTGATTATGGTAATTCAACGCATGATCAAATGCAAGACGGAGAGTTTGATTGGTCCACAAAAAAACAGGGATGGATATTGTCATCATTTTTCTATGGATATGTCATAACACAGGTAGGCTGTCAAGCTATTTATTCTTATAATCCATCATGCATTTTTTTCTCTAAATTAGAATCAAGTTCATTATAATGTTTGAAATTAAAGCATTTTCATTTACACAGACTAGCAATTTTTGCGCCAAAATACGCTAAATATACCATACACAAAAATAATCGAGGAAAACAACTCCGCGCACACTTACTCTTTTCATTGAAAGCTAGGATGTTCACATTATCTTCTGAAAATAATTTTCTATATTCATGGTGACGTTATCACTGTCGTCTGTAAATTTACTTTGCACTTTCATTGAAATTCAAACAGATGAGCTGGATGTGAAGTTCATTAAAGGAAATTCTCAATAAAAACCTGTGATCATCATTGGATGACGTGTTTTGCTGAAGAATGTTATTGCACCCTATCCCCAAACTCTTATCAGCAATCATATTTTGATAGCTTATTAATACTCGAAAATGACGGAAACATTGATGATTTATTTCATGACATAAACGTGATTCAAAAATGTAAACTTTTCTGCTTCATGCGACTTTATATATTTGATAATCGCGCCTTTGTTTTCATAATGAATCTTAATTTATTTATGGCGCTTACACTTAGTCATCTAAATATAAATTGAATAATTGTTCAGTGATATGAGATATAAGAAGATGAAAAATGAATGCGACATTTTCTCCGTCTAAGGAAAAATGCAAAACGTGCCTGTCAAGAGCTTTTTAAAATCTTTCAAGTGTGCGATGAGTTTGACATAGAAAATATAGACAGAATCTCTGCGGTTCAATAACATGTTTATTTACAGGGGGTCTTCGATTTGAACAGTTGTTGTGTTCCGAAATATTTCTATTCAAATCAAAACGAATGGAAAATGACCGTTAAAAATAAAAATTTGAATTCTTGTATGGAAAATTTTTAGTTATCCAAAACGAAATAATTCAAATCGAATTTGTTCAAATCGAGGACCCACCGTATTTATTTCTATCTCAAGAATCCAAGAAGTAGCTTTAGATATGGGCAAATCCATAGAGAGGTTCTGAACTTTTTAACCAAAAATTTTCACTAAAAATTAAATTTTCTCATTAAATTTCTACTATACCTGTTAATTAAAAGAGTGAATTATATGCAACTCCATGTACTCTACAAGATTTGATACCTTATTTCAATGAAACATTAGCAGAAATCGAGAAATGTTGATTTTATTTTCAAAGCGTTAGCCACGAGATTTAGTGGAATTTTCATAAAAGCCTATTTTTCTTAATATATTAGCATTGTCAATTGTAGATCCCTTTTTTATAATAATCTTTATGCATTTATATGCATGTTAAGTTGATCAGCTTAAGCTAAACGGCAGAATAAGACACTTTAAATTAATTTTTTCAAATGTACACTAAGCGTTAGCCACGCAAGCAATTTTAAAAATTTTGAACTGAAAAAATTCGTTAAATTTGATAACTTTTTTTGTTAAATCAGCAGCATAAATACATTAAATTATAGTTTTAATGCTTAAATTTATATCCTTAAAATTATTTGATGAATAGAAGCTCGTATCAATTAAAATTATGAAAACTTTGTTAAAAATTTCGACAAGTTGAAGAAGAATTAGAAAGCACTTTTTGCATTTTCCACTCTTCAATGGATTTGCCCATATGCAAATCTTCCTTATCGTGTATGGCTATTTATTATTCCTTCATATTGTGTGTGAATCATTTATTGTCATCAAACATTATATCACAGACATAAAAAAAAAATATCATAGAGATATTACACGTTATTCTTTTTTAGATTCCTTTTGGAATTTTGGCTAAGAAATATGGAAGTTTGGGGTTCTTAGGCTGGGGAATGTTCATAAATAGTGTATTCGGATTTTTAGTCCCAGTATCAGCACACGTTAGTATCTATTATTAATCAATATTTTTCCTCAATAGTTAAAAGATATTTTTAGATGGGTGTCACATGGCTGATTATCGTGAGATTCATTCAAGGTCTCGGTGAAGGACCAATTGTGAGTTTTTAAATTTGCAAATTTTTAAGAAATTTTGTGATAAATTATCAATCATACAGGTGCCGTGTACACATGCTCTTTTAGCAAAATGGATTCCTCCAAATGGTAAATTTATCTTTCTAGCATTATCACTTGTTCAATCTTATACATGTCGAGTTAAATTTAATTTTTTTTAGAGAGAAGCCGTCTTGGAGCTGTAGTATATGCGGGTGCGCAGTTTGGAACAATTATATCTATGCCGTTATCAGGAATACTGGCTCAGTATTCTTGGCCTTCTATATTTTACGTCTTTGGTGCTATGGGTGTGGTGTGGGTGAGTACTGAGAATTCAAGTCAATCATAGCAAGTGCGAAACTTTATCTTTACATATTTTACTACAGAGTATTATCTTCCTATGGACTGTATATGAAGGTATATAAAAACTAGATTGCTTATCACTATTTCCAAAAAAAATAATATTGTTATTTGTCAAATGCGTACAATTACGACTTACTAAAATTTATTTTTCTTATTTCTATGATTTACAGAACCTCAAGCATGTCCGAAAATTGATGCAGAAGAGAAAGAATTTATTGTTAAATCCATTTGGGGTAATGAGGCTGTTAATCGATCACCTGAAATTCCATGGATGTCTGTATTAACGTCAATGCCATTCTACGCAATTTTATTTGCACATGTAAGCTGATTATTTTTATTATTATTCATATGATTGTCAACAAGTCATGATGTAAATCATTTCAGATGGCTCAAAATTATGGATATGAATTCCTCATGACGGAATTACCAACATATATGAAACAAGTTTTAAGGTTTTCAATCACAGAAGTAAGCGATCGTAAAATTATCAATCAAGATTCCCAACAATAAAAAATAATATAAATCTTCCTCAGAACGGTGTATTAAGCTCCGTTCCATATTTAGGAATGTGGATCTCATCTATATTACTTTCAATGGTAGCTGACTGGCTCATCTCCACTAATAAATTTTCTATTACAAAGACAAGAAAGATTTTCAACTCAATCGGTCAATTTGGACCGGCAATTTGCTTAGCAGCTGTTTCATATACGGGATGCAATAGAGCTTTGACTGTTTTCCTACTCACACTCGGTATAAGTTTAAATGGTGGTATATATAGTGGCTTTAAGGTGAGTATAGATTTAAATGTCAATAGAATACAAAGTATTAAAAATATCTATTTTTTAGATAAATCATTTGGATATTTCACCTCGTTATGCAGGAATTTTGATGAGTTTAACTAATGCATCTGCGAATATGGCAGGTAATTTGTGGTTTTTGATGACATGACACATTGTCATTTGAATTCTTTTGTATCAAAATATTCTATTCTTTTATTTCCATTAGGGTTACTGGCTCCTATTACATGTGGTTATATAATAGAAGGAAAGGTAACTGATACATACTAGTAATGTTCACAACGCAAATTCTGAATGAGATTTTTTTTTGTTTTGTTTTGTTGTTCTATTTTTAGCCAACAATAGCGCAGTGGCGGGTAAAGAATGCAAAACTTCATACAATGTAGAGAATCTTTTTTTACTCACAAATTAACTTTTTTTAAATTTATTTAGATTGTGTTTTTAATTGCATCGACCATTTATGCTGTATGTGCAGTATTTTACATCCTCTTTGGTAAAGGTAAAAGACAACCTTGGGATAATCCATCGAACGATGTTGTGGTTTACTTTCCGAAAAATGAAAATGACTCACATGAGACTAATCGTATGTTAAACAATAATAAGCAGCAAGTGAGGCAATAACATTACCGCATGATGAGAATTTTTCGTAGAACTTAATTATAATTATTTTTATCAAGACGAAGAACTACTTAATTACGTTGTTGAAACTTAAATCTTTCTACTTGAAATTTGATATGTAAATATCATTAAAGGCTCATTTTACTACGTATTGGAATTTGTGGACATACAAATAACAATTTTTTTAAGTTAGTCAATCATATTTTTTTCGGTTCTTAAGCTGGTTCTTAAAAACTTTATTGCAATAGTTTTTCCATAATGCCAGCAAGATGCACATAAAGAAAATAATCATTAAAAATTTTTAGACCTAAGTTTAGTTGACTTGTTCATTAATTTTCAAATTTAAAGCACACCATGCAAGTAGATTATAAAAAAATTAGACATTATTATTTTGTTTTAAGTACCAAAAAAAAAGCACCACTTATTTGCAGTTAATAGAATATCATAAATGAAGATCATATTTAATCCTACAATGTCCATTAAATAGCATATTGATATTTATCAGTTAAATACGCTTTAAAATGTTAAGGGGTCTTTCGTAAAATTTGTAACGCTTAGAGAGGGGGGAAGGGGTCTAAGATTTTGCTGGGTTTCTAGTGTATACTCCATATAAAAACTTTCACAATCCCATACAAAATTTGTTACGACCAGAGCTGGGTTTCTAGTATACTCGAAGTGTATACCCCTGGGGTGTATACCCGCCTTTCTGGTTTGCTAGGGTTTTTCGTGAAAAAAAAGTCACACTTCCCCCCAAAAAAATCATACAAAATCCCTGGCTACGCCGCTACCCTAGGGGTATGGGGTATACCCTAGAAACTCATACCAGAGGGGGTATTGGGGGTATCAAAAATCACCATTCTTTGTGTTACAAATTTTATGAACGAACCCTAAATTAATTAAACATTTTAATTGTTAATTTATTGAATTTTCATTGAAAATTGTTTAGTTCAAATTAATCTGACAGATTTACTGATAATAAATTTCTACATGATGTCACCTCGTGAAGGAAAACTACTTAATGAGATTATTTTGCATTATTACGCTTTTATCAAGTTGTGATGAAATTGCAAACTTTAAACTTTTGAATAGAAGAACAGTTGCTCATTATTTAAGTTTTTCCACATCCATAACTCATATTATTTTTGTCATTTCACCACATTTAAATAATTGGTGGAACTAAACATATGTTAAATTTTTATATAGTTTAAAAAACTGAGCTGTTGAATTTTTTAAATGAAAAATAATAATAATAAATTTATTTATCAACCAAAATATTTGTCGTACTTTTTTCTGCCTGTAAAATAATATAGGGAGATTAAAAAGCTACTTGATAATAAATGAATTGAGATATAAGACATGAAAAACAATTTAATGTACATAATTTTTAATTTTATTTTATTTTCCTTTTTTTCACAATTTTTAGTTTTCTAAATTTATAGATTTTATTAATTTATGCTTCTTGTTTTATGTTTTTTTTTCATCATTTTTTTCTTCTCACAATTAATGGACAACTAAGAATATAATATAAGCTTTAAAGTGTATTAGGAAGTAGAATGATACGAATGGTCTTTTTTTATCAATCATATAAAGTATTTTACTTCATTTTTATGTCATTTTTTCTATAAATATTTAGTTTTTGGCGTAACAGTCCTTGACACATAAATTTTAAGTATGTGCCCGTCATTTCGTATCGTCTGGAAGTTACAATCAATTATGTAGTAAGTTTGGAATAAGTAATTTTTTTACAATTTTACAAAAAACAACCTCGATTGACACTAATTAATGAAAAGTTAAGACAGAGAGAAAAATTTTAACAAATTCTGTAGCTTCTACTTCCTACTATGCTTTTAAGAAAAAAAAATCAATCTCACATATCAATAAATGACGATTTTTTTCTTTCAATATTGTACCATTTGAAGCCATTTATATTTGACTATATATTATTTAGTTTTAGATTCTATATTTTTGTATAAAATTTTTAATTAATAATTGCTCTTAAAAAATTCATTGGATGCACTGTTAAAAATTCATTAAAAATGTCAAATATAAATTTTCAAATAGTTTATATTCATTACAATATATACATTTGTGATCATCCGAATAGACTTTTGATCGTTTTCGACCATAATTAAGAAAATATTAGATAAGTAGAAAAGCATACAAAAATTGAAAGTACACTCAAATTAGTATACTTAATTTAGTATACTTAAATTAGTATGTTCAAATTAGTATACTAAATTGGGTATACTGTAAATAGTAAAGTAGTTGAAATGTGTACTAGATTGAATTTACCAAAGGAGTATACTAAACTGAGTATACATTGTTAATGTACAAATAAAAGTATGCTCAGTTGTGAAAAGTATACATTTATTTAGTAGAATATTGAAAAAGTGAAGGGAAATGTATGAAAGTTCATTATGAATGTATTGCTGTTAATTTTTAGGTAGATATGCAATTATAAAAGGACATGAAAAAAGTTTAACGGCCATTTTCTCCCGCATGATCAGATATGTATATATTGGCTTACATTATTTATCATTTAAGTTAACAAAAATCAACTGAATTTATATAAAAATTATTTTTCTTTAGTTATTAAATAATAAAAATATAATAATAATAAAAATAAATAGAAAAGAAAGTTTTTTAAGACGGCATAAGGAAAGTATCATTATCAAACATTTAACATTGTGTTTTTTTTATAATAAAAAAATTAATTTAAAACTTTTTTTTCAGTACTCATTTTGACACATCAAATGCATCATCAAATTTTTACGAAGTTTCGAATATTATTCATATAATATATAGTTTTTTATCATATTATTGAGATTGAACTGTAATCTGCCTACTCGTAGTATAGACTTATTAATGTTTATTGTAATATTTTTTTTTACTTCTTTTGTAATTCAATCAGAGTTGAGCTAATAATCCCATATCTCTTGTAATATTTTTTTTTTATTAATTTTCATTTTTTTTTTCATTGCACTTATTTGAAGTTCCAAAAATATTTTCACTTTTTTTTGTCATTTTTTTAAAAAATATAAAGTTTTAAATAATAAAACAAAAAAAAAAAAAATAATCAAAAAATGTACAAAACATCTTAAGTAAATTATTAAATCTGTTTATTGATCAGCAAGACCAAAAAATTAAAATTTTCGTAAGATTCAGAGATTTCTTTTCTATCTTCATGATTCAAATCCATAAGTCAAGGATTAAGTGATTGTGGTCATTATTTTTAGAAATAGTATTTTTTCCACTTTAAATTGCTCTTCCAAAATAAAATCTCATTATTAAAAATTATTAAATTAATTTTTAAAATAAATTCTCTGCCCAACTCTATCAGTTTTGATTGAAGATTCTTGTTTTTCGGCTTTTTCAATAATTCTGACGTCTTTAAATACTATTTTAACGATTAATGTCTTAAAATATTTAAATCATGCACTCTTACATTCATTTACGTTGTATTTGCTTTCAATTGATGAAGTTTCAATGCAAGCTCTTTAAATGTTGGCCTCTTATTAGGATTCAAATCCCAACACTGTTTCATCATATCATAAATTTCGGTCGGACAACCCTCGGGAGCTTCCATTTTATATCCTGCTTCTACATGCCTTGTGACCTCGGCAAGTGGCTAAAAATATAACAGAAAAACAAAGAATCACAAATCGTTAAGTATAAAATTAAAGAAACAATAAGTGCGAATGAAGAACTTACAATTCTCGGATATGGAACACGACCAAATGAATAAATTTCCCACAATAAAATTCCGAAGCTCCAAATATCACTTTTGTTTGAAAATCGCTGAATGGAATCAAAGAGAAACGTACAATTAATTATTATGTCTTGAGAACTTGTGTTTTATGTTACTTACGCCACTTTTTAAAGCTTCTGGTGCGGACCATTTAATAGGTAATTTTCCTATATCTGTACTATTAATGCACTCCTCTCGTGCTAATCCAAAATCTGTAATGGAATGATTAATTTAGATCATTAATATTACATCAAATTATTAGCAATTAGGGGTCATTCATAAATGACGTCCAAGAGGGGTTGGGTTATTGTGCTCAACAATAGAATTTCTTAAAATTCTATTGTTCTTTTTTTAAAAAATAGCCGTTAATTTCCGACGTCATTTATGAACGAACCCTTTCAGATCACAGTTGGCATTGATTAGTGTTTTCAAACTATTATCAAAATGAGGCACCAACTCTGATATTTTCGTGATAATTACCTGCAACTTTTGCCACACAATCTTCTGAGATAAGTACATTTCTGTTTATAAATACAAGAGATTTAATATTTATGAGTGAAAATGTAAATTAAAGATAAACAATTGAAAAAAAAAGTTTTGATTTACCTTGCCGCTAAATCACGATGAACAACCTTCTTTGCCTCAAGATATTCCATTCCTGAACATGTGTCACTAAAATGTGATGAGTAAAGACATAAATCATAGTATTAAAGTTTTTGCATAACAAAGGAACATGAAGCAGGAAGTAGATGACAAATTCTTTGTTATTAAAATTCGCAAACGAGATTTGTGTCATCTTTTTTTTTTGAATTTTTAAAAGCTTTTTCAATGTCATGGAGAATTTTTCTCATCCCTGAGTAAAGTCCAGGGGGTCTTAGATTTGCATAACTGTCTAGAACTGGGAAAATTTTATGGAAATCAAATTGTCATTTACTTTTTGAAAACAAAATTTCCGTTAAAAATAAAAATTTGTCGGAAAAAATTTCGGTATGAAAATCGAAAATATTCAAATCGAGGACCCTCCTTGTATGTTAAATTATTTGAGTAGGTAGTTTTGACCAATATGAATCATGTTTTCATATTTTTTAAGGAAAATCTAAAAATTTTCCAGTTTAAATCAGATTTTTCCACATTTATTGTTTAACTTTAAATAAACAACAATTTCATTTCAATTTCCCTAATTTACTCAGCTTTGATGACTAAAAAAATTTTTTTTTTTGTTCAACAGTAATAATCTCCTCATTAAACTGTTCTATTTTTCATTCATATCATTTTTTTTCATTTGATAAACTAAGTTTAGTCATGAAATTAAATAGTGAATAATACGATGAGTAGTTGCTAGAAGAAGCATCGGATGTAATCAATCATTTAAGCAATCATATCATTTTCAGAAATTAGTAAGTATTAATGTTGAAATTGAATCAAAATATTTACTATTAGACTGTCTAATTTGATCTTCTTTATGTCCGCAAAACTATTAATTATGTTCATTTCGCTCAGTATGTCTGTTTGAGCAAAGAATGTATTGTATGTAAACATACGTGCTGTATGAAGATGTTTATTGAAATTAATTTTAGAAAAAAAATGAGCCGAGAAATAATTTTTTTTTGTTTTGTTAAGACTGCACACCTACGACTGTGTATCGTTAATTAAATGCAGAATTACACATTCGACGACTCATTGTTTGCTCTTGGTTATGACAAAAAGATAAGGAATACGTAAAGACTTACCTTGCAAAATTAATTTGATCTTTCCTTGTGATATGTTGACGTCCTCTTGATCTTAAATAATCGACTAATGAACCCTTACTCATATATTCAGTGACAAGATAAATATGTTGTTTATTCAATACTAAACCAAGAAACTTCACTAAATTTTTATGTTCTAGTGTCCTGTAATAAATAAAGTCTCATTAGCAAGTGAACAAGCTTTCAATAATCTCATTATACTTACGTCATTACGGATGCTTCAGCTAAAAATTTCTGTGCAGCTGCGGTTGAATCTTTAAGCATTTTCACGGCAACTCTGTCACCTTTTAAATAACCTAGCATCACATCACCAAATTCACCTTTACCAATACTTTCTTTAAGTTGCAAATCCTGCTCCTGAATGACCCATCCTTGAGCTATAAAATCAGTAGAGTCCATGTACGATAGTCCATGAGACTTTTCTAATGGCTTCATCAATTGCGTACAAAGACCATCGGCATCTTGCTCATAATGTGCCACAAGTTGACTTAGATTATCAAAATATTCCTCATCATCAATCGTGAGTTTCTTATCATGATATTTCACTCGATAGTGCTCAACTTTCTCTTGAAAACATACGCACAGTGTATAATCGCCTGGATAATTGGTTGACTCTCTAACTAAAAATAATCCCTCTTCACGCGGCTGAAGTAAACGTTCGGCTTCATCTCGAGTTATACTTCCATAAAACCATCTACAAAGAAAAAATTGAGGATTATGAATTAGAACTGTATCTGTTTTATTCTCGGAATTAAGTATGTAGTATTTTATGGGGGTCCTCGGTTTGAATAATCAGAATAAATTCCATACAAAAATTTCAAGTTTTAATATATAACTGAAATTTTTCAAAAAAATTTACGATTTTTAAGGAACAAAACAGTATTCGAACCAAGGACCCCTTTTCCAGTAAAATGAGCTGACTTCTGTGAAACTTCTTATGCGAAATAGATCAATTTAATTTGTTCATATTGTAAACAAGTAAGTAGTATAAAGTATTTCGATTATAGTCATAATCATCATCATCATGACCTTATTTTTTGTGTTTAGTACTTCATAGAAAAAATAAACGCGTTGACAAACACACAGCAGAAACAGTGAGCTTTAAATTTCTTTAAATAAATACACTTGACATTGTCGTCGCATAAAAAAAAATATTTCATTATCAGCTACCAAATACGAAAGAAAATACATATATTAAAATCATTAGGTACTTACGGCATTGAGTTTAATTTCATTTCCAATTTTTTAAGACTCGGTGTATTGTTGGAAGACGAACCGTTTAGGTTTAAATCATCAAAGTTACTATTATTATTATTATTACTAGCACTATTATTATTGTTATTGCTTAAATTGGCAACGTGATGTAATTGTGACATATGATTCATATTCGAACTGTTACCACTAAGAGATGTTGACATTAAATTAAAACCGGCGGTGACGGTAGGTTGTGGTGGAAAACTTTGACTTGGCGATTTTGGTGAGATTTGTGGATGCAATGCAACTTGTGGTGCTAAACCTGGTGTCGTCTGAGTCTGTGCTGTACTCGTAAGGTATACAGGTTGATTATAGGTAGAATTGTTAATAGATTGTGGATGTTGACTTATATGTGACTTAGGTGTCTGAGAGGATGTAGAACTAGAAGATGGATGTCCACCAACCGACGAATTTGCTGCTAATCTCTTATGTTGTCGTTGTGGTGGAATGGGTCCCTGTTGTGACGATTGTAATAACCATGGATTCTCATCAAGAGTCTGAAATCTATGAACACTTGGATTTTGATTAACGACTGCTCTTTGATGTTGACCTTGTTGTATTGTCACTGAGTTTGTGTGATGGTATGATTGTTGATTTGATAATGAGCTTGCATTCGACGTTGAATTTTGATGATGATGATGATGATGGCCTGTTTGAATTGTTGTATTACTGATATTCATGTCTTACTTGGGTGCTCTTTTTTTGCAAATCACACCACCTTTCCTTCTTTTTTCCTTCGCGTGAAAATAAATTTCACTGAAGATGCTCTTTTTTTGTGTGTCGTCTCCTTCGACAATCTCTTGCCTTGTTTGCAAATTTATTTTTAATAATTTTTGTTGATTTTTCACTTTCTTTATTTGTTTATTCCGTACTTATTAATGATAAATATTTTTTTCTTGAATTCTTTGGTGAAGTTAAATTCACTTATCTGAAAATAAATGAAAAAATATTGGATATTTAGATATAGAATTTCTATGCTGATTGTGGGTTTTTATCATTAAATGATTATAATTTTTATTGATTTCAAAGTTGTTTCCTGGTAGATAAAGAATTCGCTTTTATCGTAGAATCATTATACCGCTATGGTAAAAAGCGTGCTCTTTGTATGCAGGTGGTTCTTAGGGATAAATACGTCCGAAATTAACGGTCATTTTTCAAAAAAGAACAATAAAATTCTATGAAATTCACCACCCCCTTCCCGCTTATAAAAGACCCCTTAGATAAATTGTTGAAAAAACGGCTTGTTTAATCAAAAATTTAATTTTTGAATTTTTAATCAAACATTGTCACATTGTCAAGGCAAGATCAGAAGATTAAGATTGGTATAAAAATGTTGACCACCCTTGAACGAAGTTAACTAAAATCAAGCAAACTTTTTTTTGACTGAATTTGATCGAGCCAATATATATATATATATATATATATATATATATATATATATATATATATATATATATACATATATGAGGTCATATGGACAGAGTCCGCCCCAAAATCGCCCCAAACAAAACTAACACTATCAAAATTTCCCATTGTTTTCGGTATAAAAAGTTTTGATGGTGTTAGTAAATTTTTAAAATTTAACGGTCATTTTCTTAAAAGACCTCATATATATATATATATATATATATATATATATATATATATATATATATATATATATATATATATATATATATATATATATATATATATTGGATCGAGCATCTTTAACCAAATGACACAAAAAGCAGCCATATGGGATCTACGATTGAATCAATCTAGTTTTTAATTCATTCTAAATGGGTTCTCAACGAAAACTTCTGGTTGTTTAAACAGAGCCTATTAAAATTATTTAATAAGTATTTCATAGGGACCTCACTCGAAAGGCACAGATCGGATAATCGAGATGAAATCCGGCACCAAGCTAGAGTGAGGCCAGCATCAATCGGGCATAAAATTTAAGCCGACCTCATTTCGTCTTGGTCATCAGAAATGGTCATCATTTTGACAATTTTTTGATTAATTTAATCCTTAATATTGCAAATAAAATTCCGGTTCTTTTGCAAAAAAAATAATAATAATCCATAGAATCACATAATCCATAGAACAACTCTGTTTTGATTGATTATACATATATGAACCATTTATGATAATCTGAATTGATTGCCTCTAACAAATGGGTTTTTATTAGGTACACAAATTAATTCACAGCACAAGAAATTTTCCATAAAGTTTCATTCAATTTTGATTGATTTGCAAAAGCCAACATAATTGACATTTGATAACAAATTTAAATTTCACTGGCATGTTCAAACTATAAAAAAAGTTTTAATAGACTAATATGGAAGAATTATTATCAAAGTCAGCACATTAGTCACTCACTCGTCACAAAGTATATTGTGTATTATATTTTATATTTAATTAAATAAATTAAAAATGAGTCTCATGATTTTGAACTAAAACTTGATTTGCAATTAAAATTTATTTTTTCAATGTTTTTAAAACGCTAAATAAAGTCACAATTGCAATGAGTATCAGCTTCGTTGAATTCGCATTTACAAGCTAATTAATTGACTTTTTAGTCGCAAAGTTTTCGTCACCACCACAAAACTGTATAATTATAATTTTTTTTTTTTTTTTTTTTTGTGAAAAGAAATTGCCACAATTATAAGTTATTATGTAAAATCTTCACATTTTTAAATGATCACATTTATCGTTTATATTTGAAGAAAAATTTTATACACTGAATCACACAAAAATATTAAATAACTTGACTTAAGTAATTCTATTCATATTTTTTTCCTCTTCTCTCTCTCTCTCTCTTTTCTCTATCTGTATGTTTCACATATTTTGAACGAGCAACTGTGACTACTGAATATTAAATATATGTAATGAATTCTTCACTACGCCATAAAATTTGTAAATTTAATTCACTTAATTAGAAATGGATTGAAAATTGCATGAAAATTTAGCTCCACTGACGATTGATATTTACGTTCATGATAACACACCTTAAATTTTTTTTTCTTTCCTCATATTTTTCTTTTTGGGGATTTTTACGATGATAGTGAAATTCCGAAAAAAAAATTTTTTTTTTTTGTCATCAATGGAGCACATATCAAAGTTCACAATCACGATATTCATTCACAATTTTCATACTCATCATTTGTATTTGTCACTTTTCATTGTTTTTGATTAAGATGATAATAATATTTAATGAGTCTGCTGTATATTCCTCCTTATGATGATGAACTAATATTTTTTTTTCTTTTTGCTATTAAAATAAATCGCTTCACTGAAGTGCAAGATTTTTTTAATTTTTTTACCTTTTTCAAACATTTTGTCGATAAAGCCGATGTTTTTATCGATTTACATCATTTTTATGATGTGGTGGAAATATTTTCTTCCCATTTACTCAATTGAAAATAGAAAAAATCCTTTAAAATAATTTTTTCTTTATATTTCTATAACATTACAAAAAGCGACAACTGGCGGACGTTCTGTAAACCGTGAGCATTGTAATATTTTTTACATGAAAGTCTTTACGTTATTGTCAATGTGTGAGTTTCTTGAATCTTTTTCCGACAATTTTTTAACCGACTCACGTATGAGTATTAAATTTTATGATATAGTGTGTTAAATACCTTAACCGGTATTATTGTTATTTACATTACATAAACAATCTCTGCGATTTTAGAAACTTTTCTTTTCATTGAGCTTTTTTTTTTGGCAGCAAAAAAAAGAAAAAAACTTTCAATTTGGAAAATTTTTATGCACCTGTGTCCATTCTTTAGAAACTTTTTAATTTTTAATAATTTTTATGGCTTTAATTACTGATTTAAATTTTAATAACATGTAGACACAACTTACTTTTATCCAACAAAAAAAAAATATTGCTCATGAACTACAATGTTCAAGCTACAAAAACTAATGATAAAAAATAATTTGAATTGCAGATGAGTCATTTGCATGATTTCTAGAACATTCTACAGCCATGCATGCACTACTTGCATTAAAATAATTTTTTTAGATATCAAAAATAATTGGTTTGATAATTAACTACCTAGTTTGTTGTCCAATAAAGCAAAGTATTTGATTGTGTCTTGCATGCTGATGTGAAGGAATTATTTTCAGACCACGTGTAGAAATTGTTTAATACTAGTGACAAGTGGCTTGTCACATAAATTTTATGTTGTTATTTTTTCTCCAAAATATTTTATTTGATGTTGAAAACTTTTACGAACATGTACGGAAGTGAATCTTCATTAATGTCTATTGAAGTGTTTGAGAAATAATTTATGTCTTTTTGAGTTTCTTTGACTTTGATATTCGTTTTGTGATCTCGATCTTACTTTTTGTGGTCATATTGTCGAGTTTGAGCATATTTGTGTATGAATTATTAAGGATTCATTGGGGTCGTTTGCTTATGACGTTCATGATGGACGGACCATCAAAAATTCAAATTTTTAGACCTCTCCCCTCTGTCATAAAACTTGCAAAAAAAAATTAGCATTAAAATTCGAACAGCCTCAGACCAGACCCCTTCTTCCTTTAATAATTGGACGGGCAATTTATTTTTAATCCTTCAAACTTTCTTAATTTAAATAAATTTAAAAATTGTTTTTTAATTGCGCCAACCTTTTTAATTACCTACGTTGCATGAAAAATTGCACTGCTAATTAGTTGACCATCAATTAGTTGCTTTATATCTGCAATCATGAAAAAATATCCACAATGACTTTCAATTTTCTGTTCATTCATGAATGTGAATAATCTCGTGATGGTTTCCTGTGTATTTATAGATTTAATACTTTTCCATAATAAGATTACTCATTTTGGCAATTTGAAGATTCTGAAACAAATATTTTTCTGATACAGTCATCAGTTCGGAATGTCATACGTAGTTTAAATTACTTTAAGTGTGCACTAACCGTATTACCACATTTTATGGATATCGAATTTCATATATCGACTCATAAAACTCATTCAACATGAATTTTTTAAGATATTATATTTTTTAGATGAATGTGTTGCTTCGGAAATTCTTGTCAAGTTTATGGAAGTGATTATGTGATTATGTTTAACATGAGGAATCGTTCATTTTTTATAGGGGGGGTCTGGTCTGTGGCTGAATAAAAATCTTTAGTAAAAGGATTTTTTATTTAACGATTTTGTGACAAAGCAAAGAGAGGGTCTAAAAATCCATGTTTTTGATGGATTTCATAAGTGAACGAGCCCTAAGGGGGCACTTTCGCTTTTTAAGAGGGAGGGGGTCAAGTATTTTGTAACAGGTCAAACAAAAGAAAAAATTTTTCATTTTAAAAACGTTACAAGAAGGGGAGGGGGTCTAAAAATTCGTTTTTTTTTTGCTTAAAGTATTAAGTGAATGAGACCTAAGGACTTTTTTTTCAAATTCTAAAGATTAAAATAATTAAATTCCTGTTTAAAATAAACTTTTTTACATTTGAGAGGTAAAAAGAAGATCTCTTAAACAAATTAGTCTCATAAAGCTAGTTTTAACGGTTTTTCTCGGCTAGTCTAAGGGTTACTCTCACCCCGTAACTGAATACAAAATTCTTTCATTCATTAAATGTAACTTTTATTTGAATGGGAATATTCATAACAAAAGACTTTCCTTCAATCACATCTTCATACAAACAGGAACTATTGACACACGCCGCAACATTTTCTTAACTGACACAGTTCCTTATTAAATTTTCATTGTCCTAGTTTCTCTTACTACTACGTACAGCTATTAATAAACGTACACTTCATTTATTCATATTCTAATCAAAAATTTTATTCAACCTAATTCTTGTGTGACAATTTACACGAGACTGATGTTCAAACTTTTCACTTCCAAAGCATATGTCATGCAGCAAAAAAATGTATTGTAGACCTTGATGATTTCTCAACGCCTTTCTTCTTCCCCATTACCTGCAAGTTGTGCTAGAAATTCGAACATTATTTCCTGTATTTGCATTATACTTTCACCCCTATCTGGCAGTAATTGCAACCATTCCTGTTGTGGAATTTATATTTTGTGTTTTTAATGGAAATTTAAATACATAAAAAAAGTAAATCATGAATATAAATTACAGTTAAATCCCTTCCAGTGAATTGTTTGAGAAGGTTTGATATTTGTAGAGTCATTGTTATAATTTGTACTTGAAGCTGGTCGATCGCTTCTGCGAGTTCCTTTCGTGATCCTCCTCTTTTTTCTCGAATTCTTCCCGATGCTGCACTACTGATTAGCATAACAAAAAGTATCAAAATAATAGGAATAAATTTTCTCATGTTTTGATTTAAAGAATTGTTTAACGACCGACTTTAAAAAACAAACTAGAACTAAGGATTGAGAATCTATTAAATTATTTTATTTGAATATTTCCCCTATAAGAAAAACCGCTGAAACGTTACGAAAAAGAAGCAAACATATAATGATAAAGTATGATTTTTAACATCAAATTAAACGGTTATGTATTCTTTATTCTCATTAACCATAAATACTATTTTGTAGTACAATTTTTTATAATTTTTTTTTTTCAATAATATTTAGTAGGCAATACTAAATTGTTTAAGAATAATAAAAGATGATCATCAAGTGAAAAAGAGCAACATTTTTGTTCATTTCTGTAGATATTTATTTAGGATGCTGCGGCAGCATCTTTCTTGATAGCCTGTGCTAGCCAAATTGCAAGTGCAATACCTAAAATTGTAAATGATATTAAATTGTGGTCGAAAGTGTATTTGTTAAAGCTTATTACCCATAAATTGTACGAAGGCAATTCCTAATCCAACACCGATTAAAACTGATGCTTTTGAAGCTACACGATCGTGAACTTTGGTGAGACATCCTTCCTACAATTTTGATATTAAGATAATTTAAAAAAAAATAAATTAATGAAATTTTTGGAAACTTTAACGTTACTGCATCCCACTTGGACAAATCAACTACTGTTTTGAATAAATTCGATTTGACCCAATTTGACAATAATTAATCCGAAATGAAAATTATTTTATGTGAAGAGTTGTTAAGGACCAATTGTTCAATTGTTAAATAACAAAATATTTAAATATTTATAATATTAAATATATTAATATATTAATATATTAATATATATAATATTAATATTATTAATATTTTTTATATTAATAAAACTCTAGAAAATTCTTTTGTTCTAATCCTTGATCCTCCCACTACATATGTAAGGGGTTATTCGTAAAATTCGTAACGCTAAAAACTGTCCCTCCTCCCTGTTGTGGTCGTAACAAATTGTGTAATGGATTTTGAAAATTTTAGTATGAAGTGTTACAAAATCCTAGGGTCCAGTACGTTATGAATTTTACGAACGTCCCCTATGTGAACGAAACCTTAAAGCAAAGAAAAAATTAATGAGAAAATCATTTATAACGCATGGCGTTCATTAAAAACTTGAATGTCACAACCTAATCATAAAATGTAGATATACTTTAAAATATAATAGGGTAAAAAATCTAAAATTTCGGATGATTTTGAAAAAATCAACACATGAAAAATGTATTTGAAGAATTCTTTAAAACCATTGATTCCACAAATTCTAAACTAAGACTTATTTGTTCTATGACATAGAAAGTTTCATTTTCAATACTCATATCGAGTCTTTGCTTCCTGTAAGCTACTCAAAATTGTCTTCAAAGTTTAAATTTAAAAATTCGGATGAAAATTTAATTTTTCGGATGAAAAAATTTAATTTTTCGGATGGTTTTTCAACAGCAATCTTTGGAAAATTTCAATTGTTTTTTTGTAAACAATAATTTTTTTGGGAAGGAAATTAATTTATTTTAGCTTTTTATGGCCAAATTAGGCATCATGTATGATCAATTTCAACATCTTTTAATTTAAACAGTATTATACTACATAGAACTCAAAATTCAGGACACATTTTGCCATGTTTGATGTTTTCAAAAATATTTGCTGGAATTTTTGATCATGTACATGACTGTGAACAGCCATTCTGATTTTTCGTGATATCTTTATTTCAGCATATACTGTCTTACAAAACTTATGTTATCGACTAATAATTCAATCAAATAAAAAATAATAAAATAAAGGCTCTTAAGTCGTTTTTGTATCTGCTCCTCAAAAATTCTCACTTGATATGAAAATCTATCCCTACATGCTTAGTTCTGGTAAACTCATTGATTTTAAAAATTTTATAGACCAAGAGGAAATATCAAGTCACGGAAACTGCAACAGACATTTAATTTAGGACCTGGTCGTTTTAATCCTCTTCTTGATGCTCTGAAAAAGTTTTAAATGGCATTCATGGGATGTAACAAAGCATCCATTATTTAATTATTTTTCCAAAGATGAAGTTTGAAGCATAAACAAAGCATTTCCATCTAAAAAAATTAATTTTATTTGTTTTGTTTACAAATAAAATATGAAATTTGTCAATGACAATTACGATTTAAGACCATCCGAAAAATTAAATTTTCGAAAATTTTCATCCGAAAAATTAAATTCAAATTTGAAGTTTAGTAAAATGGTAATTTCTCATTAATGACTGAATGAATTCAGACCAACTAAAAAGAAAAAATAAGAACACATGTGTTGCCATCAAATAAGACATCTTTTGAATAAATGGCATTTCCAAAAGTATAATTTTTTTGTGTTTGAAAATTTGTTGAAATTTGTATGAAGAGAAGTAATTGACAATTTTTGAAGCCTTCTTTGACTGGAATCTCCAAAAATTGGTAAATATTAATCCAGAGTAGAATGCTTCATACTTTTGCATCATTACTTTTTTCTCTAACAGCACAAGATAGCCAAAAAATATTATTTTTGGTTTTTTCAACTTCATCCGAAAAATTAAATCATCCGAAATTTTAGATTTTTTACCCTACCATAAAAAAAATATGAAACTAAAGTACTCAAAATGCCTAAAAATTTATTAAACTATTTTAAAACCATAAAATTCTTCAATTAAATTATTCTTTAAAAAAATGCAAATCATTTCCACAACAAAAGCTACTCAAAAACACGCAAACAATTCCAGATGTTCGCTAAAATAGATCACAATGATCTCAAATGAACCAAAAACATAATTTTATGACATTGTCAAAGCCCTTTTTTGAAATTTAAATTTTTTTAGAAAATAAAATAAAATAAAAGCATCATAACGGTCTCTAAGTATAATAAATATAACGTGTGAAAGATATGAAAAGTGAGTGAATAAATTTTGTTCATAAAAATATTTTCAACTCATGAACCATAATTAGCATAAATCATGCTGTTACATACTCTGTAAACGCGATCCCTATAAATAAATTAAAATATCATTAGCATCTGAAATATTTATTTTTTAAAAAAAAATGACATAATCATAACTCACATATACAAAGGAGCTGCATTCAAGCAATTTTGCGTTTCTCTGTCAATATATTGTGGGCGGCAGCAACTAGCAGGAACGGCTTTGAGAATAAATATGCTCATTTGAAAATCGACTTTTAAAAATAGATACGAAAAGTTTAACTTTATACCTTCTTTTGTTTCGTTCTTTTCGAACCAATTTCTAGGTCCATCAATACCGCAACATTGTAATTTCTTTTGGACAGTATCCCATGCCATCATATCGTCCTACATTGAATTGAAATTTTTTTGATATTAAATTATTCATTAATTATATTAATGTACGATTATTGAAGGAAAGTTAATGACACATGTGTCTTGAAATATTCCAAAAATTCTATCAAAGGTGAAATATTATTTCTCGAAGATAATACGCACTAGTGCATTAATCAACACTAATTTGTCATAAAGAAAAACACATTAGTGCGTATTAAGGAAAGTATTTTATGATTATAAAGTAAAAACATGATAATTAATAAGTACACACAAAAGAACCCTTTTCCCTGTTTTTTGTAATATCCTTAAATGCATTCGGTTCTGCCCAAATGCTCAACAAAACAAAATGCAACAATAAAGAAAAGCCATAATTATAATATATGGAACAACCGAAATTTATACTGACCTTATTTTGTCGAATCATAGACTGCCTTAATTGTGTATTAAGAATTCCTTCCAAATCATTTCGGAATGTTATAGCGGCGATTCCAACAGCAATTTCAATTATGAAAATGATGGCAAGCAGGAATGCAAACTGGTGAAATAAAAAACATATTCTTAAGTCAATAATCATTTTATCTAATTGCCAGTAACCTTGAGTGGCATTTACTTCCCTTTCCACATGATTTTTACTTTCATATTGATTTATGTGGAAGTAGAAAAAAATTTTGTTTTCACTTACCGCGTACAGAAGTTTTGGACTTTCTTTTATAGCACCATAACATCCTAATAGGAAATTAATCGTTAGTTAAAGCATCAGCAATTTTACTGTCAATTTTGATTTGAAATGAAAAATTGGGGAAATTGTATGTGGGGTCATTTCGGTGAAGTTGTTCAGAAGCATTAGTGGAACTTAAATTGATCTTATAATTTCGGAATTGTGAGAATTTTTATTTGATACAAAAAATTCAAATATTTGTAAGAAAATAAATCCTGAATATTATGCAAGAAAAAATCTTTTAAAAATATTCTAAGAGGGGTGCATAAAAGAATTTCTGTCAAACAAATTTTCCAATTTTTAATTTTAACAGAAATTTTGTCACTTATGCTGTCCGATTTTTAAGGAGGAGGGGGTCTGAGGCTGTGTGATTAAACAATAGAATTTTTTTGAATGAAGATTTTGTGACAGAGGGTGGAAGAGGTGTCTAAAAATCCAAAATTTAGATAGACGTCATAAGTGAAAAAATTAAATAATTTGATTTGTATAAATTCGATGTGCAATAATCTTGGTCCCAAATAATTTCGTAAATTGAGGACCCTGTAGTTTATATAAACTTATGCTTGTGACTGCTTCTGATTGGATTTCATTCATAAATGAGTAACCAAAAATAACCCCACAAATTAAATGCCTAATTCTTACAACTCATCATAGCAACAGTCAACAAATTGTTGAACATTCCTTACTTCATTAATTTATTTGAATGAATTGAAATTAGAAAAATTGGGATATTTTTGAAAATAATGCTTACGTCTTTTTGTCAAATTATTCAAAAATTTTATAATCATCAAAAATTCACAATCACTCAAAAATTCATCACTTTTGCATATATATATGAATATTTTTAAAATTATTAAATCTCGTAGATGAGATTCGAATTTCTATGTCACACATCCCTTTCTATGAACAATATGTCATGCTATGATGAATTAACGCATGTCTCAGAACATGAATAATTGATTTTACCGAAAAATGCGATTAAAAATATTAATAATCCAGCAACAATGAGTATAATTGGTGGAGCAGTGATTCTGTCTTCAAGGAAGTGATTGAAATCGGTGACATCATGAAGAACGACGATTCCAGCGATTAAAATTCCCAATCCAGATATCTGTAAGAATTGAAAAGATTTTATAGTAAAAATAGGGGAAATAGTCAATTCAGGCACGATTTCGTGTCACTAATAATGATCATACACCAAATTACACATCAATAATAATGACCACAGCGGTCGATTGACATTTTTATTTCATATTTTTTGGTAGTTTTTGGTGTCAACAAAAAATTATAGAAATGAAATTTTCTTTTCCTTTTTTTTAATATGTAATTGGGACAATTTATTGTCGAATGATCTATGTATGGAAACGAAATTTTTTTTCAATTGATTCCAAAACGAAAAAGAAAAGGAGGTATTTTCCCATTGGTCAGACGTAAAAGAAAAAGTAAACATAAAAGGAATAGAAAATTGTGTGAAAAAGAATAATTTATTGTTGTTTGTACTTTGGCTTCATTAAGCTTGAATATTAAATGATCATGATTACCGATAGCAAAAAATTAGATTATTTTTATTTCTGTTCCGTCCCCGAGATAAAGTTTGAGGGTAATTTAGAAAAAAAAACTTAAGGTAATTTGTAAAACAAATGGCGAAATTTAGGGCAAGAAGTTTTTCATTCATGCCTGCCTGCCTGCCCTCATTTTTTTCTTCTTAAGAATGTGAATTAAATTCTTAAAATCGATTATGGAAAATTTGTTCTAATTGAGAATTAATGCTTGGGCATTTGTAGCTTTTATTTGTAAAATAACTCATTCAATTGGTGGAATTTTCACTTGTCGTGCAAAGCTTTTGCATACTTATGTCCTTTGCATATTTATTCACATTCACAACTTTCCATGACATTTGAGTGCATTTGACACTTTTTAAAAAAATAAAAATTAAACTTAAAAAAAAATCCAAAAACTTTTCAACTCACCAAAAAGAGAAAATTGAAGAAAAATAGGAGATACTTAATGATCCCAGTTGTAACTTGTGAGAAATTCATATTTTAGAAAATAAAAGTTTTTTCCCACTTTCACTTTTCAGTACTATTCTGGTCAGCGGTAAAAAATGAACTAAGTGACCTATACACGCTGTTCTGTTCTCTCTTTGAATAAAAGTTTACTTACGATATGTACTATCGTGCTAGTGGCGATTATACTCATTACCATGTTAGAAAAGAACGAAGATTCTTATTTTTTATTAACTTCCGCGGTGAGTTGTGTGATTTTTTAAGTTTTTAATTCATTGTAAATTTTTATCACACATTGAACTATCTATGCACTTAATATTGAAAATTTATTTTCTTTACCAGGGGCATAACTAGAAATTTTTTGAGAGGGGGTTTTGAAATTTTTTTTGCATGTTGGGATGTTTTTTTTTATCAAAAAACCCTAGGGGTCGTTCACTTAGTTTGTTACGCAAAAAAAAACAACTTTTTAGACCCCCTCCCCCCCCCCTTGCTACGTTTTTTGTATGAAATTTTTATTTTCTTCTGTTTCACCTGTTACGAATTTTTAGACCAAGATGCCCTCCCCCCTAAAAAGCAAACTGAATTGCATAATTTTTCCGAAATTAAAGGTGTCAAAACCCCAACCCCTCTGGCTTTTCCCCTGTTCTTTACTCATTAAAAAATTTTAACATATGAATTTTAGGTATTATAATAAAAAAATTTTCGAAAAAATTTACTGATTCCTTAATGTTAAAAAAATTCTCAATTTAACAAAACTCAACAAAAACAAATTAAAATTAAATGAAAGCAAAATTTTGAGGTTATAAAACCTCAAATCCAATTAAATTTCCCAATTGCCCTTAATGATATTTATCAATAGCACGGAAGTTTTTATATTGTCCACTGCTATAGCATTTCTTACCCATTAGTCCTTTTATATGTACATTATTAGGGGAAAGTGTAATTAAATATTTAGTAGCGAACGAATAACAAAAAAAATACATATAATTTACTTTACTTTGATTTCTAACACTTTCGTGATATTTGTGCTGTATTTTTCTCATTCAAATACTTTCTCATAACTTTATGTATGAAACTTTGACGCATATTTTTTTTCTTTTTTCTTTTCGTTCTTAGAAAAGTGAATACATTTATATATTGTATTTTTATGTATTGTCGCCTTACAACTTACTTTCTCGGTTTTTCATTAGTTCATGAAACTATTTAGAAGCTTTTAATATGCATAATAAAAAAGAAGAAACGAAGCTTTTTCGTTCGATATTAATACAAAGGGAATTTTACCATTGATGATCTCATGCTCGTTCGTCCTGAATAAAGCATGAAATGGCACTTTATCTACAAATTCATTTATTTGAGGTTTATATCGTACGATTTTTGTTTAATGTAGATGTCATGCTTTTTCTGGAAGGATTATAGGTTCTATTTATTATGAGGGTATTTCAGAATTGATTGCTAGGCATTTCTTTCAGTATTTATAAATTCAATGAACTTACGAAAATTTGCTTGTTGAATTTTTGTAGAAATTTTGTGAAGTCTTGTTCTACCAAGGAAGCTATCTACAGTCTTAGTTTTTAGCTTGGTAATCTTAGAAATTAAGGATTGGTAGGATTTGGATCTTGCACCGAAAATTAAAAATTGATTGTTGGTTTGCAACAATTGAATGCCTAACTTTTCAGTACCAAAGAAGATTCTACATTCTTGAGGAGGACATGGGCACAGGAGTATGAATTTTTATGAGGAAGGGTTTTAGCTACTTTTCGAAGTTTTTTTTTTTTTTTTTTGTTTGGATCTGAAAAATTTCAATCATATCTAATGTATACCCCCAAAAAACCCCCGGCTTCGCCCCTGGACATGGGAAGGGTTTAAAGTCAAAAAATAATTTTTAATTTAATGCCTAACTCTTTCAATAGTTTCATAAATGTATGATAATTTTTATACCACTCGAGTGAAGTGGGACCGTAGAAATTTATCCAAAATATTCAGAAATTTTCTCAAGAAATGCATCAGAATTAGTTTTTCTAAAGGGTACTCAAGCCTTATTGAGCCCCTGACTACATTATGAAATTATTGAAAGGGATTACGATCTTATTTAATTTTATACAAAGAAAGCAATCCCTAAAAAATATCCCTTATTATTATTAAAAGCAACAAGAAATGCCTAACAATAATTTACATTTTTGATAATTCGACCAGAATTTATCACCTTCACATTTTTAATATTTAATGATAAAAATCATGAATTACTCATAACAGCGCTCGACACTAGTAAATAAATACTTTTGTTATTTCTTTTTTTTTGTTAAATTCTAATAAATGTAGTAACCAGCTACTGACTCATTCATATTCTATAATAAATTTATTACATTAAATAATCGATATTAATGAATTTATTGACATCATGCGTACTATCTGTTGGTGAAAATATTGGAAGTAATCGAAGGATTTGAAATAGAAAATGACATGTGGATGAAATTGTCATTCCTTTTCGTTAAATAGGCTTGAAGTGAATCAATTTAATGTTTTTTTAATGACAAGAAAATTAAAATAAAATGATGGATTAAATGTAAAGCTTCTGCTGAAGTCCAAAGTTCAATCAACTTTTTAGGCTTTTTTTACAACAGGCATAGAAATGTTAAGGCATAATCTTGATTATATTCTAATTAAAAGCTGACTAAATAATGCCTGAGAATGTCAGTCAAGAAAATTTTTATATTCTGTAAAAGCTCACGTTTAACGAAAAAAAAAATTCAACAAGAAGCAACATTCTGAGAAAATAAAACTGCCATAATTTTAATACCTTCTTGAGCTTACTTATGTCGAGACAACATAAATAAAATTGAGTTAGAAACGAACATTTAAATAGAAAAATTATTTGTTAACTTACTTCTATGACTTACGAGTTCAAGAAACTTTTCTTATGTTCGGACCTTCCTTGCACATTTTGTTTCAGGAGATGTCAAAAAATATATTACCAAGTTCATAATTTTATACATACAGGGGGTTCTCGATTTGAACAGTTGTTTTGTTCCAAAAAAAAATCTTATTCAAATCGAAATGTATGGGGGCCGTTCACAAAGTACGTTACGCAAAAAAATGACTTTTTAGACCCCCCCTCCCCCCTTGTTACGCATGGTTACAAATTGTCAACCCCCCCCCCCCCTGAACGTTTAAATTTTTTTTCATTTTATAAAAAATGTTGGTATAAAATTTTTTTAATTTTTTTAAATCCTAAATAAACTTTATAAGAAGATATCTATTGAAAAAAAAATACTAACTTTCTTTAACGTATGTATGAAAACTAAACTCACATGATCAAAATATTACAAAACCTAAATTTTACATTAAATTTTTTATTTGAATGCTATAAAATTATTATTGCTGATAGAACGTTACATTTTCAAATACCCCCCCCCCCTTGTTACAAATGGTTACTTTTTTTTGAACCTCCCCTCCCCCCTAAAATGCGAACGTACTTTGTGAACGGCCCCATGAAAAATTTCCGTTAATTTCAAAAATTTTAATTTTTGTATTAGATTATATTGACTATACAAATCGAATCTGTTTGAATCGAAGACCCCCAATCACACGAAACCAATGAATTTTGATAAATACCTAAGAGATTTTCAGACAAAATTTTAAATTGGAATTTATTTTTTAGAAAAATAAGACATAACTGAAGGAAATCAAGACTATCTTGAATTGAATTTTTTTAAAATTAAAACCAAGGGTGTGGAATTGATTTTTGATCATTTTTGATCATTTTTGATCATTTTTGATCATTTTTGATAATTTTTGATCATTTTTGATCATTTTTGATCAATTTGATCAATTTGATCAGTTCCACACCCTGGATTAAAACCACTATAAATTTGAACAAATTTTGTAGCATTCTTAAAAATTTGGCATAAATAAAATGTATTAATATAGAATGAAAGCCATGTCCATACTTTCACTTCTACAAGCTTAAATCAAAATGTTAAAAAATTCACACTTCTGTCGGACATAAAAAAATCACATAATTTTCAATTGAGATCAGTCATGACCGCTAAAAAGTACTCAACAGTGTAGAAATATTTACATTAATTTTCATACATTTCGTGCAAATTATCTCGCTCTTTTTTGCTCAAAACAATAGAATAAATTGTTGATTAAGTTTGTAAAAGTTGATAAAAAACATTGACTATATAAAAAAGCACTTTGATTAACACATGTGATAAAAAATCTATTCTATATTTTTACGGTAGAAAGTCACGAATAAAGATGTAACCTTCAGTAGCACAAACTTTAATGTATCTCCAAATGACGTCTTCATTGTTATTTCTAATTGAAAAATTCTCATATTTTCTCTTTTTTCTTGTTTTGAAAATCCATTTTAAATTAAAGGCAGCAAGTCATCTCAGATTAAGAAGAAGAAAGAAAAGTTTAAAAGCTTGTAAGCCTTAATTGCTTTGAAGATCGTTTTGTTTATGTCGCATTAATGTAAGTAACAATTTGTTGGCGGTACATAAATTATTTTTGTTAAAGAATTAAAGTTTGGCATGATGTACAAGAAGATTGAGGATTAAAAGATTAAAGATTGAATGGAATTTCATTATTTCTTTATTTTTGAAAAGAGAATCGATCGCAGTTATCTTTGAAAAATTGTTTATTTGAACCAAATTTGTCTGAAATTGTTGTATTACCTAATTCTAATTGTTAATCTGTGTCATTTACCCGTATAGCACAGATCGGCGCGCCGTAAAAATTGCCGTTTCGTCGACGTGGCGGCGACTTGACGTCCGATAAAGTTCCACTTTTGTGCGAAATGCGGCGAGCCGGAAAATTGGCGACGTGACGGCGACGTAGCGGTGCCGTTGTGCTATTCGGGTTATAGAAGTAAACGAATAAATTTAAGTAAACTAGTGCCAAACAATAAAGTGATACTCCTGGTAAGTAAAATTTACTTAATTGTCTTAGAAATACAATATTTTGAAACTTCCGGCTGTTTTTACTTCAAAGTTGAAAAAATTTGATGCATGAAATCAGGTTCAATTCCTTTAATCTAATTCTTAAATCCTCAAGAGTGTAGGGTCTCTTAATTTCTTTATATAGTGCTCTCATACCTAAAACATCTTTCCAAAACAAAACATTCTTCCAAAATCTGAACCACAAAAATTCCTCCTTTTTCAAGAACACATCGAAATCCTTTCAAGACGGTTCGAATATTCCTTAAGAACCAAACTATTTACTTGTATTTTTAACATGTCACGAAGTAATGAGTAGCCGAAATACAAATGAACTGCCGTTTAACATCCTTTGTAGCTCACGAAACTTTATGTAAATGTAAATTGAGTTCAAAGACCAAATAATATATTTAACGTACAGTGAGGGCCAACAGAGTTCCAAAAAAAAAAAAGTTGAATATATTTGCAACTGCTTATTTAAAGATTCTAGGAATAAAAGATTAAAGTGTCTCAAGGATTTTCATGGAGAAATTTTATCGCTTTTTCGCATGTTTTTCAGCAATATTTGATTTAGTTTCGTTGGAAATCTATGCAGACATAAAATTAACAGATTGCTGAAAAAGAATTAAGAATTGAATTTTAAACGACTTTTTTAATTTCAAAAATGTGTAAAAAAATTTCCATAATTTTATTAAGTACACTTTTGTAAAATTTACACACAAAATTCGAGGCAAGTTCCGTTTAAAAATAATATCATTAGACAGGCTTATAACTCATTAGTTCAGTTAATATATCAATTGACGTGTTGTCTATCTCTCAGTCAGTCAGTTCCTACAGCTGCTGCTGTATTTCGTTTTTATGGATTCGCTTCATTGCACGCTTCTTATCGATTGAAATACTTAATGGCGTTAATATATTATCGCTGACTTCCTGCAAACTTTTCGTCCGTTGTAGAGACAAACGTTGTGGTTTTGTCGGTGGTGTTGGTCGTACCTTAATTGCACATACCGGCTCGGACGTATAATTATAATTCACGTTATTGTCAGTATCATAATCATAACCTAAGCTTTTCGTGCTCCTTGCGGTTGAGCTTTTTTGCTTCACATACAATTTATCCGTTTGATTCATCGATGTATTTATTGCGGATTTATTGACGCTAATTAGAGTAATTTGTGGAAAAGAAAAATTAATAAAATAAAAACCAGCAACAATTAAAATGGTATAATTGTGGAATTTCATGGCTTATTCATGCTTAAAATGGAATTATCGGTTTTGGTATTTGTAAGAATTTCGCGTTTAAATTTCATTAATTAGCACTGACTGCTGAGATGGGGATTAAGTATGTATGGCGTGAAATAAGATAAGATAGTGTAAGTCACTATAGGAATTATGGGCTCTAATGGACTTTATGGATAACAATTGCCTACCTTGAAATACGAGAATCTTACAGAGAGAAAAATAAATTGGACAAAATAGTGGAATAAAAAATTAAAAAAAAAAATAAAAGATCTCAAAAAGCAAGGGTCCTTACCCCCGATTTTAAATAGTGGGGTAGGAATCAAGGTGATTTTTCATATGTTCCAGATCCCATCATGAATATTTTAATAAAAACAAAATTGGGTAACATGAGTAGCAATTGTGTAATAAAATATAATTTGACCTAGTCTAGAAAAACTTTTGAGGAACTTACCTTTTTAGAACACCTCTATTAATATATTTGAGGTCGTATCGTTCTCGTTCTTTCTTTTCCCTTTCTTTGCGATATTTCTGTAAATGTATATCAGTGCTTACAGAAATACGAGACAGAGAAGCTGATAAATTTTTGATAGATTTCGATGAGCTATTCATTATGCTTAGTTCTTTTTGCATATTTACATTTGTCGTCGACGATGATTTCTGAATTGAATTAGATACGTAATTCTCATTCGAAACATTCTTATTGCCAACAATTGTTGTCACGAATGAGCCACGTTGATAAATGACTGGTCGATCCTCATCTGATGGCGACGATGATATGCTTATACTTGTTACGTGAGTTCCACTACTTTGCTTTCCATTTGGTACAATAGCTGTTGTTGTTGTTGATGATGATGATACTTTTCCTTTCTGTGTGTCAAGCAGCTCTTTAACTTGTTCTTCGAGATATGATATTCTATGCTGAAGTCTTAGATTGTCAGCTTGTGACTTTTGTAATTGTTGATAGTTTGCAATGTTTGTAGACAGCACATTTGCAGAAATAACTTTTTTACGTATCACAACCATGTCGCATCTTGTACAATTTGCACATGATTTTTGCAGCTCATCCTTCTCACGTCCAGTCAGTATTTTACCATTAATTTCAATTATTCTATCTCCACGTTGCAGTTCCTCACCATCCATCACCCAATCGACATAAAATCCATCACTATCACATTTTTTATTTGCATTCCATCGACCAGTTGAGGCTTGAATTGCATGAAGACTAAATTGATGTCCCTTTGACAAGAGGGCAAAAAGGGAATTGATATCTGCCTTATAATTTTCACTTTCTAATTTTAATTGCAAATTTTTAACTTCTTCTAAAATTGTCAATAATTGAAGCTCTTCTCTTCCTAATGCATACTCTAATTCAGCCTGCCGTATTCTTAAATCTATATCTGATGTTGTACCTTCACTTATACTCTGCGTTACTTTATGTAAAGCATTTTTTAAATTTTTTATTGCCGACTTCTTATTTTTCACATCGATCTTCAATAAATCAACTTTTTTTGCGTTATTTGTTACTGCTTCTTTTAAGTCTTTTTCATTATGCGTATCTGAAATACGTTGCGGTTCTTTATCCAGCGATGTTCTTGAACTAGTTTTTTTTTTTTTGTATGTGGAATAATAAAGAAAGAGAAACAAATAATAATGAAAATGAAAATCCATAAATTCCATTCAATTATTCAATATTGATGAGGGGTTCTTGATTTGAATGAATGGTATTTGGTCAGGTTTGAGTTTGATTCCGGATAATCTACATTGAGTTAGTCCGAATTTAGGGAGGGGTGAGTAGATGTTGATGATGTGTTACAGTTGAATGCAAAATTAATTTTTGCAGTGAAATTTTTGTAACAGAAAATATGAAGAAGGTCTTGAATTTTAATGGACGTCATTTACGAACGACCCTCAAATAAAATTTCATTTTCACTCAAAACTTTTCAAAAATTTAGTAAAAATTGATTTTTTTCAGGGGTCGTCAAAAAATGACGTCAATCCACAAATAAACTAACAACCCCTTCATAACCCAGCACACTTCCTCTAAATGATGCTTTTCAAATCAAGAACTCCCTTCACATATAAAAAGTATTGAAAACAAAAAGCCAGTAATTACATACTTTTGTAAAAATTGTTTATGATCGTCACTCGACAATCGACTCATCGTCGTCTCTATCTTCTGTGGTGAATGAATCGATAAACTTTTGATTGATGATCCCGATTTATGTCGTCGGGGTGACAGAGAGAAGCATAACGATTCCTCTATATTTGCCATCTGCGTGTGTAATTTACAACACTTATTGTTCAAATTCAATCACATAAAAAGAATTAGTTTGAAAAAAAAATTTACCTTCGCCTCCAGTGATTCAAGAGTCGTCATTGTTGTCATTGATGCAGTTTAACTGCTACTTCAACAAAAATAAAGACTTTATATATGTTCTGTATTGAGAGGTGGATTGGATAGGAAATAACGAAAGAGAAATAAAAAAAAAATTAAAATTTTTAAAAAAATTCATTGAGTAAATTAAAACATTTTTTCATTCATTAAGTTGTTTATGAGGAACGATAAAAATCTTTTGATGATTCGCAATGCCTGTTGAATTTAATGTTTCATAACCATGCACTTTATGGAAATCCTTTATCAATTATATAACTTAAGTTAATCCAATTAAAGCGTAATTAGCAAATTTTTAGCGCATTTTTGAAAACTTGTTTTCAAAAAGGAAGCTCAATCATGCACTTTGATCGTTCGTTCGTTCGTTCGTTCGGGTCCAAATTATCTTTTGATCTAGACTTCGTAGCAAGCTCGGAATTGTTTTAATAGCTTCGTTATATCGAGTTATTGGGAACAAATGCAAATTACAGTCTTAAAGTTGAATTTAAACACCTTAATTAATTAACTTTTAATTTCACAAAGAAAAATAAACAACACACGACTGCAACTTCAGGTGGTAGAAATTTCATTTTTTTTTTTTACCGTTGACTTTTGAAAATTTTTTGACCGTTATTTTGATTTATATTTTTGTTCCGTTTTGATTAATATTAGTTTGTTCGTGATTAAAGCACACATTTCATGCAAAATTAATAACATAAAAATGAAATTGAAGGATTTTTGATAGCTGTTATACAGTTTTGGTAAAAAATTATAATTTTTTGTTATGAATTTTACAAGTATGATTTTTTTTTGTTCAGAAAATTGATATACTTTCTTTTCGTTGCTCGGTTACTAATCGCTGCGTCAAAAATGCGCTGAAGTCCCTCGATATAAAACACGAGGACTTTTGTAATTTTTTTAATTATTTTTTATACAAATGGAATTGCTCATAGAAAAAATTGTTCATGCATAACCCGGAATGACCTTCAAGAAAGTAAATATTATAATTCCTATGATGACGACTGTCAAGTCAGTCTACGACAATCAAAATGATCATCTATAATTCAGAGAGGGAAAATTGCGCCAAAAAAAGAACCTCGTCATTGTAAAAAATTTGAAAAAAAAATCATTAAAAAAAAAATTGACGTAAATTGCAAAAACAGAACTGCTTAATGCCTCTTCTCTTAATGTGTGTTTAAGCATTATTCAGTAAGAAGTAAGTAGTAATTCTTTTATATACATTTTTGAGTGAAATAAAAAAGTTTTTTTTTATTTTTCAATAGTCTTATGCTCCGTCAACCGTATCGCCTCGACTTAATAGTCATTCTTATGTATATATATTTTTTGGGGTCAACTCCTCTAGACTCACTCGTACACACACACATAATTCATCATCAAAAGAAATTTTATTCCCAACATGAACAAGATGTTCAGATGTTACACATTTTTTTACATATTTTATGATGATCACATTATTGCTTTTTTTTTTCTTAAGCAGCAAAAATAGATCAGGGAGGAAAATCATAAATTATTTATTATTATTATCATTGGAAGTCAGTCAGTTCAATGAATGAGAGTAAGTGATTTTAATAAATTTAATATATAGAAAGTCTCCACACTATTTTCAAATGGGAAATTTTTTTTTTTTCGGTAAGAAATCTTTTTATTACTACGCATTGAAGTCAAACTTTCTCTTTCATTATGATTTCCTTTAGTTGATCTATAATCATCATCCATTAATTATTATATCGCATAAATGAAATGAAATGAAAATTGTAGGAAATATAATCGAGTTTTTTTGCAATCTCGCGTCTTTAAGTCACACACAGCGTAAGTGTTAAATTATTTATTGAGCATAAAATTGGTTTTTGTTAAACACTTTTTGGGATATCAACGCACATAATCTCTTGAGTACGCGCACTAATACACATACATAAAAGGTTAAATTTGACTGTTGCTGCCTTCTCATAAATTATTGAAGTTCTTTGAATTCCATTGAATAATAACAAAAATTATCGTAGGCTAAATGCCTTTCATAAACTACTCCTTATATGCACTTTGGAATTAATTATTCTGTAATTTGATATTTTTCATGCATCTAATTTTAATATTTTTTTGTTAAACAAAAATACAGAATCGACCTCACTTTATGTATTTTTAATAATTTAACTTAAATCATTTTAATGATTTTTTATAAACCACTTCTTCTTTCTATTCCTTTATTCCTTGATTACTTTTATTGAAATACCTTTTTTTTCTTCCTTTCTTTTATTCACCCTATTCTACACAAATTGGTTTTTGTCTTTTAACTTTTATGAAATAAATAAAAAAAAAATTTAGATTAAACGGACGAGTGTTAAGAAAGCATCTGTTGTGTAACAACAACGATCAAATGTGAACTAACTACTCACCAACTGTTATTTCTCTCAAGCCGAATTGTTGATTGTTGTATGATGCTGAATGTGATGTTTAAGTATGTTGCGCATGCTTTATGCGAATGTTTTTTGATGTTTTCAACAGTTAAATAAATAAATATAGAATAAGGAAAATAAAAAAAAGGTCCCAAAAATTTTGAGGCAAGGACGAATTAAAAAATATTAAATTTCCATTGGGGTGATTTCAAAAAATTGTATCAAAATATTGTCTGATTTAATGATAAATTTGCCAAAAAAAAAAAAGATAAATAAATATTTGCACGATGACTAATGCCAATGTTTTCTAACCTTTTGAACTTGTTCGTTTCGTTTCCTTCTTTTTTTTTATTTGAAGAACGTGTGAATTGACCTTAATCAACCTGAAAATCAACAAAAATGTTTGTGAATGAAATGAAACAAAATATTTTTTTTTTTATTCTTTTAATATTCAGTTTTTATATATTACTATAGTAGAATTTTCATCATCCTTTTCCAGTGATTTAAATGTTTTTTTTTTTACTTTTCATCATGCATAATAAGAATAGTAATAATAATAATAATTTATTATATTATCATTGCAATTTTCTCTTGCATCGTTTTGAATTATTTAGCAAAATTCGTATTTTCTAGCATTGATTTTTACGAAATTTTTTTTTTTTCTTCAAAGCATTTTTATTAACTTACAACTTTCAAGAATCAAGTGATTTTTTATATATTTTTTACCAATTTTTAAAATAAACAATTTTTCTCTCTTCAAAAAAATCATTTCATGCTATTTGCATGCTCATCTCTCAAATATATCTTATAACAAAACAAAACTTTTAGTTTTTTTTCTCTTCCTTTACTTCATGTCATCCATCCACCATCTACTAATTCGGTTTCGGAATCAATTCCAATTTTTTATAATGTTTAGAAATATAAAGATTACAAAAAGTTTAAATTAAATAATAAGATATCAGCGTACACATTTCAGCATAACATGATCTAATTTAAAGAAGGATTATAATTAGAATGCGTAAAATGCACTAATGTTTTTAAAATTTTTCTTTTTTTTTGAAACAATAGTGCTATATGTCTCCAAGTAACTTATTCATGTTTTTATTTTATTTTTTTCTTATATTTATTCGCCCATTTCGTTTCAGTTTTCGGTATCAACTTCCTCTTGAATTATTCTTCTTGTTTAAATATGTTAGTATTGTCAAAAAAATAAGAGGAAAAATATCTTAGGAAAGTATCAAATAAGAAAACGTAAGATGCTCGTCGTTGTATTCTATCTTGTTAGATTAATTTCATTTATAAGAATGTTTTAAAAATTAAAGAGAAGAAATGAAATAGAAATACAATACACAATGCAGTTCTTAAGATGAGTTATATGATTCAAAAAATGTCATCATTTATAAAATAACTAAAATGGTTATTGAATTTTTAATCAAGAAGAAAGCTTCCAATATCAATCTAATGTGACCACTTTGCTGTCCATGGCTAAAAAAAGAAGCAAGAAAAATTAATCATTAAGTGAAATTCTATAGAAATATTTCGCTTGCTCATACCTGTTGTTTTTCATATGATGATTGTTGCAAATCGTTTGTTGTTATATTTGATAAATCATTCATATATACATTTGTATGGTAAGGATGATTATTAGGACCTTGTCCTCCATTTCTTGCATATCCCATTTGTTCCATATTATATTGTTGCTAAATGAATGAAATATTAATTAGAATCACAAAGTTTTAAAGTTCAAATTTTCAGTTATTTACTTGAAACAAATCTGGAATCATGTAGTCTGCTGTATTTTCATATGGATTTCGAATTACAGCTACATTTGATTGGGCTTGCCATTGATGATGATTTTTATCCAACCATGAATTTGGTCCGATTTGACCTAACATTTGACTGTCCAAGTCCATTGGATTATTCGCTGGTGGTGCTTGGTTCATTGGATATTGGAAACAATTATATTTAAAGTTGTGACGTTCAGTTCCAATTGGTCTTGGTGCTTTTCTTGAATCATCTATAACGTTTGTAGCATTTGGGCCATTAATTGTATTGTTGTTGGGTGACATATTTGGAGACGATCCGGCTGCCATATAATCCATTGTTTGACCAACAAATGAATGACCTAAATCACCGAGCCATCTTGAAGGTTGATTATTCATAGAAGTACGATGATAACTTTGATGTCCAGACATGTTATTTGCCTGTGACTTCATGTAATTGTTATTATTTGAATTGCCATTATTATTATTGTTGGTATTTGTGTTAGCAGTACTTGCTGATGCTGTATCATACTGATTTGAATTCATTTTATTTTGAAGATTACTAGTTGAGAAAGCTGAAGCTTTTGGATTTAAGCGAGACATTGAGGCAGGATTCATAAAGTTCATAGATCCATAGGATGATTCGTTAGGCATATATCTGTCAAACATTGTTCCGCTTGATCTACCATAAACATTCGATACACTAGAATCAATTCTACTTGTATTGTTCATTATATTTGGTCTTTGAACTGGTCCAATCGGTTGTTGCTGCTGTTGCATACCTGAACCAATTGGTTTCATAGAGTTCATATCACCAAATGTACCACTTGCTTGAGACACATTATTAGATGCATTTGTGGGTGCTTGAGTTGCTAAAACTGTTGATGGAGGTGTAGCTGAATTGCTTGATGTTTTAGAGCTCACTGGAGAATTAATTGAAGCATTTCCACGATATCCTGGAGCTTTTGATGCATCAAAAATTATTGGAGCTGGTGGTTCTATGAATGGAGCACTTAATTGCTCACTGAAAGCCACCGATTGCTCTTGTGACCAAGTTTTACAGTTGTCAAACAATGAATATTCCAATCCTTGTGCACTAACATGTAATTCACTAAGTTTTGATTGAATTTGTGTCGTCAAATCACTTGCCACAGGATGTGATGATATAATTGGATTATTGTATGGCGTACTTAAGTCCAATGTGTTAACTATATGCGAAGTGTGTGGTGATGCATTCGAATTTCTTGTTGGTGGGCCAATCGGTGTAATAGATCGTGTCATATTGGAAGATGTACTTGAACTAACAACTGGCTGAGGTTGCTGCATTTGTACATTACTTTCCGTTGATACATTTGAAGTATTAGAGAAAGGAGTTGGTAAAGATGTTGAAATATTTGACGATGTAAATATTTGTTTCATTGGAGATTGATTTATTTGTGACATATTTTTCTTTTCGCCTGCCATATCGCCAGTATTATTCAATTTGGAAGCAAATGTACCGCTTACTGATGTTGATGTTTGAGAATTTGAACTTGTTGCCGGTTTTGATGGCGGTCCATTTGTTGCAATTATGCCTTTCTTTGCACCATCTTGCATGAGTATTTTTGCATTAGATGTTGGTGTTGGTCGGATAATATTGCTTGCAGTGAAAAGATTCTTTGCTACTGATCTCTGATTACTTTTAGTAAGTTGCGTTGGTGTAATTGATTTGCCACTTGTCGTTGGAGGAGTTGCAGTTTTCAATGGCGCAGCATACGATGCAGGCTTAACTGGATTTGTGACCGTTGGAATCGTATTTAAACTCTTTTCCCAAACACTTGTTCCATTATTTATTGCTGCTGTTGATGAAGGTGAAATAATGTTAGTACTTGAAGAAGATCTTACTGGTTGGAAGTTGTTTCTTGGAAGCATACTCAAAATATCTGCGTCAGGATCTTTAACAAGTGCTGATATCAAATTATGAGCTTGCTTTGTAGCCTCAGGAACACCTTTAATCGTTATTGAACGATCGCCTTGAGTTTTTCCTTGTTTTTCAACTTCAATATGTGCGCCAGTTGCAGCCCTTATAGCATTGATATTAGAGCCTTGTCTACCAATTACTCTTGATATAGCATTTAATGGTACTTGAATCTTTTTATATCCAATTTCATTTGCTGATGGATTTGGTGGTGCAACATTAGGTGTTGTTGTAGGTTTCCTTCCAACTTCTTTCCATTCATCATCTCCTTTAAATTGAGATTTGGATGCAGAAATATTTGAATAAGTTGTTGAACTGGTTGATGATACCGATGCTGGTTTTGAAGGTGATGTTGTCGATTTATTAGATTTCAATGACGATTGAGTAAAAGTACTAGATTTAGAGAAATCGACATCGTAATCATCACTCGATCTTGAGTTACCAAAAACTAAAGATTTCTTATGGTGATTTCTAATATTTTCTGAACTCTTATTATCTCTTGCTTTATTATTGGGAACATTTTCCTTTTCGATTGGTTTTGACGTTTTGTTATCGCTTTCGCTTATTTTTTGCTGTTGATTCTTTTGGTCTCGATTCTTTTTCGTTTCAATTTCGCGTGAAGGGACTTTATTAGAAATAGAAATTTCGGATACTTTAGTACTGCTTGTTGTCGGGAGAGGGCTGTTCGATCTGTTTGAACTTTTACTAGTATTCACTGTTGTCGTAGAATTGCTGTTGTTATTACTATTACTATTATTATTATTATTAACTTTTGGTGTTTCCTGCTGATTTTTCTTTCTATTCTTACTCTTCTGTGCATTTTTCGATTGTTGTTGTTGTTCTTCTGGAACTTCTTGATGAGTGGCTAATACGTTGGTTTTTGCTTCTGTTGATGAGCAGGAACCTTGATCAATACCGGAATCACCACCCTCTTCTTTATCAGGAACTAAATCATTTTCATTATCTTCATCATTGGAATCTTCCTCTTCTGATTCATCTTCACTTTCTTCTTGTTTATTATTATTCTTATTTTTCTGATTACTGGAATTATTCTTAGCTTGAACACTTGTTTCACCATTTGCCTTTCTCTGTGCTTCTCTTTTCTCTTGCTTACGACGTTTCTTTCTCTCTCGTCTCTTTGCTGCAGCTGCTTTGCGTGCATCTTCTCTTGACTTTTCCATGTCCAGTTCTTTAAGTAAAATCGATGCATTTATATTTGCTTTCGCTGCTTGCGTTTCTTTTGCAGCACGAATAATCTTAACACATTCATGACACTTATCAACTACTTCTTTGTCGACTACAGTAATATATCGTGTCATTTCTTGGTCTGATGGAAATTGTGAGACATGATTTACCATCCATTTGACAACTTTCACATGACCCTTTCGGAAAGCAGCCATTAAGCATGACACTTTTCGATTATCTTGTGAATCAATATCTGCCTTTGCATGATAAAGTGCTTCAACAACTCCTAGATGACCACCATTTGCTGCCAACCATAATGGTGAATTACCCTTTTTGTTTTTAACTTCTACTGCAGCACCTCGTGCTAATAATAATTCAACAAATTTCAAGTGTCCCTTATCTGCAGCGATTGTTAACGCTGTATCTCTAGAGGATGGCACTGGAGCTGCATTAACATCAGCACCTTTGTCCAAAAGAACTCTTCCAACTTCAATATATCCTCCGCTTGCTGCCTCCATTAAAGGTGTGAGTCCTGTCTTGGCACGGTGTTCAACATTAGCTTTGCGATCTAACAAAAGACTAACTACCTCATGACGACCTTGAAAGCATGCAAGTGTCAGAGCAGTATTACGGTTTGTTTCGATTTGTGCATTTATATCACTTCCCATGTCTAATAGAAGTCGAACAGCTGCTGTGTGTCCATTCATTGCAGCCAACATTAAGGGAGAAATTCCTAATTTGCTGCCAGTTCTTGAATTAATCTCAGCACCATGATTCAGTAATAGCTTTATAATATTAACGTAGCCACCACTCGCGGCCAATGAAAGTGGAGTATAATCGGATACATTTCTATGCTCCTTATTGGCACCGAATCGTAACAATAATTCAACAACTTCATAACGACCACCAGAGCAAGCGAGTGATAATGGCGTATCTTTAGTCCTCTCAGATTGTGCCTCTAGATCTGCTCCATTGTTTATTAGAGTCTCTACGACTTTTTCATGTCCAGCAGTTGCTGCTAAAATCAATGGTGTAAATCCCTTTTTGTCACGATGCTCAATATTAGCCTTTCTACTTAATAAAAGTTCAACCAATTCCTCATGTCCACCAGCACACGCAAGTGTTAATGCTGTATCATGATTAGAATCTGTTTCAGAGTCAATTTCTATAGAACGATCAGTTACACCTGTCGAACTAGGAATATTGGCATACTGTAATTGTTGATCATACTGAAATTGATTTTGATTTGATGCCGCTTGTCTAAGTGCATAACGCGACTTTTCCTTTCTTTTCTGATCATTTGAGATATTCGGTTTCTTTCCACATACACTCGATTGTGCATTTGTAGTTTTACTTACGGTTTGTGTCGGGTGCGGTTGAATATCGATCGAATGTGCATGTGATTGGGTTTGAGTACCAACAATTTGGGTCTGTGTTGCAACTTGCTGATAATTTGCTTTATTTATTATTGGCTGAATCTTTTGCTGCTGTTGATGTTGTTGTTGCTGCATATTACTTATTGCATTTTGAATGTCAGGCTGTAAATTTTGATGCTGTTGCTGTTGTAATTGGAAATTGAGGAAACTTTGTTGATGATTTAGCATTTGTGGAAGTTGGATGGGTTGCGCAGTGGTTGCATTTATTGGCATAGTTTGAGTTTGTGCAACATTTTGCTGAACTTTTTGATTTAAATTCGGCGTTTTCATTGTCACTGATGGTTGCTGCTGTTGTTGTTGCTGCTGACTATCATTTGGAAGTTGAAATAGAAGCTGAAGGGATTGTGACGTTTTCTCTCCATCGACATTAAAAACAAACTTAGTCTGTTGAGTATCTGGAACACCTTTTTGCTGACCAGTCATAATATTGGAAGGTGACATTTGAAATCCAGCTCCCGAGGGCATGAGTATATTTTGAGCAGTCTGTGGATCGATTTGAAGAAGAGGATGTTGTTGCTGAAAACATAAACATTTTCAATTCTCTTTACACTTAAATATTTTTGACATTTTATTACCTGAAGTTGGGATAAAAGCTGTAACTGTTCAACAGTAAATTGAGGTGTGTATCCAGTCTGATCAATCATTAATAAATTTTGATCGTCCTGCTTTCCATCCATATGATCTCCTTCATTATGAATAATTATGTTTTCTTCTTGCTCATTTGTTGGAGATGTACTCTGCGATGTTATTTGATGTGACGGCCAATGTGGTGTTGACCATTTTGATTTGCAGATTGAGTTTAATCCAAAGAAATTAGCATATTGCTCCAAGTCCTGATTATTTATATTAGCGGCAATTTCCTAATAAAAAAAAAAGTGAAAAATTCAACGATGATCGAAAAGTTTTGTAAAACAAAGAATAAATAAATTTCTTACGTGAAAAGCGTTTGAAATATCAGGCGAAACATTTAAGGTTTGCATTATTTCGTCAACCCATTCATAATTATATATAGGACCAGTAGCATCATCAGTACTAATTGCTGTAACATCTTCATTAAAAGACTCTATTGCCTCTAACGATGGATAAGCATTACCGCAACCAGAAAACTCTTCGGGATTTAACTGATGAATTGATGTCAAAGTCTTTTCTAATCCTTCAACGTGCATGAGTTCATCCTTTTAAGAGAGAGAAAAGAATAAATTAAATAAATTTTTCCGTTTATTTTTATTTGATACAACATCAATATGACTTTGCAAGTAGTATTTGCTCAACTTTAACTGTATTCATACGTGTAAATTCACAACGTATTGGTTTTCAGAAAAAAAATCCGTTAGATAAGCTTACAAAAATTCATTGCATGAAACATTTACATTATTTATTTTACATTATGTGAAAAATTGGAATTTGGAAAGCATTCTTTACTAAATAATCAAATAGACTTACATTGTTGTCGCGTATTCCATTATGCATTGCTTCTTCAATGAGTGACTTAAATTCATCTAAAACAAGATTCAACAAAATATGTAGTGGTTAAAAATTGTCACAAAATAATCAACTAAACTTACTTTCAAGTTTTTTCTCCTCTGGCGAGTTTGGACGACTATTGTTATGACTCTGAGGTGGAGTCTCATTAGGCGTTTTGGGCGGATCAATGAGCTGAGCAATTTTCCTGAAAACTTTCGGATCCCAGTGAGCAGAACGATTTGACAAATTATTCAGAGGCATTTTTTGAAAAGCTTCAAAATCAACTAGACTATATGCATGATTCTTTTCAAATGTTGGATTTCTGTTATCTTTGCTGTCATCGATGACTCCACTTGGTTGATAAGATGTTAGAGATGCTTCTTGAATGATTTGAGGAACTATAGTTGCATTAGATTTCAAATTAACTTGGTCAGCTATATCTTGTTCAATCTTAGATGCAGTAAGTGTTGTAGTCAATTTCTGTTGGAAATTTAATTTAAAAAAAAAGTTTATTGAGTCAAAAGTTTTATAGAAATCGTATAGAAAACTTACTCCACTTTGAGATTGTTGATTTTGTTGCTGCTGCTGTTGACTCTTGCGAGAATTTTTCGCTTTTACTTTGGGACGATCACTAATGGCAGTTGCTTGTGAAACTTCGGATTTAGTTGCTAATTGTGTGGGTTTATTAATTGTCGTTGAAGTATTTTGAAGTTGATTATTTGATGTTAAGTTAATATTTTTGCCTAACAAAGGAATCCATCATTAATTGTCAATAGTAATCAGATTATAAAAGTTAAGTTTTTACCTTGGGCAGCTGTTGTTATATCGACATAAGTTCCTGATGGCAGAAGAGTTGATGGAGGTCCCGAGTCATGAATGAACTGAATGTTCTTTTGGAGAGTATTATCGAGCTGAATTATTATATGATTTAATTTAGTCTATCTAAAGACAAAAAGAATAAAATTTACCTTATCCAAACTACTCTTGATGTAAGAAACATTTTCTTCTTCGTTGGTAGAACTTCTAACTTCAACTGTTCCTGTAGACTGTATATCATTATATGATCCAGACGAACATTTCTTACGAGAAATATTTTTCTGTTTGTTAGTCGAAGACGAGGCAGAAGACGATGACGACATGCACAAATTGTTAGTGATTAATGGAGGTTGCTGATTATTACATGTTACTACATTAATATTATTTCCGTTTTGTTGATTTATAATTGAAGATACAGCATTTTGTCCTTTAGTTAATCCATACGCCAGTCCATCTTTAAATCCGGTTGACTGAAGAAGTTTCATTTGAGATAACATGGAGGAATCAGACACTTGAGACATTAAATTTTGATCAATAATATAATTTTGATTTTGAATCATTTCTGTTTGTGACTGAAACATTCCAGGAGGATCTTGAAGACGAATAACTTCAGTAACTTCATGAAGGCCCGGTGGAGTAACCATAAATTGCTGTTGTTGTTGTTGCTGCTGTTGTTGAAGTATTTTCAATTGTTGTTGTTTAATTTGTGTTATATTCATTTGCGATGTCTGATGTGGCATTGTCGCAGGAATATAAACAGATTGTTGTTGAGGCGGAGGAATTGAAGTTGGATAGTCAAGAAGAAGTTGTACAACACCTGTATGTCCTCCTTTAGCGGCTTCAATCAGCATTGTACTATTATCCTTTAATTTATGATAAGGATCTGCACCATGTGCCAATAATAGTTCAACAACTTGCTGATGACCTCCTGCACATGCAAGTGATAAAGGAGTATGGTCATTATTAGTTGTCTGACGATTAACATCAGCTCCTTTCTGAATTAGAAATTTTACTGTGCAGATATGACCGGCTCGACAAGCTTTCATTAATGGAGTTCGTCCGCCTTCACTTAAATGCTCTAATTCAGCACCGTAATGTAACAGGATTTCTGCAACATCTGTATGTCCATTTTCACAAGCATATGTTAGAGCTGTATCGCCTGTTTGTGTTTGCGCATGAACATCGGCTCTATTTTCTAACAGAAATTTAACAAGTTCCAAATGTCCCTCTTGTGCCGCCTCCATCAAAGGTGTACTTGCTCCTAATTCTATATCAGCACCATGCTTTATTAAATAGTCTGCTACTTCAAGGAATCCACCACAACAAGCGAGTGTGAGAGCTGTTTCTTGTGTCTCTTCAGTTTGTGCATTTATATTTGCACCTATATTAATTACAATAAATTTAGAAATGTTTAAATTACAAGAATTTTAAATACAAACCTTGTGTTAATAATAAAGAAACCATTTCTTCATGGCCCTCTCTCGCTGCTTCCATTAATGGAGTATATCCTTCATCATTGACTTCCTCAATATTTGCTCCACGCTCAATCAAGAGCATGGCAAGATCAACATGACCTCCACATGCGGCTAATGTTAATGGTGATTCAAATGAATCTGTTGGCATGTTAACTTGTGCTCCAGAATCGAGTAATAAACGAGCAACTTCAACATGTCCATCCATAGATGCCTCCATGAGTGCTGTATGCATTTCATCGGTCTTATGCTCTTGATCAGCGCCTGCTTCAAGCAGAAATCTAACCATATCTAAATGACCTTTATAACATGCAAGTGTGAGTGCACTCTCTTTAAATTCATTTGAATGAGTGTTTATTCCTGCTCCGTGATCCAAAAGAATCTAAAAAGTGTTTTAAAAACAATATTTATAAATTTTGAAGGTAAAAACAACAATTTCGCTCATTTTGGTGAAATGAGACATCAGATAAGATCAAAGATATTTCCCATTGCTTGAATCACGAAAATACTATGTATTATCAGACTCTAAAGCTCAATTATTTGTTTATAATCATTTGAAGTGTAAAAAATTCTTTCAAGTATGAGATTTTAGTAATAATAATTACCTTTGCGACTTCGACATGTCCAGCAGAAGCAGATTCCATTAATGGCGTGTGTCCATTCTCATTATGATCTTCAACATTTGCACCATGTGCAAGCAGAACTTTAACAGCTTCAACGTGACCACCCGCGCATGCATACATTAATGGTGTGTTACCGGTAGACGATTGAGCATTAACATGTGCGCCATGTCGTATTAATAACTCAATAATTTCTACATGACCAGCAGAAGCTGCTTCCATTAATGGTGTACAGTCATTTTTCTGTCCGCGATCTTCTACTTGTGCTGACATTGCTAATAAAACTTGTGCAAGTTCATAATAACCAGCTGAACATGCTAAAGAAAGAAGTGAATCTCCATCATCTGTGTCATTAAGATTATTTCCCTCTACAAGCAATCTTCTAACTGCATTAACGTCATTATCTGTACAAGCCGCTATAAGCGTTCTAGACAAGAGACTAAAATAGAAGAAAGAAAAAAATAAATTAACCGTTGTATATTGATTTCTTTTTTAAGGTGAGTAAATTCGAATATATTTACTTTTTATCACGTGGACTTGCGTCACTTCTCATTCTTGTGATTGTTTGGGCAGCTTCGTCTAGAGCAGCTGTGGCATTTCTAAGAACGGGATTTCCTCTTTTATCTTTGCTAGCTGCGGCAGCTTCTAATATTGATTCTATCCTCGTTTGTTTTGACATTTGTTGGTCATCATCTATATTTAAGAGAAATTTCTTAGCTGGTCCACTCTGATGAGCTTCGTCGGCAGTGGCATCTGAATCATCGTCTGTGTTATCTTCTTCTGAATCCTCTTCGGAAACATCTTCCTCCTGATCGTTTTCTGATTCGCAGGACTCTTCATCTTCGGGGAATTCTTCAGTTGATATATCATCATTATCCTGTGGAAATGATTCCTAGAAAAAAATGAGATTTAGAAATTTATTAATTTTAACTGGATTGTTTCGATTGAAAAAAATGGACTCATGAATTAGTCGACACACAAAATAAAACGAACTTCAAAGGACTTTTTTATTCAACGCATATCCTTCAACGCCTTTTCGATTCAAAATTAAAGCATTTCTATGTCAAGGCCAAGATCTTATTGAGTTTTGTAAAATATTTAAAGAAAAAATAAAGCCATTCATGCAGAATGCATTTTTACATGGATGTATAGGTTAAATTTATATCATACAAAATACGTTTTTAGTAAATTTCATGAAACAATTAGAAAAAATTAAAAGTAAATGTAGAGATTCGTTAAACTTACCAAAAGACCTGGCCTTAAACAAAGACATGCCAGCAGAATCTAAAAATTACACACGATTCCATAATGATTTTTTATTGTATGAAACTTATTGGAATGTATTTTAGAATAAGGGGGATTTCTTGGAATTTCTATATTCATAGTCATCTTAATAAATAATTTAATTCATTTGAGTGTGTTGCAAGAACTTTTTAGAATTTCATAAGTCCACCTTAAGAATCAATATTGAATTATTTTTTTCTGCAAATTTTTCTTTCATATTTTTTTTTTTTACAAACTGACTTCTTTATCCATTGAAAAAAATACGATGAAATTGTCGAAAATATTCATTATTATGTGTATATTTTGCATATATAAATAATATAGAAAAAAATAATATTGTTATTGACGATGATGATGATACAATGATGATGATGATGACGATGAAAAAGTTTGCAACACTGCGTGCTTCAAAGAGAAAATCACTATTTTTACACCAATACAATAAAATTTAAACACTGTCTCAGTAGTATCACTATTTTTTTTTTCTTTTTTTCATATCGCACTAATACGACATAGTTTCTACCTTCATTAAGTATGGATAATAGAAGTAAAAAACAAAAAAATATTTACAAAAATGCATTAATTCATTTTTTCAATGAATGATAAACGGAAAGGAAGGAATTTCTCTCGGGCGAATTACAGTAAAGTGTAAAATTTTAATAGATTTTACATGAAAAAAAAAATCGTCAGACAGAAAATCTCTTTCATGTATGTACACACAAAGCATTCGAATTAAAAATATTTTCAAAAATTACTCCGTATAGGACCGGATAAAAAAAAATAATAATAATAAGAAATACTTTCCAGTTTTGATTATAAATAGGTCAATGATTGATAAAAATGATGTACATTGAATGAATGAATCCAGGCCTGGAAACTGCTAAATGTATTCCGGAATACTTCACTATTGTATGAAAGTAATCCAAGTACATGGGGGTCCTCGATGTGAACAGTTGTTTTGTTCCAAAATTTTTCTATTCAAATCGAGGACCACTTGTATTATGCAAATGTATTCCATTTTGTATGAAAATAATTCCAGAATCATAGAAATATTAAAAAATAAACTCTTGTGAAGTATAAAGATTTCATACAAAATTTATAAAAGTATTCCAAAAGATTCCAAAATATTTCATTTTTGTATAAAAGTATTTCGTATAAAATATTCCAAATAATTCCAAATTTGTATGAAGTATTCTGGAATCGTTTAAAGTTTCCAGGCCTGGAACTGAATCTTGATTAAAAGAATAAATGATGGATACTGAGAAGAAATAGTTTGTCATCGTCATCAATAATAATAAACTTTTTTTTCTTTAAAGTCGGTAACACTTCGAGACTTGTTCTTAAAGTCAATGGATTTTGTGGAAGTAAAAAAAAAAAAATAAAAATTTTCTATTCAATTGAAATAATTGTGAATGTAAGCTTACTATTAACATTCATTCACTGGCAACAATGCACAAAATCATCAGAAATTTCGCATTAAATCTTTTTTTTTTTTTCATTAAAAGAAAAAGGCACGAATGAAATTTTCTTTTGTACATTTTGTATGTGGAACAAATAATTTATTTTTTCTTCCAAAATAATTAAAGATAATTTCTTGAAGAAAAACAGGTTAAAATGAACTTTTTTTTTCCTAAAACTAATCCATTAGACGAACAAAAAAAAAAAAATGAAAAGAGAGGAACGAAGGAAAAAAAATAAAATTGCAAATTCTAATGTGCATTTGCAAATGTATTTTTTTGCAGAAATTGATTAATCATAATTTAAGAAGCCATTTTGACGATGAGAAGACGTTTTAACCCTTTTTTTGCCACTTTTGTGAACTTTATGATGATGTAAACACTTTGAAAATTAAACTTAATGACATTTCATTGATGTTTGAAGAAAATTTTCCAATGCATGATTAAATAATCATCAATTTTATCTGTTTTATTGTAGACTTTAAAAAAATAAAATAAAAAAAAGGTTCTTTCCTGTGAGCATAAATTTATGCTCGAGACATAATAATTTAGTGATGAAATGTCAGAAAAAAATACATTTTCATACATTACAATATAGAATCGACTTAAATATACTTCATTTCATATATTTTTTTTAAATGAAGAATTTTTTTTTTAGTTTTGCCTACTTTTTATGTCTCTATACCCCTCTATACATACACTTACAAAATAACATTCACACAAATGGCCGAAATCAGAGAGAAAATTTTCACTTTGGGACAAATAAAGAAATTAACTAAAATCACTATTTATCCCATAATTTGGACGTTTATTACCTCTGAAACAGATTCCTCGTCACTTTCTGATGTATCCAAACGTACATTTTGTGGTGATTCACTAATATTTTGTTGATTTTGTGGTGCTTTTTGATTTTTAGACATTTTTGCATTTGATACTTTTTTATTCACTTTCTTCACTCTACTTTCATTTTCTTCTTGCATTACGAATTCTTTACACTTTAACACCTCTTTTTAAATATTTTTTTAAGGGAATTAATAACTTTTAAGAATATTTTTTTTTGCGACGACAAATTTTTTTTTTCTTTCTATAGATCTCACATTTTCAAAAGACAAGGGGGTTCATAGCTTATGTGAAACTACTACTTTTGCATTTCAGCGAAGTTTCCAAAATTTTCGATATTCACACAGTTAAAACTTTAAAAGTCTAATTAGTTTTCATGAGATTATTATTGATTTAACATCCTACATCTATTAGAAACTATTTTATAAACAGGCAGTTAAATTTTCTTTTTAATTTCGTTAACTTGAAGTTTTTTAAAATGATAAACTTAATTAATTTTTTTTTCTCTCTGTAAGCACTCACTGGATGATTCCCGTTCAAAACGAAAAACAATGTAAAGTGCAGGAAAAAGGAAATGAATTATGTTAATTGATTATGTTATATTTTCTTAATTTATCCACTAGTTATCTTAATCTTTCAATCTTTTATTTTATTTAATAGTACTTAAGTTTATGTATTTATTAATTTTTTAAAACCCGATTTGTTTTTTGAATAGATTTTAGAATTTTTATGAAGAATTTATAAAAGGTTTTTGAAAATTCAAAAAATCGTTAATGTTAAAACTTTTTTTTTTTAAATTTCATTTCCGTTCTAATTTGTCGATACTTTTATTTTTGCTCTACATCTTTTTTCATCAATTTTGATTAGAATCTCATTTCTAATTCATGTTTAATTTTTTAAAGGGTTCGAACTCGAGATATTGGAGTATATTTATTCCATTTTTGAATAAGAAAAATTTCCTAATTAATCACATTTTAATTAAATTTAAAAAATTTAATGAATTGTAATTTATTTTGATTTTTGTTAATTTCATTAAATTTTTGAAAAATTTCAAAGATTTTTGGAGACTTTTTCATAACGGTATTTTTAAATTTGAATATATTTTCGGAGACAATTAAAAAAACAACAACAAAACAATCAAAACAAATTTCAAAGAAAAAAACTTAAAATTCGATTATATCCAGAACATTGAAAAAGATTAAAGATGTCAGATGAATATGCACAATACACAAAAGGAAAGTTGAAATTAAAGACAGACAGTGAAATATCCAAGAAAAAGAAAAAGAAGAAAAGTTCGAAAAAGGATGAAGAACAGAAAATAGCCAATACTGACAGAGATACAGTTCAAATTAATGACGGTCCAGAACGATTTACAAAGGCTGAATTGGCATTCAAAAAGATGCAAGAAAAAATGCAAAATAAGAGAATTAAGGAAAAGGCACAAACTACACACAAACAACAGGTATTTCACAATTTTAAAGTTATTAGTTAATTACAGGAACTAAAATGAATGAGAAAAAACATCAACAATGAATTAATGTTTTGTCAATGTTTTTCATTCATTTTTGTAACCCTTTATTCTAAAATTAATATTTTTCCATCTTTTAATTCCTGATTATAGGTAGAGAAGTTTAATGACAAATTAGATCAGTTAACAGAGCATTTCGACATCCCGAAAGTATCATGGACCAAATAAGCTATACTGTCTACTTCCTGCATTCTTCATGAGTCGGATCTAATGAACGAACATCTCGATGGGTCGGGGGAAGTGCATTTAATAGATGTTTTCCACACATTTTACACGGTTCACTGAATAAAGTACTATAACTTCCAAACCATGTTATGAAACTTCTTATTGCTAATTCAGCAAATGTTGGCGAATAAAAGTGTAGCATTGCTGAATGTGCAGTCTTTTGTACACGTCTAAAGACCTCATATCTTGATTCACTCCAATGATCATCAACATTATCCAAAGACTCATTGAAGCCTTTCACAGTGACCCATTCGATCATTAATCCACGCAATATTATTGCTGCTTTTAATACACGACTCAAGTTTATCTATAAAATTAATTAATCATAAATATATTGTTGTAAGGCATAAGAATTGAAATAAAATGAATATTAAGTAATAACAACTTACATGAAGAAATGCATTTGTAGCGAATGGTCTGTAGATTTTCAATTGCATATTATTAACGTTGAATGTGCTAATAAGATGATCGACATGTTTTGGTGGAACTAGAAGAGATTTACTTACATTTTTAGATACGTCAATTAATGCCATTTTTGAGTAGTATACCTGTATGTGCTCCGGTAAGTAGACGTCGTCTCTTATTGGATGATGAGAAATACGATCGTTTTAAGGAATTATGCTGCAAAAGTGTACTAGCTATTGCTGAATACTGATGAGTCTTTTCATACCACTTGTATCCATTCACTAATTCATTATACATCTAAAAAGTAACATCCAGTAAGCATATATGCTGGATATAAATCAATTGACTTACATTTTGTTTGTCCAAATCCGTTTCATAGTTCAAATACGCTGTATTTCCAAGTGTGAATGGTACGGACGGCGTATTTAAATTATTTATGCATGTCTCAGTTTCCTTGAAGTTCTGAGTAACACAAGCAATTGATTCCTCCAACAAAAACGTTCCTTCATGAGTTAATGCAGTCTAAAAAAGATTAAATTTCGGCATTTTTTGATAATTATTAAATTTATGTTAAATAGAGCAATTTACTTACTTCAAATATGTTAGAGACACTAGCACGGAGATTCTTAATTCCATTAAGTGCAGCATTTATTTGTACGTCCATTATTTTCCACTTAATTTAATAATTTTCTTCAATTTTATAATGTCAACAAATGATAAACAATACCGCTGATGTTGAAGACTTTTTAACTTCCACGCAAATGTTGATTTTTGATTTTTAGGGCACTTTTTAGTAGATTTCAGTTTAAATCATAAAGATTGATAAAGATAGAATATATATTGAATAAAGATGTAATAATAATAAACTCCAAATAAAGTTATGATGAATTTAAATCTTTCAAAATTTAAAATTGAAATTTGTAACGGACATTTTTGAATTTTTTTAAAAATCTCTGAAATTAAATTAGATCCACTTGAGAATTTTATTATTGGACATTAGGAATCTTTATTGGTGGGGCTCAAATGGCTCAAATGGGACACATAGTAAAAATATTTTAATTTTTAACACGGATTTCGATGATTTTCATTTAAATTCTTCTTGTAGTTTAATTGATGTTCATTTCTATAGCTTTAATCTATTTAGGCTATGGAACATAACATTCATTGCAATGTTTTACAGAAAACATTGCCACATGATCACACATTCTTGAATGTTTTATGTTAGTATGAATGGAATTTTTCAATATTTACCAATATTAACAGTGAAGTTGAATAAAGAGCTTAATAATTTATTACGGACTTAAAAGAAGTGACAATATTTTTAAAGCGAATTGAGTACAACAACGCAAGTCTTGAATAATTTGTTTAAATATTAGTATTAAGAATCGTTCTTATTTCTTTTTGAAGGAATATTCTAAGCAAAGATTTATAAAATAAATATGTATTTCATTAAGATTAACAATTGCAAACATGTGAAAATTGGGAAATTTCAACTTATAAAAGATATTTTGACAATAAAAAAAGCAATAATAAAAGAACATGAAATCGTGAATGAAAAACGTATTAAATAGAAAACAATCAATCAAAAAATGTTTAAAAACCTATTAGAGTAAAAATATAAAGCGATTAGAGGTTTTAACATATTTTCCATTATTATTCATATAATAATAACAATAATATTTATTATGTACGCACATCCTATAAAATTTTTATTTGCCACAAAATTTCATATATATTATATGAATAAATTATAAAGTTTTGCAAGACTTTATGCTTATTTATTTCAAGAAATAAACTCCAAATAGTCTACGATATGTATGAAAGAAGCATTTAAGAAACAATGAAGAAAAGAAAAAAAAATATTCATCTTGCAAGCACATACACTACTAAGCTTAGTCAGTCTTTTTGAATATATCCATTGCTTGTAAGTTGCTTTCTCAGTTGTTTCGCGTCAGCCGTGTAGTATTAATCGAAGAAACGAAGACTCTACAACTTATTTTAACTTAAGATCGCGATAGAGAAGAAATAAAGAATCTAAAGATCTTAGTTGTAGAGCACAGTCTTTACCTTTATTATTTTACGGTTTCGTAATAATGCATTTTCTTTAATGTAGCATACTTTCTACTTGTCCACTTTAGTGTGAATCAGTTTGTGTATTATTTTATTATTTGTTAAGTTTCTCAACAACAACAACAACTGCACCTTAAAGAATATTGCAACGTAAAAAAAAAACGCGAGGCCTGAATTTAAAAGGCTATGATGAAAGTGACATAAATTACCCCAAAAAAAGCAGAGCAAGCACTTCAACTTTACTTTAAAGTGAATTCATTTATAGCGAGAAGTAAAAAATAAAATCAAGGTAGTTCAAATTATTCCATAATTGATTGAAAAAACTTTGTAAAAATATTTAGTGTGCTAGAAAAAAAAACCGATATTTTTTTAATATCCATTAAGTTGAACCTGCAATATAAAAACAGTTTTTAATCATGATGTAAAAAAAAGTAAATTGTGAATTGAATTCGATGTATTTCAAGTATGTGGCAACTTTCGCGTAAATTAAAATTTCTCTGATATTCATAATAAATTTCTTTCATCATCTATAAGATAGTGACGTGATCATCAATGGTGAAATGAAACGTATTCAATATATATATAAAAAAAAGCATAAAAATAAGTACGAAAACATTTAGAAAGTTCATAAGCAATACATGCATGTTCCAAAAAAATAAAAAAAGTTTTGTTAAGACTACTTCTTGTGTTTTTGAAGATCAATAGATTTTTTACCTCCGCATATTTTTCTTTGGATTAAGTGCTTTATTTTATTCATTTTGGTAAGATGGTTGGGTGAATTTTTTTTTTAAATTTAATTATCGGGTGGAGACTGAGTGACTAGCTGATTATCTACCGTCATTTCCTATTAATAGTTGTTCAGAAATTGTGGTTTGATGAAAATCAAGTTTTTGTACAGTACCCCACCTTCCTTTATGTGACAACCTAGTCTGTCAAAGATAATAACTTTTTTCAGACAAAATTGCAAGAACTAGTGGGTTCATAGGCTAAAGTGATGTCAAATTTGGATGTAAAAGAATAAGGGGCTGTTCACTTATGACGTCCATCAAAAATTTGGATTTTTAGACTCCTTTCCCGCCTCTGTCACAAAATCATACAAAAAATTCCATTGTTTAAAACTATCACACAACCTCAGACCCCCCCCCCTCCCCAAAAAAAAATTAGACATCATAGGGTAACGATCCCTGATAAATTGCACTTAATGTTACCCATAAAAATAAAAAAAAAAAATTCTGCGCATAGTGCTTATTTTAATTCCCTTGGCTACGTCCCTACACCCTAGTTACCAAAGACAACCTTACTATTTCCACCTGCCTGATCACTAACATCATTAATAAATGACCACACATTGGAATCCACTTAATTATTGACTGTAAATTGCATGCTAATTGCTATTTACATCTCCAACTCTTAATAAAATATTTCAATAAATTAAAAGATCAATTAAATTGAATAATTCTGAACCTTTATCAATCAATCAGTGGAAATGGTTAATTTCACTTGTTGGTGGCTTTTTGTGAGCGCCTTAATCACCCATATCCGCTGACTCTTTTTTACATTTTTATTTTCTTTCTTCTATACATATAGACAATTGTAAAGAATGTATACAAGCATGAACACATTTGTATGCTTAACACACATATTTGTTTCCATACACTGTGCTGTATAAATACACAACAAAAAAAATTTTATTTCCATAAAAGCTTCATCCTCTTAATCAGCAGAATATTTTATTTTTTATTTTATTTATTTCGGTATTTCTTATACACCTTAAAAATGTATATTTTTATTGACATTATTTCCATCTATATCTGCCTTTTTAAGAAATAATATTCAAGTCTAGTAAAAATGATTTTCATGAGATCATGCTCATCTTATTTCCACAATTTTGTTCTTATTATTCACTGCTTTTTCTTGTTGATGCCACTATGCTGAACGTTTAACACTTTAGCATAAACCGTTATCACAAAACGGGAATTTCTCAATTGATGTTTCAAGAATAGAATCAACATCCAATTGTCGCAAGCTATTACACAATAATTATAATCGCATCAACATGCTATGGAAATAATAACTATCTACAAAAAGAGATCGAGAGTCCTTGAGAAAAATAATTTTTTTTTTCATTGCTCTTTACATTTTTTATTGTCATGACCGTACAAATTTTTTTGCTTGCTTTACAATTCATTTTTTTTTTTCTATAAAATTTTTAATGTGTGCATTTTTGGATCAAAATTAAATTAGACATTTCAAGTCACATGGGCGGTTCTTTGGATTGATATGCGTTAAATAATTATAACAATTGGCATGACCAACAAAATTCAATTTAATGACCGGTCGTTCACTTATGAGGACTGACATTTATAGGGTATGGATGGGGTATAGGATTTGTGATACTTGCTATATAGCCCGAAAAACGCAAGTTGGATAATCGAGACAAAATCTGGCACCAAGCCGTAATGAGGCCAGCACCACTCCAGCTTAAATTTTATTCCAGCTTAGTGCTGGATCTACTCCAGCTTTGTGCCAGATTTCATTTCAATTATCCGATCTGTACATTCCGCATAGCAGTGATGGTCAAACTTCACCTCGTTACACTAAGGGGCCCTTCACTTATGACGTCCATCAATTTTAGACACCCCCTCCCCAAACGTGCTCTTCATGTAAAAGCCTATTATTCAATCTTATCATACAGCCTCAGACACCCTTCCTCTTAAAAATTGGATAACATAAGTAAACATCCCCATAACTGCCATTAAGACATTTGGTCTGCAACAAAAAAAAAGTTAAAAATCCCCTAAAAAAACTAATTTTTGAAAAATTGGAAGTGAAATTGATAAAATTTCGTTTTTTAATAAAAAAGAAAGAAAATCGTGTCGTGAGGCAAACTTGATCTAACCACCACTGCAATATACAATAGAAATATATTAATCTATATTAATAGCAGTGTCTGGTTTAGTTGGATGTCATTTGTTAACCAAACTTTTACATTAATGGGAAAATTCAAGATTTCTAGACAGTATCGAGAGCTGCTCACATAAAACTCTTATCTCACGTGAATTTCCAGCATCTTACAAACATCCATATAGAATAACATCTTTCAAGTTATATTCATTAATGGAATTATCTGAATTTACCATGCATATCTAGGTGATAAAATAAAGTTGTCATGAAGAGAATCGGAGAGACTTGAAAGAAACATGTTAATTAAAAGAAAGAAGCTGATAATTTATTCATTTTACCTGATTTTACCATCCATTCGCGGCGAAATTTGTTTAGTTTTATTAGTGAAATTAGGAGAAATTTTAAAGCTTTTGCTTCTCATGTTTTATTGCTGAGTCAAGAAACATTAAATCTTGGAAGTTTATGTTGAGAAATTTTTGGTAATTTTAAATCAATTTTTTGTTATTTTATTGATCTTTGCTTGAGTCATCAAAAAGTTATTCAGCTTTCAATATTTAGATAAAATTTCCTTTTCATTCGAACCTTAAAAGTTAAAAATTTGAAAGACTCAAAAATACAGTTTGTTCTTATATTCATAGCTTGATAGTTAGTTATTCATATAGATCAGTGTGTCTTGAGGTGGTAAATCGTCACGATTGAAAAAGGCTTGGTCTGACCTCATTTTTAAGGTGATTAAAATACTTTGGTATGTCTGAGAATTAATTCCTAAAACAAAATTTCCAAAAATTTTGAGAACTATTTCCTGCCTGCACACTATGACCACCGGTAGCTTATGACTGAGAAACGTCGGTGATCTTGAGTCAAAATACTATTTTAAGTAAAATTTTGCCGATGTCTAACGAAAGAAGACTAAATTCTGCATGATCAAAAAGTCGAAAAGGCAACTTATAATTCCATGATTCATACCGAAATAGCATTCGGGGGTCATTCACTAATGATGTCCAATTTTTAAAGGGGAAGAGGGATGGGCAGTGGCGTAGCCAGGAATTTCGAGGGAAAGGGAGGGAGTGAAAATTTAATTTTTGTATGAAAATTGGGGGGGAGGATGATTTTGCCATTTGAGGGGGATTCACCCATTCATCCCTCCTGCCTACGCCACTGGGGCTGGGTAACAGTCTTAAATATATAAAGATCTTGTAATATGTTGAATGATTAAAAATTCAAGTTTTTGATGGAAATAATAACTGAACGACTCCTCAAAAAAAATTTGTATAAAATTTGTGCCTATTGATCAATATGAATATCCTTCTAAATACCCCTATATAAAGCATAATAATAATAACAAGTCATTCAAATAATGCCGAAAATTGTCGCAATTAAGTCACACGAAAGTTCAAGATGTTGGTCAAGACTATTTAAATTGCAGAAATGCCGTTATTTGTCTCAAAAAATAAAATAAAAGAGTGAAAACCTTGGAAAACAAAAGCTCATTGAAAGAATTGTCCATCGCGAGTAATTACTATGGTTTGCATGCAGAATTTTGAATCGACATTATGTTAGGCTTTTTCAAATCATATTACATTATTAAGTTCAACGCAAAAAATAATATATAATGTGGCAATTTTAATGGTAACGGGTGACGATGAGAAAATTTCATTTCTTGTTTTTTTTTTTACTTTTTTTATTCGTGGTTTCGGTCATCATAATGAGAAATGAGCTTTTTACACAATACGGAGTTGTCATAAAAAAAAAATATTTTTTTTAAAAAAAAAAAATATCTCCTTAGCGAGATGACGGGTCGGCGATAGCAATAAAGACAAAAAATTTTCATACAACTTTCTCACTTACTTGCTTACCATTGTGAGAAATTTTTTTATAATATTAAAGCAATGAAAGAAAAAATTTTCTACAACATTTCATCTTATTGTGGCTTGTTGCTGCCGACTATGGTGGAATGAATTTTGTTAATTGTTAATTTTATTAATTACTCAATTAAATGAATGGCAAAAAAAGAGATGAATTTTGTGATCCGTACGCATATTTTTTTTAAGTCTCGAGATGATGAATTTTTATTTATTACTACACTCCTTTCTATGTGCCTTTCTTCTCTCCATAACTTCGCTTTAAATGAAATTTCACTTGTCAAAACCAGATTTTTTTAAATAAATAAACCTGTTCACTTTTCATTTTTTTTTTACTTTTTTTTTTTATTCAATTCGAATTACATGCGAGAAATTATGTCTTGCATTTTTTTTAGATCTGCATTCACTATACTTAATGATTACATTAATTCAACATAAATGTTTTTAGGATTCGCAGATATCGTCTCGAACGAGAGAACAGACGTAACTTGATTAAATAACGCTACGACAAGTCAAGTGACTGACACGCCACAAAAAAGAAGTGAAAATGGGAAACTCGAATAGTATGAATAATCTATCAATGATAGATCATAAAAGGCAGACAACAGAGTTTTTAAGATACTCCCAAATTCCTTACGAGAGTCAATTTCGTTCACCAAATTCCAATTCCACATCTCATTTAAATATTCATGAGATTGGTAAATTAAGAAGCTCCACAAATTATCCGCCTAATCCAAATCCCGTGAAAGTGCTACCTGATGTTAAATTTGAACCAAAACTGCGCACGACAAATAATGGAGCGATTCTTCAATCGGGTGGAACAATAAGCGGAAGGAAAGACACAGAGGTGAGTTAAATCTTTTCAATAGATGGCTTTAATTAGTTATCTAATAAGATGACTAGAAATATGCAAATTACGGCGAATTACTTGATTCGATTTCATGTTATTGGGAGATGAAAAAGAGACTTAACGAAACTCGAGCTCGATTTCCAAAAGATTTACGTTTCCGTTGCTCAAGAAATTAATGTTAAAAAAAAAAATTTCCTTAACAGTGCGGCCTTCATCGTTCGAAAAGCATCTCAGAATCGCAAAATACGTATTTAAGTAACCCAAATGGAACGGCTGCACAACCATCACCGCCAGTTTTTAAAATGCAGAGAGCCTCAACGCAACTTTCTATTAATCATAGAGCACCATCAAAACCCAATTTGCCTAGACACTATGATGACACCGTAAAATTAGAAACAGTGGAAGTAAAATTTAAAAAGACACATGATATGCAAAAAGCTCATCGAGCACCACAGCCGCCAATTAGCATCAACAAAAATATTCCGTATCGTGGAAATAATCAAAAAGAGGTAAAATAATAATCATAGAAATGTTTCATGCTTGAAACATTGTCATAAAATTTATGCTTTTTTTACAGGTGGGGCCAAAACAACAACAGCAACAACAACAGCATTCCGTTAATCCATCACCAGCCGTGTCGAATCAAAATCAACGACTTTTTGGAGACACTTTAACAAAGAAAATGGATCCACGATTAAAGACATCAATATCGACATCGACACAAAATTTGAATAGTCCAAAAATTAGAATGCAAAAGCCAGAAACTCCATTAAATCCGGTCAAACCGAACATGACATCATATTTGAGACGTGAGAGAACTTTTGATATGACATTAATGACTGATGTTGGTAAAAAGAGGGAGGAAATAAAGCCAAAATTTTCACCTCAATTCCAACGAAAAAATCGCCAACTTACCACACAAGAGCGATATAAAGCAAATGTTACATCACAACCGCCACCAATTCAAACTAGTATGCCTCAAACTAGTGCCATATCAAAGCAACGCCCTATAAATGTTAAAAGCCATAAAAAAATGAAAACTATTGATAGGAAACAAGTCAAGAAGAAGCCATCTGAAACATCTGTGGTAGAGCTTTTTGCTGATGCCAAAAATGCAAAAGTATCAAATGACAATAGCACTGTATCAAATACAGGCAATTCTGTATCATCTTCATTCAATTATCTCAAAGGACCATCTACACAAAATGCTCAAAATATCATTAAGAAACAGCCTGAAATTGTCAAATCTAATTCACCGATAGCTTACTCACGTGAAAGTCCAATTCGTCAAGTTCAACAAACAGTACAGCAGCAACAACAACAACAACAATCTCCAAATAATTTCTATTATGAACTAAAAGAGACACCTGTTGATTCAGAAACAAACGACGATGACAAAAATGAAGTGAATCATGCGCAAATGGATATAGTAAATAAATTTGCTGAAGATATATTAAAAATGAGTACATTTGATGTATCACAGACCGAAGGTAAATCTTAAACTTTCTAAAAACATTTCTTATTAAATTCCAACAAATTTGCATGAATGGACATAAACAAAACAAAAAATTCCATTTATCTCTTTCAGTAATGACAGAATCAACGACTTCAGAAGACTATGAAGATATGAACATTTTACTAGCATTACGTCCAACATTACCTCGACGCCAATTACAAATTCCACATTTTAGTCCATTGGCAGCATGGCGATCTATTGAGATCGATATAAATAATTTGAATGATTCGAAAAATTCCAAATTGAGTTCAAGCAGTTCGCAATTACAGCTTATAAATGAGGATACAAAATTGGAAACGAAAATTGAGAAAATTTACCGCGAACCATCATTTAATTTACAGCAATTGGATAACAAGAGCGGTGATAGTGGCATTTCCGCTGATAAAGAAATTGGAAATTCACCCGACAGTATGCAAATACCGCAAGCATACTTAATTTCATCATGGACACCGCAACAAGATCTTGAAGAAGATGAAGAATCCATTGATGGACATGATATGAATTACCAATTAAATAGCGACAATAATAGTCAGCAACAAGCGGCAACAAATGGACGGATGTTTAGTCTTTCTCTCCCACGTGACAATCAAAGCTCTTCAGATAAATTGAATAATTTCTATAGTCTACAAAAGTTTAAAAAAGCTGTTGTTGATGTGTATGAATATAGCGATACCCGAATTCAATGCCATAATTATGGAAGCGATAATAATTGGCTATTGAGCTCGCAGCCAAATTCAATTGACGAATTGTCATCGAAAAAGGAGAAAGAGAAAAATCAAATAATATCACAAATGAGAAGTGGAAAGCATATTATGTATCTTCCTTCACATTGGAATGACGATAGTCGACAAATTGAACCGCATAAAATGATTCAACAATCGAGCATAATACAATCTAATGAAATTGAAAATGAAAATGTTAATAATAATATTCATTATTTGCATAAAGAAATTGAAGACAATCAGCATGCAAAGAAATCTTCATCGTCATCAAAGAATCGATTCAAATTTCAAAGTACTATAAGGCAGGTAGAGAGGCGAAAAATAGCTGAGAAATTATCGAAGGAAGCCGAGGAGAAAGAGATGATGAGATTAAGTGAATTGGAAGCGATGCAAAAAGTCGAAGAGGAATTTCAAAAAAAGAGGCTTCGCGAAAAAAGTCGCTTACGGCATCAGCTGAGAATTGTCTCGTTGGAAGAGAGCTATGATGGTCCACATTATAATTTTAGGTAATTGTCTTGATCTCAATAAATCAGATGGAAATTTTTTTTTTTAAATTTCATTTCTCTTTTCACCAAAATTTATTTTAATATAGACATGACATAGATCCGAGTGTAGATACGCGAACACCTTACATCTCGAAAATTATTGAAGCCAAGAGTCCGAAAAGGCTCTAGAAACTAAAACTCTATAATAACAATAATAATTATAATTATATCGTCTAGTCTAAGTGACTTTGTTATAATAATACTATTATTTAATTGAACTACAATCAAGTATCAAGTTTGTCCATTTACATCAGTTTATATGCCATGCCACTTTCTGTCATTAAAAAAGTCTGGCATGCACTGATTTGTGTTGTTAATTAATTAATTAATTTTTATTATTGTACGATCAACTTAAATAATGCGACTAGTAAATAATATCCTGACAATTGTATTGTTTGTCATTACCTTAATTGTTGATTAATGTTATTATTTAAAAATAATAAATTATTAAAAAAAAGAAATAACGGTTTTTTTCAATTTTTGAATCTAGTTGATTTTCCCCTCAGTTGATTTTCCTCGAATCGTTATTCCCCTATTCAATTTGGTCAAGAAGAGAATCATTATTATTATTTTATTTAGGATATTAAGGCATAGAAGACATAATCATTGAGGATGTCGGACAATAAATCTTCAATTGTGCAACCAGCACCAAGAAAGGAATTTCCGTAAGTAATTAAAAGTGAATTTAAGTGAAAAAAATAGAAAAAGTGAGAAAAATTTATTAATAGATGAAAATATTTTGTAAATAACTTCCAAAAGTGACAATGATTTATAATTTACAACAGCTACGCAGATTATATATAGCACTTATGCTCAAAGATAACACAATCCACAAGAGGATTTTAAATGATAAGACTGAAATTTGAGCTTAAAAATTTTTTTGTTGCTATGTCTTTGACTTTTTTGTGTGTAGCTACTATTTAGTAATGCAACTTGAAAATCAGGAAATCAATAAATTTGCATAACATGAATTAGACCTCTATTAATATTAACGTCAACATATACGTCTCACATTATGTGTTAATGAAAGGGATACACAAAGAATTATTCATCCACATTCAATGATTTTCTTTATACTTTTCTCTCTAGACTAGTTCCGAAGATTATGAATGGCGGAATCGCAGGTACTTTTCATTTTTCTTTCTTCTTTTGTTTTTATTGCTTCTTTTTTGTCTATTTGAAAGTAAAAGTTAATGAACAAATTCCACAAATTGAACTAGTTTTTTTTTCTTATTATATTATTGAATCACTTATCGATAGACTTTGCAAACGTCATTAACTTTTACTTGCTTTATTTTTTTTATGAAACAGACAGTACATAGATACTCAGTACATTTTTAATAATAAAGAAACTGACTGTTTTTTTTTCAAAAAGTTCATTCCACTTGAAATTGTGTCACTCAAAGATTATTTTTTCTGTCGATAGGAATTATCGGTGTTAGTTGCGTTTTTCCACTTGACCTTGTGAAGACCCGTTTACAGAATCAGCAAATTGGTCCAAATGGCGAGAAAATGTATAAAAATATGTGAGTTATCATCAACAGATTTAAAGATTTCTTATCACTTTATAATGTCAATAAATTACTCATTTTACTTCTGATTAGGCTTGATTGTTTTAAAAAGACATATAGAGCTGAGGGATATTTTGGAATGTATCGTGGATCTGCCGTCAATATTCTTCTCATTACGCCCGAAAAAGCCATTAAACTTGCCGCAAATGATTTCTTCAGATATCACTTAACAAAACAGGATGGATCATTGCCAGTTGTCCGACAAATGGCTGCTGGTGGCTTAGCTGGATTATGTCAAATTATCATCACAACACCAATGGAATTACTCAAGATTCAAATGCAAGATGCTGGTCGTATTGCTGCTCAGGCAAAATTAGCTGGAAAGACTGTCCAAAAAGTTTCAGCAACGTCAATTACTCTTCAATTATTGAAAGAAAAAGGAATTAGTGGATTATATAAAGGCACAGGAGCTACAGCTTTAAGAGATGTCACATTCTCAGTTGTGTACTTCCCATTATTTGCATTTCTTAATACATTTGGTCCACGAAAGGCTGATGGAAGTGGTGAAGCTGTTTTCTGGGTTTCTTTCTTGTCTGGATGTGCTGCTGGTTCTTCTGTAAGTTCTAATAGAATATAAATATTTTTAGTTATCAATTCTATGACTATTCATATTTTAGGCTGCCTTATTCGTCAATCCATTTGACGTAATCAAGACACGTCTTCAAGCACTCAAGAAAGCGGAAGGAGAAATGGCATTCAATGGAATTGGAGATTGCATAACGTAATATATCAAACAAACAATAATTATCGATTAAAAATTAATAATCGATCATTTTCCTCTCTATTTAACAGCAAAACACTCAAGCACGAAGGAATAACAGCATTCTTTAAAGGCGGTCTGTGCAGAATGATTGTCATTGCACCATTGTTTGGTATCGCACAAATGGTTTACTTTTTGGGTGTAGCTGAAAAGATTTTAGGCGTTCAAAAGACTCAATAAGAATCTTCAGGTCATTATTCAAGCATTAAGCTTGAATAAACCTGTACTAACTAAAAATAGATATGAAAAGCTTCAGACCTGAAAAAAAAAACAAACTCCACAATACTTGACTAATCAGTAACGCAGTAACGATTTCATAGAAATTAGCATGCTTTTCAAATTATTTTTTTTAACTTTTTTTTTTAACATCAATTAACTTCTTTACAGTATTTTTTATGTTCTTCTGCCTATTTTAGAAATAGAAAGAGTAAAAAAAAATCCCACAATCAGTAAAAGACTAGTATTTATGCATATAATGAAATTTGTAGATCATCAGAATTGTGCATTGTAAATTGTATTTTTTTATGTTTTGTGTTATGTTCTTATGAAGTCAGACTGTTTTTCTGTTATTAATTCTATTAAAATTGAATCTTTGACTATTGAAAAAATGTTTATGATATTTCTGTCGTTTTCTAGAAAATAACTTTTAAAAAAAAACTTAATCGGGGCTCGTGAGGAGTTCAAGATGTCTTGATATTTTGTATGATTGGAAAAATTTAGATTTGCTAAATCTTTACGTAGAATATTTGAAGTAAGCTAAATCTTTTTTTAAAGACTTACGTAAGAACGTTTACGTACGTACGTAAAAAGACTTACGTAAGAACGTTTACGTACGTACGTAAAAAGACTTACGTAAGAACGTTTACGTACGTACGTAAAAAGACGTACGTACGTAAAAAGACTTACGTAAGAACGTTTACGTACGTACGTAAAAAGACTTACGTAAGAACGTTTACGTACGTACGTAAAAAGACTTACGTAAGAACGTTTACGTACGTAAAAAGACTTACGTAAGAACGTTTACGTACGTAAAAAGACTTACGTAAGAACGTTTACGTACGTAAAAAGACTTACGTAAGAACGTTTACGTACGTAAAAAGACTTACGTAAGAACGTTTACGTACGTAAAAAGACTTACGTAAGAACGTTTACGTACGTACGTAAAAAGACTTACGTAAGAACATTTACGTACGTAAAAAGACTTACGTAAGAACGTTTACGTACGTTTACGTACGTAAAAAGACTTACGTAAGAACGTTTACGTACGTAAAAAGACTTACGTAAGAACGTTTACGTACGTACGTAAAAAGACTTACGTAAGAACGTTTACGTACGTACGTAAAAAGACTTACGTAAGAACGTTTACGTACGTACGTAAAAAGACTTACGTAAGAACGTTTACGTACGTACGTAAAAAGACTTACGTAAGAACGTTTACGTACGTAAACTGATTTACGTAAATCTGTACGATTTGAAAAATCTGAAATTTTTGAAATAATTAAAAAAAATCAAATTTGTTTCAACTCCTCACGAGTCTTGGAGCAGAGTGGGAATATCAGTTGGATTTGTGACGTGTAAAATGATGGAATGTCGTGTACCTAGAAAATAAGATAGTTTGAAGGATTTTGGGGGTTTTAAGACGTCACAATCAAACCCACTAACGAGTATTGCGTTCATGCAATCGGATATAATGTTTAAATTAATCAAATTGAGAGTAATATCTGAAAATATTATAAGTGTTAAAAATAAATCAGAGATTAGGAAAAAAAAATATGTTTAAAACAGCACTAGAGAGAATTTTACCCAAATCGAAGACAATAATATTAACAAAAATATGTATGAATAATTGTTTAAGCCAAAAAAAAAAATCAACGAGAGAAAAACTGAATGTGTTAAAAATATCTGTAAAAAAAAAATTACTCCTACTATTTTTTTTTCACTTTGTGTTCAATAATTGATACAATTAGTAAAAAATTAGTCAAATGTATCCATTTTTTGTTGTTAAAAATTTTATATTTTTTAATTTTTTTTTCTCCTTTTTTTAGTTGCATTTAAAAATTATATAAAAATAAAGAATGATGAAAATTGAGCAATCGTTAAAAATAATTATTTAAATTTATTACATGTGCATCGCAATTTAGAGCAATTTTATTCACAGAGAAATGGGGCTAATAATCATGAAAAGCAGCACATTTTTGTGAGTAAATAATAAAATTATAAAAGTCATGCAAAACTTGCAATTTTTGTTGAAGAAATGTGTCAATGTCGTACATATTAGATAAGAAAATGAATAGATAATGATATCAGCTGTGCTATGAATTTGTCTGGTATTTTTGGGTTGTAATTTTATTAAAAGTTGCGAAAAGAAATTTTTGTCAGAAAACTTAAATTTTAATCAAATTACGCTTAGGTCAAATGTCATTTTGATGGGTTTAATCAAATTTTTATTCCATTATGACCAGCATTTTTTGACTTCATCATCAGATTTGTGCGTTTTTTCAAAGATAAGTGCTTAAGTAATATAAAAGAAGATTTTCGCTTATCAGCTGCCTTATCACAAAAACAATTAACATTCTTAATTATAGGGAGTTTCCGCATTTTTTCTCATTACGTTGTTTTGATCTTTAGGTTGTTTACTACTGACGCCCTCGCTTTCATTTGAACTTTTGAGAACCTATTTGTGAATTTGAAGAAAAATAAATATAAAGGTTAATTTTTCAATTATTTTATCCCAGCGTGTGAAACTGATTGATCGAATATTATCAAAATTTATTTGATCAATTCTACATCTTGGATTTTATTTTACCAATTTATAGATTATCTAAAAAATGTTACCCAAACCGATTATTTCGATTTCAAAATTAATTGTTCTTCAAATTCTTTCTTTGCAAATCATGAATTTGGAAAATATGATAAATTTAATGAAATAGAATAAATACTCTGACCATTTAATGAATTCTTTTTGAACCCAATATGAGATTTGCATATTTAATAAATTTTCATGTCAATTTCAAAACAAATTTATCTAGCTCAAATTTGGTTTTTTGAGAGGGTTTTCGCTACTTTTTTTTGTTTGGATCTGACAGGGGATCTGAAAAATTCAATAATATCTAGTGTAAACCTCACGAAAATAGGGAGGGGGGGGGAGGGTTTGAAAAGAATTTCCTCTTAAAAACTTTGAAATAAACTTCAACCATTTTTTTACTACTAAAAGCTATATTTTGCTTTTATTGAACCCAAAAAATTATCAGTTAATTCATAAAGGTGGTTACAATTTCCAAATATTAATTCATTACATTACACACGTGTGGCAAAAAAAAGATGATAATACAAGATGTATAAGATAATACGTAATTAAAGAATAAGCCATCACTTCACTCCAAAGAATTTCTTATATTATTGATGTCAAGATTATTAAAAATTATATTTTTAGTGATAATAAATGGGCTTAGTATGTTTAAGAAATTATCATTGGTCGTAGAAACCGTAGCTAATTGCCTGAACCAAATAGAACCATATGTTCGCAATTTAAGTTAGTGCCAATATTTGAGCATCAACATTTTCCACAAGCAAGCACTTGAAAAATTTCATCAGCTGGCAGCCTTTAAAAAATAAATAAAACTTGCCAGCTGTGAATTTTCACAATTCATTGTTAAAACAAATTTGAACAAGGCTCCGATTAAGATCACAGCTGAAATACTTACTTACACATTTCACTTTATATCCATGAAGATGTCATAATTTTCTCGATGTACATTACCAATTATCTCGCTCACTCAGGAGGTTGTGATTCATTTCTGTACAAAATTTATCATCATTGCACCTATGAATACTTAATTTCAAAAGACAAGAATTGAATTTTAAAATAAGCAGCATGGACAATGAACTTCTATTTATTCAATCACACCAACTGTGAGTGAGTGGGCTATTGGCAATAAATTTTGCTGAGTTGTTCCTAACGCACTTATCACTAAATTTGAATGCTTCTCCGTTGAGCATGCGACAACAAATAATAATGTCTTTTCATGTCTTCTAACCCTCTAACGCTCCAAATTATAAATGAATGTGTTAAGAGATGTTGCGCATATGAGACTTCAATTAAAGCTCATCATAAATTTTAATTCAAGCAATTGGGATCAATTGATGTGATCAATAAAAATAATTAAAGAAATATTGCGGGTAACAGTGAAGAAAATGAATATATGCTCTTTACCTCCTGAATTATTCTTGTATTTTGACAAGATGAAACTTAAGAGAAGAATGTTGTATGATGGTAAGGGGTTATTAGAACTTAGAACTTCATCTGTGTGGATTAGGCTTACGTAAAAAAAACTGCGAAATTTCCGCGAAAAGATTTTCAAAAAATGATTTTTTCCAATCATAAAAAATGAAGATTTCAGAAAATCAGTATTACTTGAACTCGTCCACGAGCTCTTGTTTCTTAAACTCATTTTATTTGTATTTAAACCAAAGCGTGTAAACTATAAAAATTTTCAATAATTCCCCAAATAAAAATCCCAGAGCGTCTACGCATGATAACTGAGATATCTCAACGGATCTTAACGTATCCCTCAAGTATCACTAATATAAAAAAAGGATTCATTAAAATATCTCAGATATTTTAGTAATTGAATAGTTGAAACGCATTGATTTAAACTTGAATAATTCGATCACTGTTCTCAAAAATATCAGAATTTTCAGATTTTAATTCTGAAACATTTTGCATTTGCAATATAATCAATAAAATATTACAAATTTATAAATTCAAAAATTTTAAGGATGTAATATAAACATGTACATAATAGGATTAAGTAAAATTGAATTAAAAAAAAATCTATTGAAAAAATACCTAAATATGATTCGAAAAAGAACAAATTTAATATTTTAGACACGTAATACTCTTTTGTTTCAATTGTCATACAAAATTCGACGAAATAAATTAACAAAAATTATTTCAGATATAAATTTTTCAAAGACTTTTTAAATCTAAAATTTTTCAAAAAATTTGAGTTTTGAAAAATATTTAAAATTTGATTTTTAATCTTAAATTGATAACAATTTAAAGTAGAATGAAACATTACTAAAACCTCTAATCAGAAAAGAATTTCAGATTTATGTGCTATTATTTTTTTTTCACTAGAGATCCTCATAATGTCTCTCAACAGTAGGTCGATGGCAATTATTCAAGTAGCAAAAAAAATATTTTTTTAATTGTCAAAATTCAAAAAAGATTAAATCTTTAATTTCTCAAAAATTTAATGATGTTTCACAGCACACAGTTAAAACAAAACTAACTCGATGAATTCCAATAAATTAGTGAGAGTGACCACTTGCTTATGACATTTTCTGTTTCATGTCAATTTTCAAAGTAATACAACTAAAAACGTCGGCTTGTTCTACAGACATTATTCAGTTATCTCAATTTGTTTGTAGACTTGTAAAATATTTCTTTATCAACTTTCGTCACAAATTTATTTGTTAAAAAAAATTCTGTTCTTTTATTTTATGAAAAAAAAAAACTGCATCTGGTGCTTCAATTATAAAAACTTAAATGTTCTTTAAGAACTGAACAAATTCACACAAAATTTATTTCAAGACTGCGTATCATACTTGGCGCAACAGATGATTTTATATTAACTGACAATATGTTAATAATTTGTCGAATGATGGCAATGCTGATGCTGTCAGATCAACTGATATAATTTGAACTAAATGAAAGAAACATTTTAATAGATTTCAATTTATTTTTATTAAACATTTAACGAAATGAAATTTTTGATTCCCTTATAATTTCTTATTGAACGATAATGATAAATATTAAGCAATGCTAGATTTTCAATTAATTCTATTTTTTAAAATGAATTCTTTTTGAATTTCAAATTAGTTTAAATTTTTTAATAAATTAAAACTTTTTTTCATTTTTTCTTAAATTTCTTTTATTCAATTAAATTCTTTCATTTTTTAAAAAATTTTTAACAAATTTAAATTTTTAAGAATTTTTCATTTAAAATTTGCAAAAAAATTATAATTTCAATTTTTTGTTCATTTTGCATAATTTAAATTAATTTTAGAATCCATAAATATAAATTATGAAACGGATGTTAATACACCCCAGATTTCACTGAAACTAAACGACAGAGTAGCTTTATGATTAATGATTTAAGAGGCGTAAAATTTTGCTATCAAGTTGAATTCATTTGAGTCATTTCATTTTAAAATTCTTTATTGATTTGTTGTAAATCAATTAGCAATGATTTGTTTTCATTGGATTTGATTCAATAAATTTTAAAAAGGTTTTGAAAGATTTTTTGAAATTCAAAAAATTTTTGATAATTAATATTCATTTTTTAAAGTTTTAATAATTTAGAATAGAAAGAAGCTTTAAAAGATATTTAAAACAATTTAATTTAAATTTTCTTTCAAAAAAGTTGAATTTAAAATTTTAGAAAAATTTTAATTGTAAAAAATTTAACACAAATTTAAATTTAAACAAATTTTACATTTTAAATTCGATTTTGTTTTTTGAAAATTTTGTTTTACATTTTCGTTTTTCTTCGAAGATTAAGTTTTACAAGTTTATTTGAATTTAAACATCCTAAATTTCCATATTTCAACAAATCTACTATTTTTAATTTCATGAAAAATAGAAAAAATTCAATTAACTTTAATTTCATTAAATTTTCAAGCTTTTTAAAAATTTTAAATTCTCAAAAAAAAAAAAAAAAATCTTCAAATTATTCATTTTCCACAAAAGTCAAAACAATGAATTAAAATAAAAAAAAAAAAAAATAATTTTATAAATAAAATAAAAGAATTCAAGAAAAGCTTTCAAATTTCAAACATAAAAGATTTGTTGAACTCAACAATTTGATTAAAAACTTCCGTTCAAAATGTTCAAAAATCATTCACAAAACTTGTCACGTAAATTAGCGAAAATTTCTCATAAAATTGATTACTTCCTACGCAACACTTTGTCGATCCAAACACCGTTGATTTACGACTTGAAAAAATTATTTAAAAATCTTTTATGATCCCATAAAAAATCGTAATTTTTATTTCGTGACATATTATCACCTAATTTATCATTCATAATGCTATCGATTATGGCATAAATAGTGTGAAAATTATTTAATCTTATTTTCTCCTCTTTCCTTTTCCTTTTGTGTGTACTCGGTGAGTCAAACAACATAAGTCAAAATAATTTCAAAATAAAAAAAAAGTGCACATGGAATATAAAGTGCTTGACAAACACACACCAAACAAGAGAGAAGTGAAGCAAGAGAGTAAGAAATGAGAATTTCTATTTTAAAAAATAAAATAAAATTCCCAGACATGAAAAATTAGTCAAAGATCAGTTTTTGCTGAGGAAACCTACTTCTTCCATTAATCGCCTCATGTGTACTAATTTTTATTTTATTTCTAAATGAGAATACATTTTACTATGTAATGTTCACACATTTTCAATTTAACCAATTAAAATCAATTAGTTTGAACGATGAATCGGTTATGTTGTTGTCGTCGTGTAGTGACGTTCAGTGTGAATTATGTTGAACTCCGAGAATGATTACGTTTGAACAATCAAAATAGTGATAAATATAAAATCGTTGATTGTTTTCGTTTAAACGATGTAAATATTGATTGATGTGGATCTTGAAAAAAACTCTTATACAATCAACATCAAAGAGATGAAAATGTGATTTATTAAGAGGATAAGTGGAAATTTTCATACAGAATTAATACTCAATATGAGGAACGTTTTTATCATACTTGTGTTTATGTGTCAAATGTTATCAAAGTTTACGCTAAGTGAAGGCAATGGACAATCTAACGACCATAAAATGGGTAATGAATTGAATAATCTTTTAATTTGCATGTTGATCATCATAAGTGACGTCTATATTCGTAGACCTTACAGACTAGAATCAGTGATGGCCAACTGGCGTGCCGCGGCACACTAATGTGCTGAATTTTTTCGAAAAGTTCTACGAGCCGTGTTTCGCGTGCGGTTTTGGTTATGACTTACTCATAAGGTGTGCCGCGGCACAAAAAATGTTGGCCACCCCTGGACTCGATTTTTATATTGCATAAATCGAATGGATCTTTGGGGTCATTCGTAAAATTCTTAACACGTAGGGAGGTGATGAGAGTCTAAAATTTTGTTCCGTTCGAAACAAATTTTATAGAATCCCAAACAAAGGACAGGGAGTGGGGGGTGAAAAATGTTCATTTTACTTATGTATTACGAATTTTACAAACGACCCTTATGTCATTTCCTTATTCTTCTTTGCTTTATCCTTTAAGGTCATTCACTTATGACGTTCATCAAAAATTTGGATTTTTAGATCCGTCTCTTCCCTCTGTCACTAAATTTTCAAAAAAAAAAAAAAAAAGATACTGTAGTAAAAGGGGTCGCTCACTTAGTACGTTCGCTTCTTAAGGGGGAGTGGAGCAGGGGCGTAGCCGGTTTGGGGGTCAAACCCCCCCCCCTATTTCCGCGAAGTTGAAAAAACGTCGAAAAGCAGCAAAACCCCCCCTTAAAAAAAATCCTGGCTACGCCCCTGGAGTGGAGTCTAGAATTTTGTAAAAGATCGCACAGAAAAAATCTTTCAAAAATGTAATAAGGGAGAGAGGGGGTTTAAATAGTTGCTCTTTGTGTAACGTGGTAAGTGAACGGTCCCTAAGACTGTAACCATACAGTCTAAGACCCCCTTTCCTACACTCAGGAAAAAAAATCTAAAATTCCAATTTTAGATTTCAAAATACTGAAATCTAACAGAAAATTTTATAATCTAATATAAAAATTTTAAAATAAAATATTTTCTATTGAATTTAAAAATAAAATTTTAAAAATTTAAAATTGCGATTTTAGAAATCTAAAATCCGAAGTTTTAGATTTACATTTTAAAATTTAATATTTGATTTTAATATAAAATTTTAGAACTGAAAATTTTTTGTATTCTAAAAGAAAAATTTTAGAATTTAATATAAAACTTTTTGATTTTTAAAAACAAAACTTCGCAGAAATGACTCAAGCAAAACAATAATTCGCAGAAATCACTGTATTAAGTATAGAAAAAGTTTCCATATAAACTTAAGATATTTATAAAAATATCTTCAATAAGTTTTAGTGGTGATGAATTGCTTTTTTTCATCATGTAACTAATACTTTCAGTTTTTCTTAATCATTTCTTCTTAAAATTAACTATTCAATAAAAAAATTTAAAATTAAATTTAAGAATTCTAAAATATTTCATTTAGATTCTAAAATTTTTATTTTTGTTTTAAAAATTTAAAATAAATATTTTAGATTTTAAAATAAAAATTTTTGAATTTTTCAAAGTTAAAATTTAAAATAAAATTTTAGATTTTAAAATTTTCTTTTAGAAAATTTAAAAGTTTCACTTTTAAAAATCTAAAATTTTCCTTGGGGTTCTATATCTAACATTTTCTGTTAGATTTTTCCATACAAATCTAAAATTGAATTTTAGTTTTTTTTCCTGAGTGTATCTATCTTAATCTATCTTAACAATAATCTTTGAGATAGACATCACTTCTAACTGACCATAATGAAGTCAAAATTTATAGCCGGTTATAGCAATTCCATCAATGATCTCATTCGCGGATTTGCAAAATAAAAATCATTCATTCCAAATTCCTGCTGAGATTAAGCCTATAAAAATACATGTTACGCGCAATAAAATCATAATTTCAGAATTAAAGATCAAAAAGCCTTGGATCCCCGACCAAAAAAAAAAATCATAAAACTGATCTGCAGCATCAAAAAAGTTTACTGCCATAAAAAATACTTTATTACTTCTTCTTTCACAAATTCTATTTAATTTTCTTATCAAAAACAATTTAGATGTGTTTCTGTGCTGTAAGAGCGTTTTGGAGCCATGTCGATCAGCATGCGAGAGCGTAAGTATCAGTCATAATAAATCATATTTACATGAGACAGCAAAAAAGAAAATATTTTTTGAAAATAGAAAAAAGACACAATTGCATCTACATAAAGAAAGAGAAGCAGATGAAAAAACTGCAAAACTCTTTTTTTATTTCTATAAATATCAAAGCACGCGAGTGCTTCAAAGAGAGTGTGAAAGGAATAATAAAATTTAATTTTCAGTTCTCACTTTATAAATTAACAACAATGGCATCAGCAAGGGACATTTACCTTCATAATCTGCGGAAGTCGTGTCCAGAATTGCAATTAGAGTTTTGGGGGTGCATTAACAAGGCAATGGAGTTGATTGACAATGGATCTTATTGGGTTGGACGATCATGTTGCTCACATGCTGTTAATAAAGCTCGATGTCAGCAAGGTTTGTAGAATTTTGGATTTTTATTGGTCTTAAGTCATCATTTACTAATTTTTCAAAAAAATACAAGAATATAATTCTTGGAAAGTGAATAACCTGATAAATCAGATCAAATTCTAATGTTTGATCTTCTCTCTTTCAAGGATGTGCCCTTTCATCGTCATTGACGACACTAAAATCATTTTGCCGCGAAAGTGACGAATTTTCACTTTTCTCATGCGTCAAAACATTTGAGCGAAAAATAGATTGCTGCTCAAATGCAAAAACACATGCTTGCCTTACGATATGTCAACAAATGCTGTTGGGAAAAAATAAAACTACATCTGTGAAGAGTTTGGAGTCACAGTTGTATGAAAATTGCATGGAGAGTAACGCGAACGTAATAAATTGTGTTTATGATAATATCGATACAGAAGTATACTCAAATACCAACCATTTCACGCATTGTTGCCGACTTGCTCCGTCGAAGGAATGTCGAGACACGTGCGAGAGCAATTTAAATGGAAGTGAAAATTTGACACAAACTGAAATTCTTGAGATTGTTGAGGATAAATGTGGAATGATTCAGATGAGTATGGATTTTTGGAAATGCTTTCTTAACAATAAGCCACAAGCAAATAGAAATGAAATTGGAAGTGATGTATCAAGAATTAAAAATGTCGGAATTGATTCCACAAAACTACATTGTTGTATTGAGAAAGCACAAAGTACGCATTGCCAAAGAAGTTGCTTTAATGTATATTCATATGCCGAGAACTACTCACTACCTATCACATTTCAAAAAGAGTGCCTGCAAAACAATAATGAAATTAATTTAAAACAGTGCATTGAAGAAATCGACTATCCTGTAGAAATAGGTTGCAATGGTTTATCATTTTGTAAAAACTTCAATAATCGACCAACGGAGCTGTTTAGAAATTGTAATCCAATTTCAGACCTAACTGCAAGGAATGAATACGAGCAATGGATATTAAAGAAAACATTAAATGTTTTCGATTTTAATCTTCCTATAATTCAATCAAAAACATGTATACCATTACTGCAAACTGTTTCCTGCATTTTACATCTAAAACCGTCTACAAGATCTTTGCATTACAATCAAATATGTTGGGAAGATTGCTTGGAATTCTTAGGAAAATGTTTAGATTTAAAGCAAAACATGTTAGTAACAAGCATCTGTTCAAGTTTGTCACCAAACAGAAATATTCCGTGCATTTCAATTAAACAATATTTAAGTCCAAATGAGCATTTTAGCAGAGAAACAGATTTAATAATTTCACCATGCAGAAATCATCAGTGTAATGTCACAACAGAAATATGCGAAATAGATCGAAACACTAATAACTATTATTGTGAACAAGGTGGCTGTCAAATAGGTGATGGATCAAATTACATAATCCCGTCCAAAAGCTACGTACGAATACCGTCGTCATTAAAGAAAGGGTGTTATAAAATTTGTAAGTGCAACGACGGAAATATTGAAAAATGTCAAATCATACCGTGCGTTTCACCGAAATCGTGCCAAATAGGAAATCAAACAATTCAACATGGTGCTTCCATAAGTATTGAATGTAATAAATGTACATGCTTTGCTGAGGAAATCACATGTACTAAAAAGCAGTGCCGATTACAAGGAATTACTGATGTCAGATCATTTTCAACGTTACCCTGTAATTGCCCGCCTCATTATGTGCCAGTGTGTGGAGTTAATGGGAAGACTTATGCTTCTGAGTGCCTTGCAAAATGTATTGGAATGAAAGAGACTGAATTTGAGTTCGGGACATGTGAGAGCATAGATCCATGCAAACAAAACAATTGCCCACCAAAAACAACATGCTTCCCAAATCGACAGGTTTGCCTATCGAGTTTGAGGCATGCATGTCCACAATATAAATGCGGTAGGTCTAATAAGAATGTCTGATTTGAATTTTAATTGATTAATTACTTTTTATAGTTTCAATCAATTCCAATAATTGTGAGCAAGAATTGTTGACTGACACAACATTTAAAGTTCATTCGTCAGCATGCAGTTTGCTTAAGGCGAAGAAGAAGTTAGCATATGCTGGAGTTTTTGACAGTAGAGTATGCAGCAGATCTGGAAATGTCTGTGGAATAAATGTGAGTCTTTCAAGCAGCAATTGAGTAACCAAAACTAATCTATAACTTTATAAAACAGGGAGTAACATACAAAAGTGAATGTGAAGCCATGAGTGACTACTCAATGGTTGATTATTACGGCTATTGCAGAACAATTGGTACCATAGACAAAAATCCAGCATGTGAAAATGTTAGTTGTCCCAAAAATATCCCACATTATTGTGGTGAAGGAATAGTTCCAACAGGAGCTTGCTGTCCAGTCTGTGGAGGTGTTGTAAAAATAATATACTCAAAGAAGCAAATCGACAGAGGCATTTATGCCATGAACAATACGCATTTTGAAATGATAACATTAAAGTCAGTTCTTAAGTCACTACAGAAATTAATCAAAGTTCCTTCATGTTACCTTTCTGGTTATCTTACAATTGAGACTGATATTATGATAATTGTGTATAATATAATTAAGGATCCTACATTAACAGAAATAGAAGTGTGTCGTGAAGAAGCGGTAAAAATTACGAATCTCATTAATACGAGAAGTCATCATGTCGTGAGTAATTTGGGATTATCAGCATTAATTACAGCAAATTATGTTGAGCCAGTACCTGCATCGTCAACGCGGCTAACAAACATATCATGTTACATCGTCATTTCAATTAGTCTTAATTTTATGCTGTACATTTTTGACATAAGTAAGAGTAATATCCTTTGAGGGTAAAATTTTGCATTTTTTATGAAAACTGAGCTATGAGCTCAGGCCATGTACTAGTTTTGTAGGTTTTAATTGGATAAGATCCAAGGGGGTTTCATTTTAGTAAAATCTTCTATTTCATTTGAACATATGAGTGATTAACTCACTATTTTCCTTTTTTAAAAAAATATTTGATAATAATAGGCGATTTTACAACTATGAATACCCCCTGTAAACACAATTGTTACCCTCCAAAAAAATGACAAAAAGATCAAACCTGAATTTAATCTGTAAAAGCTCAAATATAATTTTTAATGTTTTATTAGAGAATAGAAAATATGTTATTGGATAATTAAGTAAGGTTTTTTTATTGAACTATTTTAGAGCCATAAATAAAAAGTAACAAAAAGTTTTTTTATGAATCAAATCATAATTCAAATGGCTATTTCTTCACATTTACCAATTACATTTTTCTTAAGGAGTTAATTTGTTAAACAAATTTGAACAGAATGTTGACTTGTGCTGAATTTGTCGTGTCATTTTGAATGACACAATTGGTTTGTAAATTAATAAGATTATTGCAACTTATCAGAATCACCAGAAATTAAATTTCTTTTGCATCTAAATTATGTCAATTAGAATGATATATACGAATTACTTATCATAAAGTAGTAGGTAATTATACTTATCATATTCATCATTTATAGCATCTTTTTTTTCATTCACGGAATCAATCAAATCTTAATGTAAATTTTTGTGTGTCAAATGAAATTGAGACGAAATGCTTCGTACACTTGAAACTATTCCACCAGCAACATTAAAATTGTTTATGACTCTATTAAATTGATTATTATTGTTATTATTATTATTCATGGTATGTTCATCATATCCTTCGAAATGGTCACTCGAATGTCCGATTCCGATGAATCCAATTGAGGAGAACAGAGATGGAAATACATAAAATATGATAAACATGACAATGTACATGAATAAGTGGAACAGCATTGAAGACCAAATTAAATTTATCTACAGGAAGGAAATTCATAAATTAAAGCAGTGCTAGTTGAAAATTTTATGTTAACTTACCTTTGATTTTCGATTGTATTTTGTAATGCTTACAAATGGAACGAGTCCGAATGTTAAAGCAATCGCGAAAACTATGCCACCTATAAGGCCAGCAAAGTTAAGCTGCCAAGGCATAGAGCTCATTCCAAATAAGCATGCTAGTATTAGTAATAATTTAATCAATGCTAAATAGGGCTTCTTTAATTGTTTCCAATGACAGAATGTTAAAATTATCATGAGTGATGAAGCTACGCCAGCTAAGGATGCTAATGGTCCGACCTAGATGTGATGTTTAGTATTATGATTACTAGATGTAAAAAAAAAGTCAATTAAAATTTTACCTCAGGTCTATAAGGGACAAATATAGCGCTAGTTAAATTTCCAGCAATTCCAGATGCTATGTATATAATGGCAGTTCTTAATGGCCCTAAGAGACGTTCAAGATCTGAGAGGAAAATATGCTGAAAAGCGATGGTAATAGCCAAGTGCAAAATTCCAGCATGTAAGTAAAGTGATGTGAAAAGACGATAAAATTGATCGGGGACATCGTGTGAAAAGAATGGAAACATTCCACAGACATTACTCATACACGACACCTGCAATAAATTTTAAATACATTTTTATCGAGAGAAAATAAGGATTATTAAAGTCATCATTACTTGAGAACACAAAGATGCTTCTTCATGAAAATATCCATTAATAAATTCACAATATTCTTTAGTAGTTATGCGACATTCCCCATAAACACCAGTGCAGCACGGATGTCCAATAATTTCACAAACCATATGCTCTGCTGTATGATCTTTCAGACGTGAGCGATGTGAAAATGAATTAGTTTTACGACAAATTGGCCACTTTGTAATGTCATCGGGCCATTCAAAGCTCTGTGGGGCATCGCAAAATTTAGGATCTAATCCACAAACTGACCCTGAAATTCTACCGCCTGGTCCTAAAATAGAGATAGAAAAACAAACAAAATCATTAATAAATAATGAATGGAATCAATTAAGGAATTAAGAAGAAGAACGGATTTTACCATCACCAGGAGACCATTTCTTCCATGTCGATATAGTTTTCTGCGTGGGCCATAATCCTCCGACTGAACATTCAGCTTGCGATGTTTGCACACATCCCGAATCATCATTACGAATACAGCAAGCCGTTTCTCGTTCTTTTCTCTTTGTTTTTGCTATTACATCCAACACCCTTGCATCTCTCCTCATACACCCACCAAACTTTGCGCCCAAATGAACTAAATCCATTGACCTCGGTCCAATCCAAACATTTCTCTGTTCTTGATGTGAAACTTGTTGCAAATTTAAATTTGTGACCATTACTTGACCAGTTTTCTGTTCCATTCCAATTCCAAAAGAAACAACACCGTAGCAAATTAAGGATATGACCAAAACTAAAATTTGTACGGTATTAACCCAATAAGTAAAAAATGGTCTATAATCGTGACGATCATCCAATTCATTTGGTCTCAATAACTTGATATCATTTGTTACTTGACGACGTGAATTATCCATGATTCCATCAAGTAATTGTGCTGAAATTCGAGTTCCAGGACGCATTCCTGTTGCAGCAATAAGTTCATGTTCATGCTGACTAGATTTTATTTGCCATCCATTACTACGAACTGATGTACTTGGTGTAGAATATAACTGACGATTATATCCATATTCATCCTGATTGTTACCAGAATTTGCATTTGGTGAATCAAAAAAAGTTTCATCACTCGGTAATGGAGATATCCCATCACACAAGTCACTATCATCATTATTTTTAACATGTGCTGGAGCAAATGATCTTGACCACTGTTTCTGTTTCCTAACATGACGACGACTAGCCAAGAATGAAACACCATTCCACATCATTGTGGCTACTGAAGCCTTCTTTTCAATTTTATAATGAGTTCTTTCAGATTCATCAGTATTTTGTGGTAAAATATCTGGTCTGTAACCCAACTGCTGATCATTACGTCCTTGATGACGTGGTGAACCTGTACAATCCATATCATCACGAAGCTGTCCAAAGCATCGAATTGCTAAACGTTTTTGCCGTTCAAACCATTTTATGCGTTCTTCTTCTTCACTCAATATATCTACGCCAAAAAATTTCGCAATCTCTCGCTTCACATAATCTTTAACTTTTTGTTTTCGTGAATATCGTGATGGATTTTGCTGGCGTTGTTGTTGTAGCATATTGCGTTGATTAGCATTCGAATTTACCAGCAAATTTGATGATGAATCGTGATGATATTGGAAAACGAATGAACGATTACTGCCTGTAATTGATGATTCTTGTTGAACCGGTAAATGCGACATTGATGATTGTTCCTGTTGTGTGGGTACTGCTTGAGGTGGCTTGTTTGCGAAAACTACTGGTGGTGCTACAGTTGGTTCTTCCTCAATTTTTTCTGGTTGTTTTGGAAGCGGAACTGATGAAGAATAAGTTTGTTCTACTGACTTGGCAGATGCCATAGAATGGGTAGATGGTTGTGGGCTTATTGGTGATTGAGCTGGATGACTATCAGGTATCGCTGATAATGTCAATTGTTGTGGGGGAATTGGACTAAACAAAGAAATTTTTAGTTACTCTGAAATGACATTTCATAAGAGATTAATCTACCTTATAGGACCGGTTTGTGTCTGTTGATGAACACCAGTCGTTCGACGGCAATTGATGCATGACTGATCAGTTTGATTCATCAAATTTACTGGTGTTATAACTTTAGTCATTCCTGTCGAATAATCTCGTGAAATATATGGAGCATTCATTACAGATTGTGTTTGAGAGCAGCATGCTGCACTCGATGAAGAGGAATTGGAAGCAGTGGACTGATTACTTTTCATGCTACTCATATTCGACCGAATTCTTGGTGTTGTAGCATAATGATCAGTATTTGAGGAAGTTAATGGTAAGGTTGATGTAGTAATTTGCTGTTTATCAGAGCAACATTTCATATTGATGCGATATTGTGAGTTTTGTGCCTGTGCTTGTTGACTTTGTGAAGAATTTCTCGACTTTTGTGGCTTTAATGTCTGCGATGAGCCAATTTGATTTAGTGAATTTTGCGTGGATGAAACTGAAAGATGATATCCGGGGTTGCTTAACGTTGGTGGATCATTATATTGACCTTGATCTGTAGTACACAAAGGAGGTGTTGGAATATAACGTTTAACTGGTGTATGAACAGCTGACGACAAGTATGTTGCGTAGTTATCATTTGATGATAATGGGGTACTATTTACAAGAAAATGTCCTGGTGATGAGACGTCACGATATCTATCTTGAACACGATATCTGTTGATTAAAGATTTAATTGCTTAATAGATTAAGATGATAAGAAAAGATAAAAATAGTACGACTACCTTGAACTTGGTGACATTGTTCTTTGTTGTTGCTGAACCATTAATCTATGTTGTGGAGCGGAAATTCCAATGACAAATCTATCACTGTTTGGGGCTGGTGATGGCGGTATACAACAAATATTTTCTTCATATCTCAACTGCGGACGATTACCATAGCAATCGTAATGAGATGGGGAACACCCTAAATTATCCTGCGAGCTAACTATAGAACATGAATCTTTATATATAATCCCTTGACTACTCAACGGCTGAGAGAAGTGACTATTACTATACGACGATCTTCTTTTTGTCTGCATATTTGGATTATGATGACTAGATGATTGTTGAAAGCATCCAAGATGATAATTATCGATATCAGGTTCAGAAGACATTTTGTTATTACGCCTATTTGCTATTTTTGAATATTTTTTCCACTAAATTTGATATCGATTTTCGCTAAATGGGGAAGTTTTAATAATCTGTTATTTATGCTTAAAATCCTTTAAATATTATTTTGATTAATGGTACCACTTTAAAGTCATTACGAAAATCTTTTGATTTTGAAAAAAAAAATAATGAGATTTTCCACAAAAGTTTTCAAGGAAAATGTCAAAATTCTCAAAAGCTTTTTATGCAGCTTTTCTTAAGGATTTTGTAAAAATAAAAACTAGCATTGAATTTGTGGAACTCTTGGGTGTAAAATTTTAATGAAACTTACCAATGAAAATTAAGATCTATTCACAAAATTACACAAAGATAAGATATCATTAAAGTGGAAAAAATGAAATCCTTTTTTGTTAAGAAAATCCTTGCGATTGCGCAATTTTGATATGGATGGAAATTCCTTTAGATGATTAAATAAAATTATCAGTTATTATTTCTTTTTTAATGAAATTTTGAGATTTTTGGGTTTTAAAAATATTTTTTGTGAAAATTATAGTAGTTTTGGAAGCATTTAATTCATTAATTAAAAAATATTTTAAGTTTTGAAGATACAAATTTATTAGCATGTGAGTCATATCGACCTACTAAACTTCAAATTTGCTATTTTAGCATGAGGGGGTTTCGACGTTTTGTGCCGAATTTAGTTTTAGACGAGTTATATTCACACCATTACTAATGCCATCTATACTGATGTCTACCTGATATTGCATAATTAGAAACTTCAAGAATCTATCGATCTAAAAATTCTTAAACTTTTCCAACTTTTTAACATTGAACAATTACAGCAGGTGCAATCAGTGTGAATCGACAACCTTATGCAGACTAACTTGTGCAACAGGGGGACAGCATCAATTCCAACAAAATCCATAAAATTTGCAGTCTCTGGGCTGGTTTTTTCTTCAAAAACTTATCCCCCTGAAGAAAACATGGAGGATATAGAAAAATCCAAATCTTTGGATTTAAAAATCCCATTAGATTGTAAAAACTTAAATATTTATGATTTAGAAAATATTCAAGGTAAGTAATAAACTGGAATTTAGTGAATTTTAGTAGATTTTTGAACTTTTCACAATTTGTTTGTTTGTAAACAAAATTTGGAAATTTTCTCGAAATTTTTCTAATAAAAAACTAGTAAAAATGTCCTGTAATTAACACATTTGTTGGCTTTTTAGAAACTGATGATATGACAGAAACGAGCGATTCCGGCAATTATAGTCAGTATGAGGAAGGTAGCAGTGAGAATACATCGGAGACTTTTGCTCAGCAATCTTCTATGGCTATAAATCCATATCAAATGTCGGACGATGAAGATGATTCTGATGAAAGTGACTCGGACTATGATGATTCAGAAAATGTTAAGAAAGTGGACCAAACAAGTGTATATAGCTGGGTAATTATATCAATTTGGAAAATTTTTTTGATGATACTTATATGTTTACTATATAATTATCTCTAATTAGGTCCGTCAGCAAATTCAAAGAGGCATGAATCCTAGGATTATAATTCAGAACTTACTTCATAATTTCGATGTTCCAGAAGATATGAGCGAAGCTATGTTATGGCGAATTATATCACTAGCTATAACACCGCAAAGGGATCGATTGGAAAATGTTCGTAGTTTTGAGGATGCAGTTCACTTGATAAAATATGCACGAAACATAATTATTCTTACTGGAGCCGGTGTATCTGTTAGCTGTGGAATTCCGGATTTTCGTTCACGAGATGGCATATATAGTCGTCTCTCGCGTGAATATCCTAATTTACCAGATCCACAGAGTATGTTTGATATTAAATATTTCACACAAGATCCTCGTCCGTTTTATAAGTTTGCACGTGAAATCTACCCGGGGCAATTTAAACCTTCAGCATCTCATTTGTTTATTAAGAAAATGGAAGATCGTGGAGTTCTACTTCGTAATTATACACAAAATATTGACACATTAGAAAGAATCGCTGGCATTTCACGTTTGGTCGAATGTCATGGATCTTTTCAGTATGCTCGCTGTACTAAATGTCGATATCGAATAAGCGGAGATGATATTCGTGAACACATCTATCAACAACGAATTCCACTTTGTCACATTTGCAACAAGGATGTAACGACAACATTTCACATAGACGAGAATTTGGCAGACGATACACAAAACAGTGAACAGTTGAAGCAGTTAGTGGAGATGGGAGTTTTTAAACCAGAAATTGTATTCTTCGGTGAGGAACTTCCTGATGATTTTCACGAATCTATTGATGCAGACAGGCACAAATGCGACCTATTAATTGTTATTGGATCATCGCTCAAAGTTAAGCCCGTTGCAATGATTCCAAATCTCATAGCATCTCATATTCCCCAAATTCTGATAAATAGGGAACCGTTGCCACACATGAACTTTGACGTTAATCTCTTCGGAGATTCTGATATTATTGTTAATCATATTTGCAAAATGTAAGTTCTCTCAAACAACTACTTAATCTATCCTTATATAACAATTAAGTATATGTTTAAAAAAAAAAATAATGTTCACTTAACTCCTACATATAAAATCGTTTAACATTCAAATTATCTGACTTAATGCATTTTTCTCTCTTTTTTATAGGATCGAAGAGAACAACGGATACGAAGAAACATGTGATGAAAGCTGTCTTTTAAAGGAAGTAACAGTTACACTTCCTGCCAAGAGAATTATCGAGGAAGTAGCACCAGGAAATGATATAACAGAAAATATGTTCCCGCAACAAGATGCTCACTCTTCAAACATTGATAATCTTTCAAGCTTATTGCCTTCGAATTCTTATGCCAGAATTTCACCAAATTCTCGGAGCTACATCTTTCATGGTGCTGAAGTTACACTAGATAATATTGACGACGATGATTCAGATATTTCTGATGAATTCAGTGACGGAGAGGATTTAGAAAATGTGGCGTCGCCAATTCAAGCTTCCGATGAAAATGAAATTCTGTCCTTCATTTCACCTGAGATAACAGCAAACAGCAGCTTTTCAGATAAATCTGAGATTTCTGAAAACATAAATAATGATAATGACGATGAAGATTTTGGGCCATCTTCAATAAAGAAACCTAAACTAGATGATGATACTACTAAAAACTCTATTTTGTAATAATTATCCTTAAGAAAACAAAAATGTCTCTTCTTCTTTATTTCAAAAAAAAATGAAAAATCTTTTATTTAATTCCATTCTTTTCTAATTTTTAGTGTTCTCATTTAATTTAAGAAACAAATAAAACAAAAAACTTTAAAGAAATTATTTCAGAATAAACAGTTGCGTTTGCATTTAATTATTACTTTTTTCAGTATATGATCATGAAAGCAGCAAAATGTTTAAATTTTAATTTAAAAGAATTACGGAAGCAAATATTAGTGTATAAAATTTTCGTAATTAAAAACGTACGTAAAACGTTGCGTAACCAAAAGCTTGTGTGTTTTACGTACGTTTTTCGTTACGTAATTTTACGTACGTTTTTGCTTACGTAAACGTAAAAAATAATTCCTAGTTTTACGCGGAACTTAGTACTTATAGAAAATTGATTTTAAAATCTTTTCCTCTCATTGATTATTTTTATGATTTTAGCAATTCGTTAGTATGAAAAGAATTTATAATAAAAATGGTAAAAAATTGTTTAATGACTTTCACCTTTCTTTCCAGAAATTCTCTTAAAATCATCCATCTTCGTGGTTTGAATCGGCGATCCAATAAACTTTAATTCCTCAATTACAGTCCTATCGCCACCTCCTTGATTGTTTTCAATAAAAAGAATTATGTTCTGAACATTTTGAAATTTCACAAAACGAAGATTCACTAAATTTCCTTCAAGATCCTTAGGAGTTAATTCCAATTCTTGATGAGCAATTCCCGGTACTTGATCGAAGCCAAAAGTAATTGGTTGATTAATATATAACTTAACAGTTTTTGGCCCTTCCTTTTGTGGTGCTTTCATCTTGATTGAATGAATCTTAACAGCTTGATTAAATGTAATCGAGATGATTAGTTGCTCGTCACAGTCTGATGCTAAATAACCGCTATCTAAGCAATGTTGCAACGTATGATCATCGCTTTCATTTAAGCATTCACACATATTTTTCATAATAAATGTTGATATATCCATCAATCCTTGACCATATTCCGGTTCTTCTTCGCCGCTTCCTCCTTCAGCACCATAATGTTGCTTAATTTTTGATTCCAAAGCATTAACGTCAGCTCCTTGAATTCTATCAATTTTGGACTTATTTCGATAAAAGATGAATGTAGGCATTGCTGAAACGCCTTGCATTACTGCTGTTTCAGAGCATTTATCCTTAAACGAATCAGATACAAAGTTATAGACTTAAAGTAATTTTTGGATTGAATTAATACTTACAACATCAACTTTAAGGAATATTGCTTTAGGATATTTCGTTGGCAAGGAATTGAAGAATGGTGCAATAGCTTTACATGGTCCACACCTAAGAAATTAAATGATTTAATAAATTACTATTGACGATGATTAAGCAAAATAATAATAATCTTACCATGCCGCTGTAAAATCAACAACTACAAGCTTAATTGATGCATTCTGTAACTCAGCTTGGAAGTGGCTTTCGTCTGTGATCTCTCGTACGCTCATGATGGCTTTTTTAATGAATTTAATTAATTATTTTTAATTTTTAACTCAAACAATGTATTTTGTGTTTGGGCGATTCTAAAAACGATTATTTTTTGAACATTGATAAAATTTAAAAAACGAAGTTTCTTGTCCCTTAAAAAATAGACTTTTCTGTTGAATTGCCCTTCAATGTAAATTCAAATTTTAGAATAACCGTTACTAATTTTTTTGTGTTTTAATAGAATCAGAAATTGTTCTAAACCTTTGTAATTTCATTAAATTTTTTTAAATAATATTAATACAAAAATTATTTTAAAAATCGTTGAACACTTAATACATGCTAGTTTCTTACTTGAAGTGAAAAAAAAATAATAGTTAAATGCAAAATCAGTCTGCATCACAACCTCCATTGTTCATTTAAAATGAAAAGTTATGTTATGATGTTTCGCAAATAAAAATCTTTTGTTGTAAGTTTGTCAATTTGTCTATCTGGAAATTTCTTGAAAAGCATATATTAAGTTATAAATTTGTATCGAAAAACTTAATTTCTTTTTTAAATGCAATTTTCGATTTTGTTTTTGAATGTAGAATTTTAATTTTGAACGATTTTGTAAAGACAGTTTTTTTTTTTTTTTTTTCATTTAAATTCGACTTATTGCCGATTTATTTAGACAACTGTCTGTTAAAGTAAAAGAAATTCAAACATATGATTAGAAAAAATATTACAAAATATAAAAAAAAAGAAGAAACTAAATACTAATGATTCTACAATTCAACTAGATTAATTTCATAATAATTCATCACTGAACTCTTGTTATCGTATAATTAATCAATTCTTGGGCCTAATCTGTTTAACAATGAGTTAATTTCTCTCCCGTTAGTCAGCACATCGTTTAAAATTAAATTATGATTTAAGACATAGCATTGTGTGTTATCTGCACTTGAGGTTCTGCCAACATGAGACCATATATCATTATGTGCAAGAATTTGGTATTCCAATAAAGTTTCCATGTTAGTATTGCCCAGATCACGAAGATTCTCCTTAATTGTACTGTCAAATACTTCATGCAACACTCTCAATATAATATTGTTGTCAATAATTCTTTGCGTTGATAAATATCTTATGGATATTCCATTGATATGATTTAGCACTTGTTTTATTTTAAGTTCTTGTAGAATTTCAACTAAGAGCACAGATGGAATAAAACGGTGATATCTAGGACCAAGGTTATATTTCACACAAGTTGGTAGTAAATCACAAATAAATAAATAAATTTATAAAAGTTTTATCAATTTTTCTTTTATTTAGCAAGAAAGTTCTGCACTTAAATTTAAATTCAATAAATTTAAAATTTTACAAATATTTTCAAAAACGTAATTTTCAAATTGCTTCGTTTCAATTCAAATTTTCTAAATTTTCCAAAGAAAAATTAAATTTAAATTTTTTAATGAAATCAAAAAAAAAAACTAAAAAATCAAATTTAAAATTTTTTATGAAATTTCAAAAATTTTTAGAAAAATCAATGAAGTTTGAAATCTTAAAATTTTCAAATCTTAACAAATCTTTTAAAATTTAAAATTGTGATTGATTTTAGCAAAAATCTTTTAAATCTTGTTTTATTCGAATCCTTTATTTGTCATTTCAATTTTTAATCCTTGTAATCTTTAAAGAAACCATTAACTTCAAAAATTTTTAAATTTAACTCAATTTAAGAATTCAAATATTTCCATATGCGCATTATATAAGATGATGATGGTGAGAGTTGCTGGAAATGCGTTGATGTGTATAACAATTAGGTGTGGTGTTATTATTACTTAGTATTTCCATAATTGTAAAACAAATTATAGAACGAAAAAAGAATTGTGCATTACAATATTTTTAAAGTTTAAGTAAAAGTCCTAAATAGTATTAAAAAATTTGATTAAAAAGTTATAAATCATATGATAATAAATTTAATCACGTGAATGGGCCAATTAGATGGTTGAAAATTCACAATATTAGGAAAATTACAAGTTTTTCATCAAATATTTAATAAGAAAAGGAAAAAAGTATTGAAAAATAATAAAAAAAAAATTATTGGAAAAAAATGCCAACAAATTCAGTATATCAACCGACGACAGTCACATTCGAGAACTCAAATTCTCTCATCGCACAGACAAGAAGCTCATCACGATTAAAAATAATATTTCATAAGACATGGATGAAAATTTTACTGCTAATTGGTGGCTTATTATTCTTAGCAGTTGGATTAGTCATCTTTTGTTTGGGAACAATCGATTATGAAGATTCAGTGACTAATGAGGATGAATTGTCATCAGAATTTCCACGTGAACAAAAGGAATTTGACATTACACTCATCATATTGGGTGTCTTTTTTGCATCCTTAGGATTTGTTTTATTGGGTAACAAAAAAAAAATATATTTTTTATTTATTATGACATATTAATGTCTTTTCAATTCTTATATGCAGGCATATACATCAAACTCATTGAACATTGGAGGAGAAATTGCATAATGATATGTCCATGTTCTGACAGACGAAAGCATCGACTTGTACGTCAACTACAAGGCCATAATGGCACACAAAATATTATGGCATTAAATCCGTCTACAGATCCTTTGGTATCACATACACAATATGAAGTTTCCGTCTCAGATGTTCCACGTTTTGAAGATGAAGAAGAACGCAAAAAATTAATGCACGATAAAGATTGGTATGATAATATTTTAATCATTGAATATTAATATTCAATATATAGATGGATGTTTATCATTAAAATTCTCGCATCTAATTTTATTTTAGCAGTATTATGGCTGAGGAAAGTCAATTATTAGCCGATTCCGATCCAAGAATTATTTTGAAGCCGTCTACACAAGAATAAATTTAAATTAAATTATGAACAAAAAAAAAGCTATTGAGAGAGACACACATAGTAAAGAAAAATAATAATCTCAATCATAATCTCGCTATTTAACTACAAACAGTCAGTCCAATAAGAGCATTAAGACATGCATTCCAATTTTACTATTTTACAAAAATAGTATTGCAGTTTATGCATTTACATATGCTTAATTTTAAACACACGTATTTAATTTAAAATTTGACAAAGAAAAAAAAATACTTATGACAAATCTAACTACTTCTTTGGAGATTGTTCACAAGTGATGTCATCCATCCTGTCCCTCCTCCTACATCAGCATAAATGAAAATTTGGAATCATCTTGTAAAAATCATTTGTGAACGAGACTCATCCTAACTTTCTTGAGATTTTTGTTGCATATCACGAATTGAATCTGACATGAACACATCACAATCGTTTTGTTTTTGAAAAATCTCATCATCATCATCATCATAATACCTGAGTGGCACGGAAATGTAAAGAAAAAAAAATATGTTAATTAGACAGCCAAATTGGGCAAGGGAATTTCTAATATGAATCTCATTTTTTTTCAATGTTGAAAAATAGTTTAAAGTTACTGCATAAATGTTCCGTTATAAAGCAGCATTAGCGTACTCAAAGGCAGATCTATTTTTTAAAATATTTTGTGCTACTCGGGGCTAATCATTAACTAAGTAAATTTATTAATTTGTTGTTTTATTTAAAAAAAAGAGAGAAAAAATTATTGTACGAGCAACGTAACATTTGAATCTAAAAAAATCTAGTTTTTGTAATCACATTCCGTCTAAAAAAATGTATTTAAAATTTTAATATTTTCTATTTTATTTTATTTTATTTTATATTTTTTAATTTAGTAAATTTTAATGTTCCAATGAATTGAAATTGGATAAAAAAAAAATTTCAATACAAAATAAATTAATGACATCACGAATAAAAAATGTGCCTTAATCAATTATTTACAGCATATTGGGGTTTGGGAAGTCAATTAAACATACAATTGACTGAATTGTGAATCAATTTACGTTTATTCTTTGTACATTTTTTTCTGTTTTGTTTGAATTTGTGTCATGGCTTGGTGTCTTGGATATTTAGTGTGGTTTTATTCAATGTGGAAAAGACGTTGGAAAATTATTAGTCAATGTTTTTATTTATTAATGGCAATTTCATTCAAGGACGGTTGTAAACTTTTGATGAAAGTTTTGAGGATTAAATCCATTTAAATATTTAAGTACTTAGGTTATTTTATTAAGAAATTTACAAATTATTTTTAAAATGTGATCTTGTTTGATTGAAATTTTTCATTTTTGATAGGTAAATATTTGGGAAATAAAATTTTATATGAAATTTTAAAAAATTTCAATAAGTTCAAAATTTTTGAAAATAATTAAAAAATGAAATTTTTAACTAATTTTTTTGGTAAATTTGATGGTTTTAAATTTTTGATCTAATTTGTTTAATTTTCAATCAATTTTTTTGGATTGTGTTCCAAATGTTTAATTATTATTGGTTTCAACTTAATATAAACCTTTATGAATTTCCAATTTTTTTCTTATTTGCTTTTTACTCTAAAAACTCTTCAATATTTCAAATTAACTTAACATGAGTAACTTTAAAAACTAAAATTTTGCAACCCCTCAAACTCTTTTAGCAAGTCAACTTTTAAACGCTCTTTAAACATTTTCTAATTGAAAAATCTCTTATTGACAATTTTTCTACCAACAAGAATTAATTTTGTAAATAAACATGCCAGCTTAATTTTGCTTATAAATTTAAAGATTTCATATTCAAATGATTTTTTAAGTGTCATTCTTTTTTAAGTGGATAACATTTAAACATACACGCGGATACACGAATAATAAGCTCACACAGCAGTCAAAAATAAGTTTTATTTTATTAGCAATATTTTATTTTCCCCAAAATGTGTTTATTTCCAATAAAAATTCCATGATAAAAATTTTGTTACCCATCCAAAATGCACAAACATGATTTTCCAAATAAAAAAAAAAAAGTTAAAACAATTTTCAACTCGAATTATTTCTGCAGGAACGGAATAATTTTCTACTTTTACCCAAAGACTGTATTCAAAATTTATTCGAATCTCATGGGAGTTTCAATTTATGATTTTTGAATAATCAATATCTCAAAGTTTGTGCATAGAAAAAATGTTTGTCAAGTTTTAGGGATGTTATTTTATTATTCACATCTCTTTTGAATACAATTGGTCGATTCACAAAAAAAGACAGCAGTAAAAATTGTTTTCATAATAATTGGATTTAATGTCCTCATAAGTAAAATAAACAGTTTAAAAATGATTTTTTTGTGAAAAAAAGAAGATTTTTTTTGGAAAGCAAAGAAGAAAGAAAAACAAGGAAACGATTAAAGAATTAGGATTAAATCTCTGTTCATTCATAAATAAAATGTCTCAAGTCTTTTTTATCCATGTTCCAAAATATTTTTTCTGTGGTCACTTTTTTTCTCTTCTTGTAAATTGCGAGTTTTAGCAACAAAGTCTTAAATAAACATTTCCACTAGTTGTGCATTATGATAAAGGATGTAGAAGGAGTTGAAGAAAGAAACTGAAAATCATTGAGAATTTTAAGAAATTTTTGGAAAATTTCATTTCAACTGAAGTTTTGTTTTTAATTTTTGCTATTTTGCTTTAAATTCAACTGGCAAAATTCAGTTCTAAGTTCAAAGAATTTTACTTTTGCTTAAAAATATTCAAATTTATTCAGAATGATCAATTAATATTGTCGTTGATTTGATTAGATTTGATCAGTTATTTTGTTCTTGAAAAAATTTGAACGATTCTTTCTAAATTCTTATTTAAATTTTTTGCGTTAAGTAGTAAATTTGTTTTAAGTAAGAATTTAAACATTACCTATTAGCAAAAAAGAATAATTTATAATAAGGGATCTAAAAGTATTGAACAAAATTCTTTAAAATGAAAAATTTCTCTCAAAAACTTTTAAACTCTCAATTGAAATCAAACTTGAAGCAATCTTCAACCAATGAATGAATAACTTTAAAAAACTTTTCTCAAATTTACCATGCTTCACATAAATGCATCAAAACCATTCATCTTTAAATTATAGAAGAACAATATCAAAGAATTATGAATGTAAATCGCATTGTAAGCTTATTGCTGCATGCAGTTCTTTTTTTAACTTAAGCTGAAGTTTTGTTCCTAGCAACAGAAATAATGAAGAAAATCTTTTCATCAGAATGTTCTTTGGATTTAGCTTCTGTGCGGCTCTTGTTTAATCAGATTACCTTTAGAATTCAGCACAGTCTTTTCTTTCTCGTGCGGTTTCCATAACATGCGATTGTATTATTTTTCCAGTTATTTCCCTTAGTGAAATTAGAATTTTTTGTTGTTATACAGCTTCTTAGGATTAAGAAATTAGAATCAACTAAATATGAATTTAATTATGATTCTAGTTTCAACGAAATTATTTACGAATGCTTGACATGAAGCTATTAAATTTCATCAAAGAATCACAATCCTTTGCATGTTCAATAAATCTTAAATTCTATGCGAATCCGTCGGATCACTCTGCAAAAAACTCAAGATCAATAAATTCATCAACATTTAAAGTATTATCCATTTAATTTTTATTAATGTACAACTAAGGTTTTATTTTTCCGTCACATGAATGAACATCCTTATAACTTTATGATAATAGAATTTTGTTATAAAATAATACATGATTAATTCCTTCAATTTAATTTTACAATTACTTTTTGTCTAAAAGTTCAAGATATTTATTCTTTTCAAAGAAGGACGATTCAGGTATGGTTTCATTAAGTACTAATGATCTTACACTTGTATGATATTGTCCTGTAGTATAATAATTTAAAAATTTATTATCTGGTGCTAGTGGTGATAAGTTAGTCCATGGAGATATTTTTGTGGGTAAACATTCATTCTTTGAGTCTATATTTGATGATGTAGGAGTAATGGAATCATCATTTGCTACTACATCTATGTCTTCATCCTCTTGTTCTTGACTTAAATGTATTTTCTTATTATTATTAAGTATTAAGCTATTTCTTATGTAATCATCGCTATCAGGAGCTAATAATGATGCCACATCAAATTGCCGTTTGCGTGAACAATTGCTGTATGCTGTCGAGACATTTTGAAGCAATTTAGTATTCCATGGCTGTTGATGTTCATTTGAAAAATTAAATCTGTAATTATGTAGTACATGAGAAGGCGACGGTATAAAGGATATCGGTGGTGGTGATGGAGAATCAGCATCATTATCATCAACAGCCAATCCCATATGTTTTCGTACTTTTCTCTGAGCTTTACGCCGTCGGAAATCTCCTTTTTTAAAGTCATCAAGATTTGCAGGATGTATAGCCCAATAATGTCCTTTACCATTTGCAGAACGTCCAGCCTTAACAAAACAATCATTCAACGATAAATTATGTCGTATAGAATTCCTCCACCCGGGTCCTCTAGATCGAAAATATGGATAATTGTCGAGTATATGCTGATAAATGTCAGACAAAACTAATTTTTGATCGGGTACACTAAGAATAGCCATCGCAATTAAGCCTATATACGAATGTTGTGGCTTTGGTTCTTCCGATTGAAAAACGCGACTTTGAAAGAATGAAAATGCAAGCTGTGAATTACATCCGGCAAATGGTTGATAGAATTGTTGTAATCCCGCATTTGTTTGATTTCTCATACGCTCTAACATGGCATAATTACAAAATTGAAGTCTATATCTGTCGATTGAATTAATTTCACTGGTATTATTTACTGGGAATAGGAAATTTGATGATCGTTCAAGAATATCTAATGTGTGTTGATTAATGTTAGGCACCATTGATTTATCTGACGTTGAATTAATAGATATTGGTGATGTTGAAGACGTCGAATGGGATGAATGATTTGGTGAATTAAAACTAGAAATTTTCTCGTCACTATTTTGATTTATTTCGACACTTTCAGACACTTTTCTACTATTTATATGAACAGTTTGGTTTATATCCTCATTTATATTCATATTACTATATTTTTTATTATTACTGCACATTCTATCAAATCATTTGAGTTCTTTTTTTATTTTTCACCAATGTCTTTTTTTATTTTTTTTTTTTTTTAATTTTTAATCCACAAGATCCAAATTGCTTCTTATTTTTTTTTTTTTTTTTTTAATTTAAAAAAAAATTCTCAGTCCAAAAAATAAAAAAATTCAGTGGTTTATTAAAGGAAGCAAGAAAAAAAATCTATCAAGTTGTATATATTTAAGCAACAACTTCAAAAGTGAAACTGCTGCTACTTCGAAATGTCACAAAATAACGAAAAAATAAAAATAAATGACCGACTTGTGGCTATAGGATGGGAGTGTATATCAGTACTTTGAACGAGAAAAAAAAAAACGATTTATAAAGTAAACACTACACTTTTGTGAATGCCTCGGTTGTTTATTCACAAAACCATTCATTCTCTTTAACACTTTGTTTGATGTATTTAGTTTGTGTTTACATACAACACACAACACAACATACAAGCAACATGATTTATCATCAAGACTAACCAAACAAAAACTGCATAGAACGAACAACGGCACCGATTGGACTAATGTTTTTCGTTTCAATTTTTGTTTTCTCGCAATATTGTTGTTATTTTTGATCATCACACATAAACAAACAAAAGAAAACAACGAATGAAAAGAAAAGAATTTTTTGTCGTGCGGGCTTTGAGATTTTATTTTTCTCCCTATGTAGACATATCGGCAGATGTAGATGGAATGTTAGTTCCACACATCCCAAGTCTCAAATTTGCATTTTTCTCTGTATACTTTCAAGTATTTATCTACATAGTAAGCGAGAGAGAGAGTATATCATCTTTAGGTACAAGAAGAAGTGCATTCAAACAAATCTAAACATACATTTTCTTCTATGGTACTTAACGTGTAAAAAATATATGTAAAGTGATTTTTATACACTCTTGAGACGCATGTCAAGTGAGCACATATATCGATTTTAGATGAATTATGTACATAACAATTCAATCTCATTTCTTCATATTTTGCTTTGATTTGCTCATTTCCTACTTAAAATATTTTTCTTTCTCACATAGAAAAAATGAGCTAGCAGAAGAAAGAAATCAGTTTGGCTACATACTTATAAATATTTTTAAAATATTTTTCATTTTTCATGATTTCTTTTTTTTCCTTCTTTTTCATCTCCTGTCTTGTATAACATACAGCAGAAAAAAAAAATATTTATATATGTTGACTAACCACACCCTTTGTAGGAGTGGCTTCATGAAGATTTTTTTTTCGTCTACTCTGAAACAACAACAGCAAAAACAACATGTATTTATGGACATAAAATATAGGAGAGTAAATCGAGAATAGCAATGGAAATAAAAGAAGTAAGCTTTGTTCGCTCGTCACCTTTTCATAATGAAATTTGATTTTCCTTTATTTATTTTTTTTTTTATTGTGTATGTATCAAACACAAAACAATATAATATATAATACAAGAGTGTAAATTAAGTAAGTAGCAATAGACTCGAGGAATAAAACGATAAAAATCATTCTTTCATTACAATAGTGACATTTCGATACATTTATTTCTTCTTGTATGTTATAATTTTATATTAAGCTAGTGCTGTTATTATTGATGTTATTTCCTATTCTGAGAATGTGGGGTACAATATATACAAAAGGAACTTGAAGTAATTGTTAAAAAAAAACATTTAATAAATATTTTTGTTATTAACTTAATTTATTCGATCGATTAAAAAAATGTAGGTTGTGCTGTGAATAACCAAGGTATGAATACATTTTGTTTGAAGCCGTTAAAATTAATTTTCTAATGCAAAAAAATAGTTTGTTGGTGCAAATTTAGTTTGATGCAGTAGTGGTTCCAAACTAAACTTAAAATTTCAATAATATGTGTAGCAGGAAATTCAGTTTGTATTAATTTCAACACTTGATTTGAATTTAACGGAAATTTTTGAATATTTCGGTTTGTGTCTTTGCTAAACTTCCACGTTGCCACACTGAATAATGGATTAACTTGTAATGTCTTGCTGTTAAAAGTTACTTCAAATGACTTTTCTAATGAATTTATGAAATCGGTTGATGCTACTTCCAATGGATCATCCAAATTGACACGAAACTTGAATGATGGGATGATTCTGTGAGTCACTGGATCTAATAATGTATATGGTGTAAAATCCAGATATAAAATTGGATTATTTTGATGATTTCGACCTAAATCAAGTCTCCATTCATGACTACACGTACTGTAATACTTAATTGATGATATTTTAGGCTCAATGATGATATATATATTGATTTAATAATTTTTTAACCAATAAATAAAACTAATGAATTTTTTTAGTTTAAAATGAATTTGATCTGTTTGTTTTATGTTTTAAACAGTTATTTAATAAATATTAACGCCAATAAATAACATTAAGTAACGCCAAACAAATAAATAAGGTTCTAAGGGATAGTAAACGACACCTTAGATAATAAAAAACCTTAAATATTTTTAATCGCCAAAATATCTGTAATTATATAATAAAATCGCCAAATTTTAATTAATTGTTACGCCTTAATGGTTCCTTTGTTATTTCCATTATAAATCGCCATTTATTTGTATTGTTTAACTATTTAATTTCACATTTTTTAATAATATAGTTCAAGACTTTTTGGTTATGATGATAAGACTCTATATGGGCGTTTCCACAGATCGAAAATTTCAAAAAAATCGACTTTAAATGAAAAGTTCTCTTATTAGAGCTATCTAGACGATCAAAATACTTATTTTTGTCATGTAGAACGTTGAGTTCTATCTATTTGTCCTTTAATCTTGTTTATAAGTGCATTCATTTGTGAAAAATTTCGATTTTTGCGAGCGTTACTTGGTAAGAAAAAGTTGAATTTAATTTTTTGCAAAGTAACGCTAATAATTTTCTAATTAATGCGTTTGGAAGGAAGATAAAAAGACAAATGAGTAGAATTCATTGTTTTACTCATGAATAACTAGTCATTGCATCGTCTAGATATCCTAATTTAGAGAAAATTGATTTTTGACCAAAATTTTTGAAGAAACACATCTGTGGAAATTCCCATATATAAGACTCATTTCTAAGATCCGACTCTTTTAAATTCTCAAAATACGTTACATAATGCTACATTTCCCCCGGTTGAATATCAATTATATTATGATACATAATTATGTATCTTAATAAAATTGTGGAAATATATTGAGATTTTTGATGTTTATTTGTTGCTGTTTGTTCGTCTTTTTCCAAGTTCGCCAATTTAACACGAATTTGATGAGTTAAAACAGTCACGAAGATTTTATCCTGGATCTTTTTTGTTGTTGTTCACTGGATGTTGATAAATTACTTGAAACTTGAATTTAATGCGTTGATGCATTAAAATGTTGTCGAATGTTGTCAAAGATATTTATATCATACGCCAATACTAATGTTAATCGCCATTGTGTTGAATTAAGGTCTTTTGGCATGTTTAAAATGCACACCTAAGATGAACCTTAAATTTTTTAATAAAATTTCGCCAAAAAATTCAAATATTTGTTGATATCGCCAAATTTGATGATTTTATTACGCCTGGTTGGTCCATAAAGTAATTTCACCATTAAACGCCATTGAAAATCACTTAAAAAACTATTTAAATTTAATATTTATTAAATTCACATTTTTTTATGTGTGATAAGACTAAATTTCAAAATCCGACTCTTTTAAATTCTCAAAATACGTTACATAATGCTACATATGACACCGGTGCCATTAAAGTAAACGCTTTGTCAGTTAGGGCAAAATTTGGCTTGAAAGTAAAACTTTTGAAGTTATTGTGAATCTTATTCTTTGTGTCCTAAAAGGTGTGTTGACCTAAATATATTGAAAAGGTTATTAAGTCTTTTTCTTAATACTTTTGACAATAAATCTATTAGACTTAGTTAGACAAACTATTAACTGCTTATTAACTTTAAAGTTCAACTGAATTAGGTACCAGATAAAAATTAAGCTTCAAAGTCCTGGTTTTAAAGTCGAAAATTTGTTTAACCGTGCACTTTGCGATTCAGGGCATTTGAAGAAAAATCTAACAACACACTAAAGTGTCACGGACACACAGTTTAGGATTCACTGCTTTAGATTAGGTTCTCAAATTCTTTGTTTCGCAACTCCTTTGATGTTGTATAGCAAGATTTAGATTTTTTTTAACTTCTTGAAACTTCTTTTTTTTTCGATCTTTAGTAAACCTTCAGTTTACAGTGGGATCCAAAGCACTTGCAATCTCTTCACACTTTGTAAAATTCTAACATGGAAAAAATTGTTTTAAAATTTTCTAATTTTGCTAGGAATTGATACCATTGTCATTAAATTCAAAATTTACTAAGACCTTTAATCCTCTGCATTTTCATCTATGTAGCAATCAACTTATTAATCTGAATGATATTATTGTATCTATGACAAATACAATGAATTAAAGAAAGTAATTAAAGGTAGTGGTTATGACTTACAATTTCAAAAAAAAAACGTTTTTCAACTAGCTGTGTAGCTAATTGCTATCTAATCTGATGCTTGCTTAATCAAATTTATTATGTGTCATTTATTGCTCAATGATGACATATTAAGTTACAATCGAATTTGTTTTCATGAAGGGATGTTGTAAGGCTTGAAATGTGTATTAAATACATATTTCGCATTTTGCCTGTAGGGGATGCATTTGGTACATTCTAAAACTACCAGATAATGAAATTAAATTACGATCAAAAACATTTATAGAATAATTTGAACAGAAGTCGTCTCCCTTACAAGTATACATAGACTGAAATTTTATTACATGGTGATGATTTAATAATGCACGTAATTGACATCAAAGTTAAAATTAGGAATTTTAATGTACGTCAAATGGCAAACTGAAGAAAAATTTATTCAAATTTTTTTAAGACTTTTTTGTCAAACATTTTTTTAGTGACAATGTTTTGTATATTTTGACTCTAGAGAAGTCTAATTTTACTGTAATTCAATTTAAACTGCTAAAAATTGTTCAAATTGAGACATAAAAAAAATATCGGGAAAAGCTTATTTATAGAAGACGACAAGAAAAAGTTGGAATTGGTTGGAATGATTATCTAATAAATAAGTAAAGGAAAGAACATTTTGTCATTTTTACAAATTTTATTAAATTTGTAATTATATTATTTTTTTTACTAGTCTGAGTGAAATAGAGTAAAATATTTTGTAAAATTTATAAATTTAAAGATATTTTAAGGTTTCAAACTTCAAATCAATTAGAATCAATTACATTTGCGGTGAAGAAAGATGTTATTCGAGGTTATTTTTTTATTTTTATTTTAAATATCTAGAATCTAAAATTATTTTCAGACATGATTTAATGATCAACTCTGCATTTAAGATAAAGAAGTATAGTTAAATAAAAAGTTAAAAGTCTTGATTGAAATATAAAATTTGAAAATCAATTACCTAGGTATAAAAGTCTGCAAGTAAAAATTTATTTAAAATTTCATTTTTAAATTTGATTGAATTTTTAATTTTAGCTAGGTAATTGCTTAAGATAAAGATTTCTGGCAAATTCTGAATAGCATGGTAAAAACTCCGTCTATAAATTGTAAATTCAATCTATGTATAAGGAACCGTTCACTTATTGCGTAACGCGAGAAGCGGAAGGATTCTAACAATAGAAATTCCAAGAATTCATTGTTTTTATTCTCAAAAAGACAGTTATTTTGTGACGTAATAAGAAAACGGCCTCTAATGGGTTTTTAATTTTGTTAGAGCGCCTATATTTTGTTTAGCTATGTAAATCCTAAATCTTAAGGTAGACAAGAAAATATTAATTTAAATATTTTGATTAATTTCTAAATAAATAGATACCTAATCTTAAAACAAATAAAATCTTTTTTATGAACAGTTTTACAAACTTCAAATGCGCAGTAGGCAAAACTGTTAAAATAATTTCATTCACTTACCTTACCGTTCAAACCCACAAAACTCAATCGTCTTACAGTTAAAAGAATAAAAATTGTTTTCATCTTGATTTGAAGCAAATTTGCCAGAAAAAAAAATATTTTAACGCATTTTCCGTTTTATTTCTAGGGAAATTGATTGTTCAGTCATAGAGAAAGAAATACTTTTTATAAAATTCCAAAATATGATTGTATATTCAGAATAAAAAGCAGTGTTTTTTTTCTGACTCGAAATTATTTATTTATGTTCCTTTACGCGGAAAAATAATTGGCATGTGCTTATTGTTGAGAAAAGAAAACATTTGATTTTCAATAAAACATACTCTAATTGTTTCCGACTGTGTCAACTTTATGCTGTCGAATATTTTTTATATGCCTTGTCTACGCACAGCATTTATTGTGTATATAATTTTCTATTTCTATAAATTATATGTCTTTTGTAATTGCTTATTGTTTTGGAAGGAGACACAAAAAAAATTTACTGTTAAAAATTTGTTGGAATACAAATTAATCAACTAGAAATGCTGTGTGCATAATGAATTTGATTTCATTTATGGTTACAAACTTCAAACTGAATTGTACAATATCATGCAGTGAAATAAGAAAGTCCAACATTTTTTCTACTCCACTTATTACCCCCGCCGTTAGATGCTTGATATAATGACACTTATATTAATATACACAAGTTGGTGACAAGTCAAAACACATTTATCGATAGTTTTTTCTACATATGTTAAAGTCAGTCAACAGAGGTGTCAAAAATAGAGAGACAACAAATATCTTTTGGAATCTTTATTTAAAAAAAAAAAAAAAATAATAAAATAAATTTGTTTATTGTGTATTACATCCGCCATTTATGGCTGCTTCATATTTTCAAGACCATTTTCTTCATTTTATTTATGAGAATTTGATTTTCAATGGGGGGAAAAGATGGTCGTGGAAAGATATTTTGTGGATAAATAAATGTCACGCTCAATACTTGAAAAATATATATTTTTTTTAATTTTAAATGATCTGAAGCAGGTTTTCAAGTTTGAATTATTGTTAAAGATTAGCTAATTATTTTAATTTTAGAGAGTTTTCACACAGGCTGTCAAAATGATCATTGCATAATTGTAGAAAACTTAATGAATATTTAGGTGTGATCAATTTGTGATCCACAACAAATATTTTGAAAGATTTAAGCAGTTTAATTGTCAAAAATCCATTAAAAATCGTTTCATCATTATGGATGACATATGAAAGTCGCAGTACTTATAATTTTTGTTTAAAGTAAGATCATCTTTAATATTTAAATAAGGTAGTGATGTCCGAACTTTTTTGTAGCATGATACAATTTTCAATCAGAAATTTTTAGCAATGCACTATATTTTTATAAGACTTAAAAAAATAGATGCCAAAAGTACCCAAATAGAAGTTTTCATGACTTTTTTAACTAATCTGAAGTCTTTTTAGTAAACAATCCCAACTATCCAAATCAATACAGCAATCTTTCCTGAATTTCTATATCACAATAAATTTATTGAAATCATAGTTACTGACTTACCAGACACGTCCGACATATACCATGCACTTTTAGAGGGGTTATGGAAACCAATCATTATGGAGGGTCATTGTGATATGTATGCTCAACAATTCAGGCTATTACTCAAACAATGATTCTCAAAATTTTCAGAAAAAAGAATGCACGATAAAATTTTTTTGGGGAACATTTTAATGGCGTGTTGTGCATGAGTGGATATCGTTTATGAAATCAACCAAAAAAATCAATAACCGGCACATTTGATGTAACTCAATAGCATCAGTCAAAACATAATTTGTCATGCATTACTGAAAGATTTTTTTCGGTACTTTTTTCTTCTTCAATAAACAACAAATTTGTAGATTTGACCTATGAACGATTTAAGTTAATAGGATATCAAAAACATGTCGTTCACGATTCATTATTGACCCAAATTTTCTTAAACTTGCAAGTGTAATAGATTTCAAAGATGAAACAATGGCAGTAAAACGTGATCATGCTTGTAAAATGGTCATGAACATGGTGAAAAATTGTGGTCTGAGTTTAGGAAAAAATGTTCATCACTTCTAACTTAATCTTAAATTGTACTTAGATATTAACTTTAAACAAATTTTAATGATTTTGGAATTTTTTTGTAAAAATTCTTGTTTAAATTTAAAAAATCTTTATAAAATTTAACTCAAATATTTTTCCAATGTTTCATCCAAAACGTTTAATTTTCAAAAAAAAAAAATTGCATCGAGTTGAGATAAAATTTTAAATTTAATTTTCAATCAATAATTTTTGCAAATAAAGCCTTTTTTACAGTCAGATTTGTTACAACCGTCGATAAATATATTTTTCTAAATTTCCTCAAGTCTTTGCACAATTTCTACCTTTTTATACAAAAGTTTTTGGATCCAGTTATGCCACAATTATGCCATTTGGAAAATTATCAACTTTAAAAAAATCGACAACTTTAAAATCAAGAAATTTTTTTAAAACTGTTTTAGATGTTTTAAAATTTCTAAAATTGAATTGAAATTCTTAAAATTGGATTGAAATAAAACTTTCAATTATTCAAAATTTTCATTATTTGAAAACTGTTCATGAAATTTTTTGAATATGTACATAAATATTATCCATAGCATTCCACAAACATTTTTCTTCTCTCAGTCTATCGTATCATAACAAACGATGTCTATATTTATGTATAAAAGCAAACATAAACGTTTGAATCGATTTGCCTATTTACCAAAATTAGAGGTGTATACTCAACGTATTGTTACAACATTTATTAAAACTTTAGGAGTCGCTGTACAACATGTTGAAAAATAAAATATTGAAAGCATTTATTATTCATTTTGACTATATTCATCGTTCAATTTACATTTCATTCAATTTGTGTTTCAAATATTATTTTTTAAGTGTTTAAAAAAATTGTTTCTAATTACAATGAAATGCGATTGGTTAATAAAAAAAAAAATGAATTCAAAGAATCGAGCACAATTTTAAGAATAATAGAAACTATTACTTTGTGGATACGATTGAAATATAAGAAGGATGAGGGAAAAAAAGAAAGAACTTTTAGGAAGTAAAAGAAAGATCAAGAGATTGCTTTAGTTTCCTTCATTTAACAAAAAAAAAAAACTCTCGACACACAACAACAATAAAAAGAAGCACAAAAAGTGGCAAATTTCAACAAGAATACTTTATTCTCTTTATTTTGTGTGAAATTGCAATTTTTATTATGTTTAACAATTGACATGAAACCAAATTCTCAACTGATTATCTCATTCTTATTTTTGGTTCTATTTTGATTACATTTCATTCTTTTAAAATTTATTAATAATACTCAAGCAAGAAAAGAAGATTTAAAATGAAATTTTCGTCAATAGAATTTGATATTATTAGGTCTTTTTTGTGTATTGACAATACGATTAACAAGGATCATTTTCTATTATCCTACAACAACCACAAGTTGTAATCCGAATATCATTCATCTCATGGGATTCATCGACCCCTCAAGTACGTTTCAATATGCTCATTGCTGCTTATTGCCTCAAGCAGAAAATTATTCTCAATTGTTGTATTATTATTTTTTTGATGTTTAATAATACGAAAAATACGATATAATTACTGTATTATTTATTTTAAGTAAGAATTAAAAAATTTCTCCGATTATTATTTTTTAAATAAAATGATTAAACAAAAAAAAAAAGTTGTTGCAAAGTTAATTAAAATTTTATGTAAATCTCATAATGGGATTAAGAATTGAACAAAAACTCATAGAATAAATGTTATTTCATCAAAGGTATTCATAGGTATCAGATTAAATGGAATTTTCAGATACTGTATGGTTTCAGCTAGCACAATTTTAAAATAGTTTATAATTTTGACTTTTGTATTTTTTGAAATTTCATAATAATTATTTCGTATCATTTGGTATCAGTCAATAAATAATAAAAATTTAAAGATGTTGCAATATTGTAAATTAGCTCAATTTAATCGAAATATCTTTGGATTGAAATAAAATGAATTCTCTTAAAAAACTTTAGAAGTTAGAAAATTTATGAAAAATGCAATTGCATTCGTTAAATTTCGCTAAATTTTCAATTAAACTAAACAATCATTAATCAAAGCAAAATGATTCAAATTAAAGCAAACTTTGGAAACAAGTGCCTGACACCTAAGAAATGTTGAAAAATTTGTATTAATTTCATAAAAAAAAACCTTTAAATGTAAAAATTGTATGAAAATAGTGAAAATTATTGAAAATTAAAGAAAAATTTGATAACTTTGAAAAAGAAAAAATTTCGTGTAAATTTATATATTTTTATTAGAAATTTCGGTCTCTGAGAGGCCTGGCTTGTTACTTCAAAATATTTTGACTGAAATTTGAAAATTTTTAAAAAAATTTTTTTAAAAAATTTTCAAAGAAATTTTCAAGTTTTTTTTTATTTTTTTTAAGTTTCAGAAAATTTCAAAAAAATTTATTTTTTTTGGAATCAATATAATTTTCGAATTCAACGTAGTTGCAAAGTAGTCAATTTTTGAATAATGCAACCCCTACAATATAGTTAGTTCCATTTCACCAAAAAACTAGATATTAATAGCTTTAAGAGTCTTCGTGCTGCACAATATGGTGTCTGTGTACTGAAATGAATAAAATGATAAGCCTCTTAAAGAAAAATATTTTATGTGTGTTTTTTCATTGTATTCATGGAGTTGTTCCTTCTCTCTTTCCCATTCTGTAAAGGAAGAAAAAATGAATTAGTTTTTGCATTATATCGAGTCTTTTAAGGAACAAAATTGCTTAATAATTCAATTTACACACAGAGCGTTACAGATACTTTATTCTCATTTTTCAGAAACATGCTTCTTCCCTTTGAAGTCAGTTTACGTCTGATTGTGCCGAGTTGGTTGAAAAGTGAAAATTTGATGTCGGATATCACAAAAGGAATTAAAAAACAAAAATTCAAAATTATATGTTTCTCGTCTCATTTTAAAAGCGCACTAAATATTAAACATATCTTTTAAAATAATATAATTACTCAGCATTTTTTGTTGTTCTGTTGTTGAATTCTTTATATACACACTTAATAGAAAAATAAACAACATAATGTAAGAGAGAATGGATACGACCTGAATGGATCGATAGATTATTGTTATTCTTTTCCAAACACTTATTAAATTTCAATAAAGGAGAAGATGAATAATAAAAAAAAAATATAATTTAATATTTCTAATGAACACAACAAAAAGAAATTGTTTTAATAACAGTTTTCAATGAATTTACACACTTGTCAGTTTCGTAGAAAATCTCTTACTTTTTTATCTTTTTTTTGCAATAGAAATGTGCTCTCAAACTTGAAGATGTTACTATTTATTTATTTTTTCATCATAAAATCTTCAAGTGTTTAATTTTCTTACCTTTTTTTCCGTACCTTCATCGATACACATTAGTTTGACACATTTTAAGTATACAAGTGTCACTGTATTGATTTCATAGTAAGTAAGTAGCTAAATGGGTCAGAAAGTCATGTGATTAGAGATAAACTATCGATACCAAGCATTTGTTTGAAGCGAAAATTGTTTATTGCATGATTTGAGTTTCTTCATAAAGAAGAGATTAAAAAATTTGGCTCAATTTAAAAATGCTAAAAAATTTATTTAGATTTTAAAAACATCATTTAAATAAATTAATAAATTTAATATTAAGTTTAAATTTTACAAAAATAATTTGAAATTGAACAAATTTAAAATTCTTAAAATTTACAATTGATTTAAAATAATTTTTTTTATGGATTGAATTTAAATTTCATAAAATTAATTAAAATTGAACAAATTTAAATTTTTTTTAAAAATAATTAAGAAAAGTTTCTAATAAAGTCAAAATTGGCAGAGAAATTGAAATTTCTTAAAATATTTTTAGTTCTATCTAAATGTTGAAAGATTATACCATGAAATTAAATAAAAAATCAAATACATTTCTTTTAAAAATGTCATTTCAGTATTTTTCACAAATTGAATATGATTTTAAGAATTTTAATAGTAACTTCTCTTTCAATTCAATTAGTTTTTTCAGATTTTGTACCAGATGAGATAAAGAACTTTTAACTTAAAAAAAGAAGATAAATTCCATATTTTCATCTCAAAATGTTTAATAAGATCCGTCGTTGAAACTTAAAGTCAAACACCTTTTTTTCTTACCCATTAATGATTTCTTACTTTCATATAAAAAAATTGACCATGCTCATTAACAGTAAAACTTTGACCTCTGCGTATATGATTACCATTTTTATTGGCAAAATTATTTTTCAAGTGGACAACAGACATACAAAGGTAGAAGTCAGGAATATAAATGTGAGTATTATTGAATCTTGACACACAATCTTGAAAGATCAAAATGTACCTAATAGAAATTTTAGTAATTTTGTTTCAGACATCATAAAGATTTTTATTTTAGCATAATTACTAGGTACTTTTAAGTTCTTTAAAACGGAAGGGAAGAATTTAACAAAATCAATCAATTCTTCCTTTACATTTTGTAATTTAATCGTCATAAAATTAAGTTAGTATGGCTGTCTGATATTAAGATCAATGAATTTACCGTGAATTCTGGCAGTGTGCAATGGAAAACTTTTGCATATTTTTTTAATACATCATTTTAAGCATCCATGTGAAGGATTTAAAACATTTAAATTACCGAAATATCAAAATTTAACTGATTTTTTAAATTTAAACTGACAAAGTTCAATTTCACAATGGTCTGAAATCGAAAAAAGTGTCCAAAATTTATATTTTGTTGTAAACTTTAGAGGTCGCAAAGTTTTGTTTGATTTTCTTTATTTTAAAAGTGTCAATAGCTTTGTCATGTCTTAATTATATATCTCTGAAAATATGAGCTTATGACATTAAGCATAAACATGATTTTTCATTAAAAATTTGAAATTGTTTCTCAAAAAATTTTGTGCACAAGTAAATTTGTATGGAAAAATTTGGAAAAACAAGTGAAATTAAAATGCAAATATCTCGATTTCCGCATATTTCCGCATTGTCAGAGTATGATTAGAAGGTAAATTAATGCTCAATCTTACGATGCATGTGAGTTTCAGAGGCTCATTCAGACGACAAAATAATGTAATTAGCGTTTAAAGTTTTGGAAATTTTCAAAATTTTAATTGCATTTTCCCTAATGATAAAGCATTTGGCTAATGTTTTAGAAGCTTTAACATAAAATTTGAGCACTAATTAAGGTATTGACAGTGATTAGAACATAGAACAAACAAGAGAAAGTTTAAAAATTTATGGAAACTTTTTCATGGTGTTTTTGTAAACAAATTTTTCGTGACTTTGGATAATTATTGACAGAGTTAGACAACGATTGGAAGCTTGATATTTTCACAGAAGATGCGTTAGTTTATGTTTTATAATTCTGCATTTAAATGATGAGGTTTAAAAGACACGACTTAAAATAAATTTTGGACACTTTTTTCGATTTCAGACCATTGTGAATTTTTGACATTTTTTTATCTACCGATTCAATTTGAATTTTCATCTTCCGTTGACTCCAAAAATCTATTTAAAAAATCATTGATTTCTTCTTATTAACACTTTTTAAAACGATGCCTAACTGAACATAAAATCGTATACATTTCAATCAGTACGAAAATCAAGCTGTTTAAAAGAATAGTATTAACGGATAAAATAAATTTGAATAAAAGAAGCCGCGTTTTGTAAAGAAAAACAGTGTCTTGAGGATTTTTGCATTAAAAAAGTATCTTTAAATAAAAATCCTTGGTTTAACTATCAATTGTGAGTATAATTAAGTGAGTGGTTGATAAAGAAGCAAAGATGCCGAGTTCAGATCCATTGCCGCCTAAAGAAAATGCAATTTTCAGGAAGATTTTGGTAAGTTTAATGAAAATATAAATTTTTGCAATTTTATCTAATTAAGAAGAATATTTTGATGATGAATCATGTTGATAACATAAAAGATTGATGCATTTAAACGATTGTCAATATGATTTATATGAAAACATGAATAGCTTTGATTTTATCCAATTTATGATAGTTTATAGGTTATATGTATATGGGGTCAGTTCCAAATGACGTCTATTAAGTTCTATAATTTTAAAGATACCCTTCTCCTCTCGATTACCCTAATTCCCTCCTTAAAAATTATATTTTATGTCTATATTAAAGTTGGACGTCATTTATGAACGACCCCATGCGCATATTAATGTATTATTTTAATATCATCCAAAATCCATAATTCTAGAAATGCTATGAAATGAAGCAGTACAAAAATGGACTGAAATTAGCAAAGCAGATTCTTACCAATCCAAAACATACGGAACATGGTGAGACATTAGCAATGAAAGGCTTAACATTAAATTGTCTGGGACGAAAAGATGAAGCTTATGAGCATGTACGTCGTGGATTGAGAAATGATCTTAGATCTCATGTATGCTGGCATGTTTATGGGCTTTTACAGCGTTCGGATAAACGATATGATGAGGCAATCAAGTGTTATCGAAATGCTCTTAAATGGGAAAAAGATAACATACAAATTTTGAGAGATTTGTCATTGCTACAAATTCAAATGGGCGATTTGGAAGGATATAGAGTATGTAGATAATTCTTGTGGTTAACAGCAGCGATAATTATTACTTTTTAAATTATATGATTTTAGGAAACTCGTCATCAGCTGTTTAAGTTACGTCCATCACAGCATGCATCATGGATTGGATTTGCTATGAGCTATCATTTGTTAAATGATTTTGACACGGCATATGAGATAATGGAAACATTCAGAACATCACAGACTGTCGAAAGTTATGACTATAAGCATAGCGAATTTTTATTGTATCAAAATCAAGTGATTCAAGAATCGGGAAATCTTGAAAAGGCATTAAATCATTTAGAGGAGCATCAAGGACAAATTTTAGATAAAGTTGTAGTTCAAGAAATTGTCGGAAGTTTGAGCCTTAAAATTAAGAAATACGATAAAGCTATTGGAACTTATATGGATCTCATAAAACGTAATCCAGATAATGCCGAATATTTCAAGTGCTATTTGGAGGCAAAACAGATGAAAAGTTCAGATGAAATTGTACAATTTTATAAGGAAATGTCAAAAGAATTTCCAAAATCATTGTGCGTTCAAAGATTGCCTTTGGATGTGGCTCAAGGAAGTACATTTGATGGGCTAATAAGCGATTATTTGAAAAAGAACTTACGAAAAGGAGTTCCGCCATTATTTGTTAATATTCGCTCATTATATTCAGATTCATATAAAGTATCGACAATTGAAAAATTGGCATTAGAATTTTATGAGAATCTTAAAGCGACTGGACATTTTACCAAAGATGATTTTGAATTGGGAAATCCACAAGAACCAGCATCTGCATTATTATGGACATATTATTTCTTAGCACAACATTTTGACTATCTGAAAAATACTCAAAAAGCATTAGAATTTGTGGATTTAGCAATCGAACATACACCAACATTAATAGAATTGTTTGTCGTCAAAGGTAAAATTTTCAAACATGCTGGCGATCCAATTGAAGCTTACAAATGGCTTGATGAAGCACAATCACTCGATACGGCTGATAGATATATTAATTCTAAATGTGCCAAGTATATGCTGCGTGCGAATAAGATTAAGGAAGCAGAAGAGATGTGTGCAAAGTTTACACGTGATGGAGTCTCGGCGATGGAAAATTTGAATGAAATGCAATGTATGTGGTTCCAAACAGAATGTGCACTTGCCTACAAACGATTAAATCAACTTGGTGATTCCCTTAAGAAATGTCATGAAATTGAACGACATTTTTCCGAAATTGTTGAAGATCAATTTGATTTCCACACATATTGTATTCGTAAAATGACTCTTCGTTCTTATGTCGATCTTCTTCGTTTGGAAAATCGTTTACGTGATCATCCATTCTATTTTAAAGCTGCAAAATGTGCCATCGAGGTTAGTTTCATTACAATTTTAACGACTTTTTGAGATTTAAATTTAAGCGGTTTTTAAAATTTCAAAATTTGAATTTTATTAAAAAATTGAATTCTAAAAGTTCGTTGAAACGATTTTTTAATATTTGGATTTTAACGGTTTTTAAAGTTCAAAAATTTGAATTTTACTGGAAAATTTGAATTTTAAGAGTTCGTTGAAACTACTTTTTTGAAATTTAAATTTCAACGATCTTTTAAAGTTCAAAATTTGAATTTTATTGAAAAATTTGAATTCTAAAAGCTCGTTAAAATAGACAAGAAATGTATGAAAATTAAATTCTAAGAAACGCACGTACGCCTTTGATTTGTTTAGCATATATTAACAGTTTTCTTTTTATTTATCTATATAGGTGTACATAAAGTTATTTGATGAGCCATTGATGGCAAGTTCAGCAGCGGAAGAAATCGATTTGGGTAAATATTTTTTATATTGTGTATTTAATTATGCTAACTAACTGATCAAATATATAATTTTATTTATTAATTAAAAAGAAAACTTATCGCCTGCTGAATTGAAAAAGTTGAGAAATAAGCAACGAAAGGCAAAGAAGAAGGCAGAAGTTGAGAATGCACAACAAGCCAAAGCTGAAAAGAAGAAGGAACAATATAACAAATCAAAACAACAGCAAAATCAGGATAGTGGTGATCCGGAAGCACCACAACTTGATGAATTGATTCCAGAGAAATTGGAACGAACTGAAGATCCTCTGGCAAAGGCAATTGAATTTCTTAAGCCACTTCAAATGTTATCTCATGGTTTAATTGAGACTCATTTAATGACATTTGAAATTTATTATCGTAAGAACAAAGTTTTAATAATGTTAAAGGCACTAAAGAAAGCATATTCGATTGATCCAAATTCTGCAGCACTTCATATGTGCGTTTTTAAATTCATTAAACTGCTTGAAACTAAATTGGCAGAAGCTGATGATATATTGAAGGAAGTTTTGCAACAGGAAATTAAAGAGGAATTGCCAATACTTGAGAAGAAACCAGTCGAATTAAATGAAGATTATATTAAGAGAAATTCAAACAATCCTGACGCATTAATAGTCGCTGCCGAAATTTTATATGAAACATCGCCTGAAAATAACAAAATTAAAGCAATTGATTTATTGAAATCATCAACGAAACTAGACAGTTTTTATTTAGAGGTACACAAATCTTTTTTTTTTTATTTCTTTCTCATCATTCATAATACTTTATTTTAAAACATTGACATTGTATTTTTAAAATTTCTAGCATGCCCTCCTCATTCATGATTTACTGAAGAGCAACAAACTAGGAAATTGTGAAAAAGAAACGGAAGAATTTCTTTCATCATTCAGAGAAAAATATCCTTATGTGTTATCCTTCAAGCAAACTAATTTACAATAAATTAATATTACAAATTTATCATACTTTTTTGCAAAATGTAGTAAACACTTTCAAATTAATAAAACCATTTCATGAAGTGAAAAAAAATGTACTTGGAAATTTCTTGTGTTGATTCATTTTTTCGCGGTTTTTTACAATAATTTTTGATTCAAATTTAAGTGCATACTTGAATTTACGTAAGGTAGCAAAAAACTTACGTATTTTGATAAATTTTACGGTAAAATACGTATGTACACTGCGTAAAAATACGTACGTAAAAATTGCGTTAACATTACGTAAAATTGCGAACATAAAAATTACGTAAAAGTTCGGACGTAAATTAAAAGCTTACGTGAGAATACGTACGTAAAAACACGTACGTAAATTAAAGTCCTACGTAAACATTCGTATCCGTTAATAAGCCACTACCAAAATACTATTAATTAAGCATGATAAAAATATTTTTTCGGTTTTAAATGACTTATTGTAACATTTGAAATCGTTTATGATAGGAAAGTTTTAAAATTTTTCAAGATTTTCATGAAAATTTTTGATTTTTCTTCCTTTGTTTACATTTCGTCAGGCATTTCGTTAATAAGCCTTTTTTCGAGATTTTTTGAACTTTTTTTTCTCTAAAAATAAAAACAATAAAAAGTTTTTATAACGTAAAAACAGGGTACGTAAAAATTAAGTAAACATTACTTAAATTAAAAGCTTACATGAGAATACGTACTTAAAAACACTACGTCAAAAAACGTACATAAACCTTACGTAAACACGTACGTAAACTAAAAGCTTACGTAAGAATACGTACGTAAAAGTAAATCTTACGTGAATTTGCGATCACTTACGTATTTTCTAGCATTTTGATAAGAATTTAAATGAAATCAAAAAGTTAATCGGACAACGAGTATCGCATTGGTTTAGAATCGAAAAAAAAAAATCATTGAAAATTTCTAAATACCACTATTATTTCAAAACATCATAGATCCTAAATGCTTTGATGATTTTCTCTATTTTAACACTTTTATTAATATTATGAGTTAATGAATTATTAATCAATTCTCGAAATCATCAGACTATGTATTGCATTAGATCAAGTTTGAAAATTTTTTTTAAGAAATGTAGAAAAATTTTAAATTTTAACTAAAATATCTTTAATCCAGAGTTCAATATTTTTTCCTCCATATCCACAGTGATATTAAAGATAAACTTTTGAAAAAAGATTAAAAAGAATCTTTGAATTTTGACCGATTTTGATAAATTTGAGTTGATGCAATTTGATATTTTGTATCTTTTTTGAATGATTTGAAAATTCAATCAAATTGAATTTGAATGAATTTTCTTATATTTCATAACCAATTTCAGGATTTCATAAACAGCTCAAAAAAGATTTTATTAGCATCAAAATAATTTCAGAATACTTTTGTAAACAAATTTTTAGCGTCATTTTGTCAAAGATTTAAGTTAAAAAAGGTCAGTTTGGTTCAAAAATTAGACAACAGTCGAGATAATTCCTTCTCAGGCTACTCAAAAGGTTATGATCCTAAATCGTGCATTCAAAGAATAAAATTCATTTAAATTTTTTTCGATTCTAAACTTTTGAGATATCGCGGTTAAATAAACCACAAGTTTATGATTAAGATAATGCTTGAATTGTAGCCTAAAAATGACTTAAAAATCTTATCTCATCAACTACAATATTATCTAACATTAACATGAATTAAATTGAATTCATTCAAGTGTCTTGGCCGTTTTTTAACGGACATTTTTATGACTGTACTTCTAAATAATAAAGAATGCAACCAATTTGAAAAATTAACCAGATTATGTTTGACAAAATAAAAAAAGAAAAGATTTTGTGTTTAAGAAATGATAAAATTTTATTTAAAATGCGGTTCTTGCTTTAAAGTTACATTTTTAAATAAATCCTTTGTTGTATTATTACTCTTTTAAGAAAATTACATGAATTTTAAATTTACGAAATAAAAAAAAATGCATTACTTAAACTTACTAAATGGTTCATAATATGGATATTATTATTATTATTATTATTAATATGGAGAAATATAGTTTTCCAAATTTGTTTTTTTTTTTTTTGTTTGTATTAAGAAAACACTTTTCTACATTTATTTTAGATTTGTTTTTGTATTGTGTGTTTTGAGTTTAAATTTATATGACTTTACGAATTAATTAATCCGAACCACTGCCTTCTTCAGCATCATCGACTTCTACCTTTTTAGCTTTGGCTGGTCTACCTCGACCTACAAAATTTTAAAGCAAAAAAAAAGATGATATATTGAAGATTTATTATATTCTAAAAAAACAAATTTAACCTTTTCCACTAGCTGGTCGTTTTGGGGCGGCAGGTTTGTCGCCTTTGCTTGGGCGCCCTCGTCCTTTCTTAGGTGCTGAGCCATTCTCTGCTTTAGTGCTTTCTTCAACCTTCTTTGGGGCTTCTTCAACTTTCTTCTCTTCCTTCTTTGCTGCTTTGGGTGACGCTGTATCTTCAGCCTTTGCCTATATCAAATAAATCACCATAAAAAAAAAATAGAAAAAAAATTTGTAGCGTCACTCGCATAAAAATTAATTATTTTAATACCTTTGCTGGGCGGCCGCGTCCTTTCTTTACTGGTGCGTCAGACATTGTTGCTATAAAAGGTTTGAAAAAATACTTTTAATTAATTTTTTTTCCAACAACAAGCTGATCTTAACGATAAAAATGGAGTAGTACTGATTTAAATATGGCGACATTTGATTGGGAAAATTTGTTGATACTTTTTAAAAACACTATTTTAGCTTGCAATTCATAATTTTTCAATTGTATTTTAATTAAACTTACTTTATCGTTCGTTTCTGAATAAAGTTGTATATAAATTTAGATTAGATTTGATGTATTTTATTTAAAACTTGGAAAAGAAAATTTCCTGCTTCCTTCAAGTAACTATTCTTAAGAACACATAAATGAATTTTTATCACACAATCTCAATTCTTAATGTTTATTAATTGACATTTTGGCCGCTTGGCTGTCTTTCTCTTATTTATTTCAATTTATTTATTCTTTACTCTTATTTTATTTATTTTTTATAGATTAAAAGTTAATTTAAATTTAATTTAATGAATTTGTTAAAAGTTTTAACCAAAACAATAAAAATTTATAAATTCATAAAAAAACTTAATTTTACTCACCAAATTTACAATTTTTATTACTTTCTCGACTTTTAAACTCGTTAATACACTTAATTATCGATAATTTTCGATTAAAGGATGTTTAAATACTAATTAAAATAATTAATTTAATGAAATTTTTATGAAACGTAATGAACGCGTTCGGGTCAAAAGTGCAAATGAAAGAGTCTAAAAAGTTTTTTGAACTTGATCAAAATTTTTAAACTTTTTTGAACTTTCCAAATTTTCTTAAATTTTTAAATTTCATTTGACAGTTGAATTATGAATCAAAGAATTAAATTCTAAAATAAATTTATTGAATAAAACAGAATTATAATTAATTAATAAGATCCCATTAGAATCTATAAAAATGTTAGAAAAAAATAATTTTAATGAATGCTTTTAAAAATCTGAAAAAATTATTTTTAAACTATAATTGCCATAAAAATCATATTAATCATAGAAAATCATGATCCAGTATGGAAAAAATTAATTTAAAATTATTTTAAAATTAAAAATGTGCTCACTGATAAGAGCATCAGAATAAGCGTTCCATACACAGTTTAATGATTCGTGCATTTGTTACTTTATCGGCGTGAATTTTAAGGCGCAATCTTTTTAAATTTTAAAAATACGTTACAAAAATTAGAGTTAAAAATTGTAAAAATTGGTTCCGATTATTCCTTAATATTAATTAATTTAAATAGTAATCCAAAGGTATATAAAGTATAATAAGAGTATAATAAGATACATGAATCTATAAATTTGACATTAAATAAGCAGAACGACTAACTGATCGCTAAATTTTAACTCATTTAAGCTTGTCTGCTTTTCGTCATTTCTAAAATCCCCCTAAAATATTCGAGTTTTGAGAAAAACACAAGAAATTAAATTGTTATTAAAAATTAGATAAATCAAGTAGCTCTGAACATAATATCATCATAAAGAGCACATAAGATGACCACACAGAAGCCCACCTACGTTTTAGTGTCAGATTCCAATGGTAAGTCATGAAATTTACATTTGAAAAATTTTCATTCAAAAAAAAAATTTTATTCGATCATTAAGTTGTGCACGAAAAAAAAATTGTGCATTTTCCTAATGGCTAAGACAAGCTTTAGCTGTTAATTACAGCATCAATATTCTGCTTAAAAATGGCATTAATGCATAATGCTTCTAATCTGGATGTTTGGATGTTCTGGATATTGATTCTTATAATTTAGTTCCATAAAATTGGATGATGTTTTTCGAAATCCTTTTTTTTACATCCATTCCTTCTCATTTCGTTCATTCCTGCAAGGAATTTTTTTTTTCGTTCCTTCAAACCTCAAATCTTTGAATGTGCTTTAGTTCATTTTTGATACTCATCAAGTTAGGGCTTTTATGGATCATAAAATTGACTAGAACTAATTAAGCTCTAGCTACATATCTCTTGCGTGCAAATTTCTTATCAATATTTTACATAAATAATTATAGGTAAACAACAATTGATAGCAACATCATCAATTACTGTCAAAAAAGAGAGTTTGACATCGCAACAAGTAAGTCCAATCAATGCCAAAAAATTGAACGCGCGAAATAACTTTTCAATCCATTCTATTATTTCTCAGGCCTTTTCATCACAAACACCTCATGTTGTGTATCAACAATCATTACAAAATTACAATAATGCTTCGTATGTGGTACGTACCCTGTATACATGTTCTGTACTTTTTATGTCTAATAATATTTTTAATAATTTTAATTTGTAGAAAATTGAAAAGGTAGCACCATCAGTTATCACATCAGCTAAGCTAACAAAATCAGCAGAAAGACCAACAACTTCAGGGAAATACACAAACGTACGAAAAAGGTATGCATAACTCTTACATATCTAATAATTGAATTTAAAAAGTAAAAAAAATTTCATTACAGTTTACCAGCATCATCATCAACAGTACCTTCAAATCTACTACAGTCAACATCATCAAATCATCATTCGGTAACAAATTCCACAGCTTTTAAGAAAACAGAAAGAAAGAGAAATGAAAAGCCTGGGAAGGGTTTACGTCATTTCTCAATGCGCGTATGTCAAAAGGTAAAGGAAAAGGGCACAACATCATACAATGAGGTAGCTGATGAATTAGTACTTGAAGAAAGTGAGGATGCAGGAACATCAGTTAATGGATCATATGACCAAAAGAATATCCGTAGACGAGTTTATGATGCTCTTAATGTTCTCATGGCAATGAATATTATTTCAAAGGAGAAAAAGGAAATCAAATGGCTTGGATTGCCTACATCATCAGTACAAGAATGTGAAGAAATTGAATTACAAAATCAACAGACTCGAAAGAGAATTGAGGAGAAGCAGCAACAATTAAGAGAACTTGTTTTGAAGGTTGTTACTTTTTTTTTCTTCGATTTCGTCCGAAACTCATCACTTACTTAACTTTTTATTTTTTACTCATTTCTCATTTAGCACGTGTCATTTAAAAGTCTCATTGAACGAAATAAGAATCTTGAAAAGAGAGGAATCGTACCGTCAGCAAATTCAGCCGTACATTTGCCATTCATTGTTATTAATACAAATAAGAAAACTCACATCAACTGCAACATATCGAATGATAAGTATGTACATCACTGCTCCTCTAAGATTACTGGATTACATTCGTTAATTCTTCTATTATTTTTCAGGCGTGAATATTTGCTCAAGTTCGATGACAAATTCGAAGTGCAAGATGATTTTGAGGTGTTGAAACGAATGGGATTATTGCTAGGTATTTATTTTCCATCTTCTGATCTCTTAATGGTTATTTAACTATGAATTATTGTGTTTTAGGTATGGATAAGGGAGAATCATCTGCAGAGGATATTGAGAAGCTAAAGAAAATGGTTCCAAAAGCCTATCAAAAGTACATCGAGAGTAAGTATCCGTATTAATTTTTACTAAATGTAATGGCTTAAATTGCTGTGTCACGTAGGATTTTTTACGTAATGATTTTACGTACGTATTTCTATACAATAAAATTCTACGTACGTATTTTTACTTAAAAAACTACGTACGTATTTTTACCTAAAAAACTACGTACGTATTTTTACGTAAGAAATTTTTATGTAATGATTTTACGTACGTATTTCTATACAATAAAATTCTACGTACGTATTTTTACGTAATTGTTTTATGTGAGTTTTTTCAAACAACAAAATTTTACGTACGTATTTTTACGTAAAAAACTACGTACGTATTTTTACGTGAAAAACTACGTATGTATTTTTACGTAAGAAATTTTCAAACAACAAAATTTTACGTACGTATTTTTACGTAACGAAATTTTACGTACGTATTTTTACGTAACTAGGAATTTCGATCCAACTTGATCTTGATCATATTTTCTATCAAAAAATTAACATAAACCTAAATAATGTTGACTAATAAAATTAATTTCAGTGTACGGGAATGGCTATCTCACGGAGAATCAACTTGAAAATGATATTATCGAAGAAGATTGGACAATGATCGACCAAAGTCAGAGTAGTTTCTCACAAGATTCGTCGCGTTTCGAGACATATGACGAGCAAGAATACGGAGAAGATGAAATGACTGACGATGGAATTGAATAATTCATCATTATTCAATAATCATTTTGCTACAAATTTATAATCTACAAATTTTTTAATATTCAAAAAAAAACTTCATAAAAATAATTATTAAGATAATCAAGCGCTTTAAATTAGAAATTTTATGCAAAAAGTAAATTGTTGCATGATATTCTTAAGACACAGACTACGTAACGATCCAATTCATTGCTACGTTAGTCAAACAAATTAGAGAGTTTGTTTCTTTTTTCTAAGGCTTGATTGTCGAAAAAAATATTTTTCCAAATTATCTAATTATATTTAGTGCTAAGTGAACGAAAAAACAAAAAAAAAAAATTGTAAGAAAGATTTCAAAAGAAGAAAAAAACAAAAAAACAACAAGTTGCTGCAAAAGTAAACTATAATAATAATTAAGAGAAATAAAATTTAGAAGGTAATAAGAACTTAAAGAATTAATACCTAAAAAATAAAAGAAAAAAAAAGTTAATGTAAAGATAAAATTTGTACCTTAGTTGTTCCTTCATATAACAACATTTACAGCCATAACATCTGTTCCATGTTATTTACAACACCTAATATATCTTAACGGACTTTAAAATTCGAAATAAAAATTTTATCTGCTTGGGTCAGAAAAGACGGAAAAAAGTAGGCAAAGAATTGTGAAAATTTAAAGTAGAAAAAAAATATTATTATTTAAACAGATTAGAGTATGTCTAATCAGCTAAATTCGAGTCAATTTCGATGCTGTTTTGGGATTCTTCATGTTAAGACAGCATGTATCATAATCGGAGCTTGGCATTTGGTAAGATTTACATTTTAAAATGAAATCAATTTTTTTTTTTGCTTCATTCATAGACAAAACTTTTTATTTGCGCAATGCAATTTACAGATTTTAAATCTTTTTGCACTCACATTATTGGGTATTATTGCTAAAAATCCAGCAGCTATTCATCATTCGGATAGTAGATTAAATGATGATGATCATGATCTCCTCCCAACACCAGTTTCTCGTAATATTGATCAGGACCCGTATAGAGATCATTCACTTAATCACAATGACATAGACATGGTACGTTGTTATACTTTCCATTTTTTTTTTCTATTTGTTATTGCTTACTATCTTATCGAGATATATGATTCATACCTTTTTTTTATTACAGGGTGGATTAGTTTGCTTATGCATGATCGCAATAACTCTAATGTTAATTTACGGTGCAATGAAGAACCGTCCATCACATCTCTTACCATTTTTCTTCCTTCAATTATGTGATTTTGCTATAACGACTTTAAGTGCAGCTGGTTATCTGTGCTATCTTCGTACGATTCATAAAATTATTGAAAATTCAAAGCATTTGCCATGGAAAGAGGAATTATTACGTGTTGATTCTCAAACTCTTGGAGTCTTAGTATTGTTTGCATTCGTATTTATGGTCATGCTCAAAGCATATTGTATTGGTGAGTTACTTAATTCTTTAATATTCCTGTTTTATTTTTACTAATCATGTATGTATATGCAGGTATTGTTTGGAGATGCTACAAATATTTGACAATTCGTCAAAATGCCACAATTTTATCCTACATCATTCAAGATCAACCAATTAATACAGAAAATCTGTACAACTCGTTGCTGCCAGGATATGAGGAGGCACTTAATGTAATATACCTAAAATCCATCTTCCTTCCAATTAAATTAAATATGATTAATAAAATTTATAGATGAAAGCACCACCAAGTTATGCAGCTGCAATGCAAACTCATGAAGTTATACCAACTTCTTCAGACATGAATCCACCAAGTTATACGCAAGCAATGACCATACAAGAGAATACAGAGGCTACAAATACTACGACAGCTAATACAAGACAACCTGGAGAAAGCTCTTCTACATAAATATTAATCGTGGATATTTACAGAAATTCTACAATATATATTTTTTTCATTCCCACAAATAAAATTAATAATCCCCTTCTCCTCCTAATGTAATTTATTGATGATCTTTATTTTAGATGAATAAGTTTTAATGCAGCAAATGTAGATGAAAGAAATAAAAGAAACTTAATTGAATATTATGTTATATGTGAAAAAGCATAAACTTTATTGTTTTTTTAAACATAAATCATCTTTATCGCTGACTTCATCTAACTATAAATCTTGATATCTTTGATACTCAATATCTAGGTCATGATCAGCTTATTTCATTTTATTTAAAAATAGATTAGATGAATGCACTCGTCAAATCCCAGATTTGGGCATTCATTTTGATAGAAATAATAAAATAGGAATATGGCATAGATTAATACATTACATGACAAATTTGTCTTTATAAGAATTGCCAGAATTCTTGAAATAGGAATCGAGCCATTTTTCAATGATGGGCAAATTCTCTTTGCTCCATTTAGCTTCTTCCTTAATGTTCTTCAATGATTTATCGATAATGTGCTCAGCACTTCCAAATTCTCCTTGTTTAGCGACATACAATTTTGATACCATATCATAGCCATGTTGAGTTGTGAAAATGCCACATGAAGTGCTGATCAAACTATCCCACAAGTTTGTCTTGTTTGCGAACCTACAAAAAAGACATATGAATCAAGAAGTCATAGAAATAGATAGGAAGGATCTTTATACTTTATCTTAATTGCATGCCAGTTTTGTTCCAAAAATTTAAACAATGTAGAGTAACCGACTGAATTTCCTGACAACATGCTAAAGATAAGGAAAATGTCATTTTCTGTAAAGTTTTCATTTCCTTCCAAAATGGTAATGTTGAGGAGTCGAAGGATCTTTTCACTTTGATTTGGACAACCAGCCAATGTTTTCAACAAGTAAGTTCTCTCACTTTGTCTACGCTCTAATGGGAAATTCATGACTCTCTTAAGACCAAACTCCCATTCTTCCATTGTTCCATATCTGAATACTGGACATATAAACTGGTTTGCTACCCTAAATAGGAAGATTACAGTGACTGATATTATCAAAGAATACTCAATGAATCACCTAGCTCACTTATGACGTTCAATTTTTAGAGGGAGGAGAGAGGGGGTGGTGTCTGAGACTGCGTGAGTTTTTTTTTGTATGAAGTTTTTGTGACAGAGAGAGGAGGGGGTCTAAAAATCTAAGTTTTTGATGAACGTCATAAGTAAACGATTCCTTACGGATTTCCTTCTTCTGGATTTTCCATTTCCATCCACTTCTTATATTCCTTCTGAGCTTCTTCAATGCAAGGTCTATATCCAGCACGACATAAGAATGTCTTTGATAATGTTCTCAAATTCTTCATCCATCTTTCCTCATTATCTTCAGTTTTTGTAAGTTCTTCGTACAATGGAATCAATAATTCTGCAACGTATACATTGAATTTTTGATGAACAGATTGAATGTCATCAATATGTCTGCCAATATGATCTATCATTGTAAAAACTGGATTCCATACGATATGTTCACGTTCATTCTTCATGAATAATGTCATATTGAGAGCAGTTGCAAAACTTAATGAACCAGCATATGCCAAATTCCAAGCGTCATGCAAAAGCTTTGCACGTGTATTAATTGGAATCGATAATCTCTTTTCAGTTTGAAGGAAATTTGCAATCATATTCCAATTTCTTTCATCATAATTTACAGGGAATGGTCCAATCTCTTCAGGATTCATAATTATGAATTTATCAGCTGCTGGCATGTTAGAAATATCAACTTGTCGTTCCTTCTTCATCCATTTCATTGGCTCGAAATCATTAAAATCTAAATTGTCTTCTTTTACGATAATTACAGGAATCCACCACAACATTTTTTCTTGTTCTGGTACGTCATGTGGACGTTCTCTCAAAAATAGTTTTTGACTTACTGTAGCTGTTCTCTTTTCGTAGTTTCTTGTGACTGTTACAGCTGGAAGACGTTCCTTTTGTACCCAACTTGTAGCAATTGCATTAATGGTATCTCTTCCGTCTAGTTTGTTATCTCGATGAACCTGTTCAGTTAATAATGTCCAGACATCTTCGGTGAAGAATGTTTTGTATTTTCGGTTGACAAACAACTTTTGTAAGCCTTTCTTAAATGTTTCCTTTCCCATTGTATAGTTGAACATACGTAAAACAAGCTCTGATTTACTGCAAATTGTTTCCTGCTTCATTCCTGATAATAATTTATTTTAAAAGACATAAAAATAATTGTAGGTATATGGACATACCAGTAATTCTAGAATGTGGATATCTCTTTGAAAATTCATAATAAATTGAATATAAAATTGTCATTGGCCACTTCCCATCGAATTCACTTCCATTGTCAAGATTAAGTGCTGTATTTGCAGCAACAAATCCTTAAAAGACAAAAATCGTTAAATTTTTGAGGTTATGAATATTATGTCATTTTTATCACACCTGTAATAGCCTTGTTGATATGGAAATCAGTCCACCAGTAAGGAGAAATCAAGGCACCAACCCATTGATATGCCAATTCTTGAGCAATCAAGTAGTATGTATTTTGATTAAGTTCAGATTCCCTAAAAATACACCAGTTAAATTACATTCTAATTACCAAGCATATTGATCATACTTGTAAAGTATCAAGCCCCAATTATCAGCTGGTTTAACAGTTGAATAATTTGGTAAGGCAACAATATCCAATTTAGTCAATGGATAATCTTCTCCAAAGTATGATTGAACTGCCAAGAATGTTTTTTCAATTCTTTCATGAATTCTCTGAAAAATCAAAAATTAATAGGGCATGATTCATATCATATGGCAGATGTTACTCACAGTATTTATAAGATCAGCATGTAATTCAGGTCGAGCATAAACTTTGATGCAAACATTTTTGATATGTGGATCTTGTAAATAATCAGCTTTCTCAACAACAGTCAATTGTGAAATCAAGAATCCAAATGTAAATGTGCTCATTGGCGGTGTAATTTGGAAATGATCCAAAACATTATTTTCATCGCTATAATGAATTTGTTATTGTAAACTTTATGAATCAGAAATTAAATTATGTTTTTGGGGGTCAACAAATTGGAAAGAGGGATGGGATGGAGGTCGGTTCAGATTTATGACGCAAATAAAATAATTCTTACATGGCTTCTGATCTTGCAAGAGGAGTATTGAACAGCGTTGTGTATCCTTTTGGTCTAGAGATTGATACTAGGAATGGTGCTTTTGATGCTGGTTCCTGAAATTATAAAGCATTTTCTTTCATTTCTTTCATAGAGTATATCATAAGGTTCCTTGAATTTACATCAAAGCATGGGAACAATCTTCTGGCATTGTTTGGTCTCATAGAAGTTGCAACATAAAACTTTTTGTCCAAGCCATCAATATAACTTCCTTTAAAGATTCCCTCTGAATTTTCATAGATTTTTCCATTAAATGAAATTTCTAATCTAGCTATTGTTCCTTGCTTGACTGTATCCTTGAGATAAATTTCCAACAATGACTTCTTCATGATCTTGTCTACTCGTCTAATTTCTAAGTTCTTTTCTTTGACAAATTTCCTCTCAGGATCCAAACTGTCAAATTCATAAAAATATAAAACTTATAATCTAAAAATCAAACCTTTAAACATACTTGGAATCAATTCCTATTTCGTTCAATTTGATTTCATTTTCTGCAACATCTAAAGAATGTGAGGCATGAAGAATAACCTTATTAGTTGGTTCTTGGAATGTAACGACAATAACAACATTTCCGCTAAAAGTAGCTTCATCAACATTAGGTCTCAAATCAAGGGTATAGTTGGTCGGGATCACTTCTCCTGGTAATTTGGTCTCAGAGACAAGGGAATGTGTTGCAGATAAATCAATGCTACGTATTCTTCTTATATTTCCTGATACTGATAGAATGTATGCAGATAGCAGCACGGAAATGACGTATATTTTCCCCATTGTCAGTTGTCTATTCAAAAAATATTAATCTTATTAGTGAATCACGTTTTTAACTTCAATAACAATCAAATTAAGTCTCTTTCTCTGTATTTGCTTATTTACGACGGAAATATAATTTGAATAGCATATCGTAAGTATGTGAACTTGTCAACATGTATCCTCAGAATTAGTTGAAAATTTACTGACGTATGATAATGAGAGCGCATTTCATAGAACTTAGATTGATTAAAATTAACTTTCAGAATGGTCAATTTGGTCATTGAAATATTCTTTGACAAATGAATAATCGCAAAATTTGAACAAAATATTTTTTTCTTTCGAACCCCATTCAAATCCTGAATTCATGAATCAAATTGATTCCTAAAAATCAATGACCCTTTAAGCCATATGTAGGAAATTCTACCAGACATATTGAAAAATGACTAAGTGAATTCCAATCTCGTTCCTAGAAAAAATGTGCTAAAGAATTTCACTTTGTGATTTACTACATCATTTTCAGCGAATTATTCAATTTACGATATGATAAGATAAACATCTTCATGATTAAAATCAATTCTACATGATTCAATGAAAGTGTACAGAGTAGCGTTAAGAATATGTGATCTACTTTGAAGAAGATCAAAATATCGATGAAAAATTGCGAAATTCTTCTTCTTGATTTGAATTTTTATCTAATTTAGTTGCTGATTAACTTTGAGGAACTAATTGAAATTTCAATAAAGTTCTAAAAAATTAGTTACGACTAAGGATATTAAAAAATACACAAATTAACCAATTAAATGCTTAATTTTATCAATTTTATGATAATTTCCGTTATTTCGTCAGTAACATGTGCTCACAAATTAACGATTCAGCACCAAAGTATCTCCAAATTTCTAAGACTTAATGAGCTTAATTTTCCAGTTATTTATTCACTTCTCACTTTATTTAAAAGACAACTGATCCGAACGACTCTTAAATCCTGACTGTGATGACTGTAGATCTCAGATCTGATAAAAAGCTAGAACCCAAAATACTTACACATGCTTATCATTCGTATCATTTGATACCCACATTTGCATATCTTTTTAAAATCTTTGAATGTGACGACTTGATGCTGTGTATTTCAGCTTGCTCAGTTTGAGAATATTTTTTTTTTCAAATTCCTTTACATCCTTCATAAATTAACAAGAGGATATTTTTTCATATCAAAAGTTTCAAAATTACTTCCAAGTGTAATGGTTTCCACAAAAGAGACACATGTTGCAGTAAAAATCAATAGTCACATAATATAAAACTAGTATAACGGTGGTCACCGACGAAAGGGTATTTTCCACGATTAGTAAATAAAATCAGATCCAATGAGCACTCATAATCATAAAGTGAGATTCAGTACTAATACTGTGATTCATCGCCAATAAATGAGATCCAGTAAGCATTCATAACCAATAGCTAAAATCAAGTTAATCTTACTTAATTCATGAAACTTAAATAAGATCAAGTCATAAGGAATCAAAAAAGATATCAAAAACTCAATAGCCTTCCTCGTTAGTCACTGATTTCTCAGCTAACGAGTTTAACCACGGGAAGGTGAGGATAGGCACTTGGATGTAAGACTCGATACACAAAACTGTGCATTAGGATTACATCCTTCTAAACTCATATAAACAAAAAAATTTTGAAGGATGGGAAGGAACCGAAACTAAACAAAAAATTTATAAAGATAGGAAAGAACCAAAAGTTAACAAAAAATTTTGCAATATAGGAAGGAACCGAAACCTAACAAAAAATTTGGAAATATAATAAGGAACCGAAATTAAACGAAAAATTTGAAATATAATAAGGAACAGAAATTAAACAAAAAATTTGGAAAAATAGGAAGGAACCAAAAGTTAACAAAAAATTTAGAAAAAATAGGAAGGAACCGAAACTTAACAAAAAATTTGGAAGATAAGAAGGAGCCGAAACTAAACGAAAAATTTGGAAAAATAGGAAGGAACCAAAAGTTAACAAAAAATTTGAAAAAATAGAAAGGAACCGAAACTTAACAAAAAATTTGGAAAAAAAGAAAGGAGCCGAAACTTAACAAAAAATTTAGAAAAAATAGGAAGGAACCGAAATTAAACAAAAAATTTGGAAAAATAGGAAGGAACCAAAAGTTAACAAAAAATTTAGAAAAAATAGTAAGGAACCGAAACTTAACAAAAAATTTGGAAAAATAGGAAGGAACCAAAAGTTAACAAAAAATTTGAAAAAAAGGTACCGAAAGTTAACAAAAAATTTAGAAAAAATAGGAAGGAACCGAAACTTAACAAAAAATTTGGAAGATAAGAAGGAGCCGAAACTAAACGAAAAATTTGGAAAAATAGGAAGGAACCAAAAGTTAACAAAAAATTTGAAAAAATAGAAAGGAACCGAAACTTAACAAAAAATTTGGAAAAAAAGAAAGGAGCCGAAACTTAACAAAAAATTTAGAAAAAATAGGAAGGAACCGAAATTAAACAAAAAATTTGGAAAAATAGGAAGGAACCAAAAGTTAACAAAAAATTTAGAAAAAATAGTAAGGAACCGAAACTTAACAAAAAATTTGGAAAAATAGGAAGGAACCAAAAGTTAACAAAAAATTTGAAAAAAAGGTACCGAAAGTTAACAAAAAATTTAGAAAGACAGAAAGGAACCGATAGTTAACAAAAAATTTGAAAAAATAGGAAGAAACCGAAAGTTAACAAAAAATTTGGAAAGATAAGAAGGGAACCGAAAGTTAACAAAAAATTTAAAAGAATAGGAAGGAACCGAAAGTTAACAAAAAATTTTAAGGAATAGGAAGGAACCAAAAGTTAATAAAAAATTTAGAAAAAATAGGAAGGAACCGAAACTTAACAAAAAATTTAGAAAAATAGGAAGGAACCGAAACTTAACAAAAAATTTAGAAAAATAGGAAGGAGCCGAAACTTAACAAAAAATTTAGAAAAAATAGGAAGGAACCGAAACTTAACAAAAAATTTGGAAAAATAGGAAGGAACCGAAACTTAACAAAAAATTTGGAAAAATAGGAAGGAACCGAAACTTAACAAAAAATTTAGAAAAATAGGAAGGAACCGAAACTTAACAAAAAATTTGGAAAAATAGGAAGGGAACCGAAACCTAACAAAAAATTTATGAAGATAGAAAGGAACCGAAAGTTAGCAAAAAAATTTGGAAAAAAAAGAAAGGAACCAAAAGTTAACAAAAAATTTGGAAATATAAGAAGGAAGGGAACCGAAACTTAAAAAAAAAATTTGGAATGAAGGAAGGAAACCGAAACTTAAAAAAAAAATTTGGAAAGATTTAACCTTATTAATTTAACCTTAACAACTTTGGATACTTAAAAATTTGGATAGATAGAAAGGAATCGAAAGCTAATACAAAGAATTGGAAACAAATTAAGGAATTTAAATTAAGTATGAATTAAAAAAAATGATAACTTACAACTATCCACGGTAAGATTTTGTCCAATAGCCAAAAAGATGAAAACTTACAACTATCTACTGTATGATTTTGTCCATTAGCCGAAAAGTACAGGTGATAATTTATGTGATATAAGCAGGTATCAGCAACTTGTCTTCAAAGTTCTTTCTATCAAATTCTGCAGTCATCACTGCATTGTGTATGATTTCTTCCAACAGAATAATCATTTCATCTTCTTCGGAAGCAATGCTTATAAATTCTCCTTCTTCTTGGAACAAGTTGTTTAGGGATCCTATATCAGAGGGATGTAAGGATTCAAAGTCGACGATATCTTCTAACATGCTTTTTGTATGGAACTTACGTGCTCTACAGCATAATAAATTTCCAAATGTTGACACGATCCAATGAGACATCTTGTTCCAACTCCAAGTCTTTTTTGAAAACATACGACGAATAAACGAGCGTTTTTTGGGACCACGTTCAGCTCGCTTTAAGTACTTGTCTTCTAAATAAGACAGTTGTGCACTTTCCGTCAAACTAAGGGGCTTGATGTCAATTGAATATGGATTGGGCATGTTGCGACGATTCCAAAAATGTATGGTTTACTATACTTAATCTGAATGCTTGATGATGAAAATTTAATTTTCCTTTGTTATTCTCCGATGAATTCGCTTGCTTTGATTTTTTACGGGAGCAAAAAATAAACACGTCTGTTCACTCTCACGTCTCAAACAAGAATGAAAAATTTTTCTTGCGTTTTTTTGTGTATACCCGATTTGAAAAATGGGTTTCTTAGATTTGAAAAAAAAAAATAACGGAAAATATCACCTTTTTTGTCATTGTGAGCCAACCATAGCACCAATCTTTACAAATTTAGTCTCGTTGGATGGGAAATTTCAAGAGCTATTGTTTAAAGTATATTTTGTTCCAGTTACTTCTGCAGTGTTAAAACAAGAGACCAAAAACTACATTTAAAATCAAATTTTGTATGAAAATTTTTTAAATTAATTATTTTTTTGAGTTTTTCGTACCCAATATTTGAATTAAAATGGAAATCGAGGAACTACATTCCAACATACTCAATAATCTTAAAGATAACAAGTATCAAAATGGAACTAAAGTGTTAATAGAGGTAAAATGTCAAATGAATTCATTTGAAAATTAAATTTTCATAAAATTTCAAAATTTTTCAGGATTGTAAAGATGAATTGTACATTGAGGGTGATTACAGGAACTGACAGTTAAGAATAAGAAGAAGAATAAAAAGAGTGCAGCTGTAACACAGGAAGTAAATGTATTGCAGGTATTTAAAGTTATTCTGGATGTTATTAAGTCTATGTGTTAATTAATACTGAATTATTTATTTACAAGGTAATTGTCAAGCTGCTCTAAAGTGGATCTGATGTAACTGAAGACATTCGATGACTTGCTGCCTCAATTTTAAGAAAAATATAGATCAGTTCCCACGTAACCAAACGTCGATCAATGGAAGATTTCATGTATTACATTAAAATCTTCCATGTATCTTCCATATGTACATTCCATGGAACGTACATGGGACATTATGCTAATATGGAAATGGAAGATTTTACGTCGATTTTATGTCGATTTCACGTCGATTTTTTTTTTCAAAATTTTTTTGGCCGTTACAGTTTGAAAATTTTTTAAACGTTATTTTGAACTTTTTTTGGATAATTTTTTTTCAATGATTAATTTCAAAACTCAAAGTCCATTAATAAATATTATTAAGGACTTTAAGTTTGCAAAAATGAAGCCATCGCTTCACGCACGTGGATTAACTCATGTAATTAATTACATAAATTATTCACTTTATATATGAAACTTTTTCGGGACTTATATAAGCGATTTCTGCTAGCTTTTGTGAAGTATATGATGGCTCAAGACAGATCGACGTAAAATCGACGTGTAATGTACTATCCCTAAAATCGTCCATTTACGTCGATTTTTTTCAAACGTCGATTTTGGATACGTGGGTTCCAAATGCTCATACTTGAAGACTCTCTCAAATACAATGTTGGTAAAAAAAAACGAAGATATTGGATATAAAGTAAAGCTCAAAGTAACACAAAAAAAGCATAATTCAATTGAAAAGTGGACCATCCGTTGAAGCTGTATCAAAATGTGAAATTCAGGCAAGACCCGGATATTGTCCATTTGAAGAACGACAACTTTACTCGACAGAGAAATTGAGTGACAAATCACTTCGAGTGACATCCTATGTATGCAAAAATATGGCATGAATAGTGAATCTAGACTTGATTCCGTTTATGAGTAAACCAGAGTAAACAAAATATGATTGGAGTGCATAATAATAACAATGGAACAGCTCCTGAAGAATTGTGTACATTTTATAGAACTGAAAAATATTGAACTTAATCACCAATCAAATCAGCAAGTGGAAGAGGAATGTATAGACCAGTATGGACTAAATTTTTTATCAGACTGACAAATTTTGCTTTATAAAAGTCGTTGAAATTCTAACTGATTCGGAATTAAGCCATCATAATGCAAAAACTATCCGTCGTATTTCCTAGCGATCATATAGATATAATAGTTGAACTTAATAGAACCCCTAATACTTACACATCACTCAAATCATTTGATTTCAATTCCTTTAACAAACAAATTGTATGAAAGCATTCAAAGATTTAGGCTTGCATAAAAGAGACACATGTTGCAGTAAGAATCAACAGTCAAACACTTGTGAAAATCGTAACGGCCATGAAAAATTCAAATTTTTACATTAAATTTAAAAAAATAAAAATTCAAAACGGCTAAAAAACAGTAAATAGCAAGAAATTTTACATAACTAAATAAAATCTCGAAAAGACAAGTTATAGTTAATTAAAATTCGTGGATTCTATAGCAACGGATACATAAAATATCGATTAAACATTTGGAGAAGAAATTGTGAAAGTTTTGTAAGTATTACAACTGAAAAAAACAATAATTATGATTTGTTTATTAAAAAAGTTGCCTAGAAACATAAATTCATAACATAAAAAAAACTATTATTTTGTTAAAGTATTGAAAAGTCTATTTATGGAATTAAAGGCTTAATAATATTTACACTGGATGTTATTTGATCATTAAGTGATAAAGTTAGAATTTTTAAAAAGTAATGATAATGTTGAGTGATCAGTGCATTAAGTCGCTATTTTTACATTCATTTTACTTACCCAATTTTCAAAAGTATTTTTAATGCATGATCAACTCAAATCCTATGTGTAACACATAAAAAAGTGCTTTAAATAAGTATATAATGTAAATACAATTGATTGTTTTAGGTGCAGCTTGTGAATATAGTAATGACTTGAAATAATGGATCGTTTAAAATTTAATGATAATGACGAGAGTATCGAGGAGGAGGAAATAATTGAAGACATCTCTAGGCCTGAAAATATTAGTGATTCAGATTTTGACGATTCAGATGATATTCCAATATTTTTAAATGAATCAAAGGATGATCAGCATGAACATAATCGAATCATCCATGAAAACGACGATTTTAAGCTATTTGATGATAATGTGGACGAGATTTTAGCTTTAGATAATATTGCAAAACATTTTACATCAACAGACAATGACGTTGGAAAAGATAGTGATATTATAGTGCCTTTGAAAGTTAGTGCCACAAAAAAGGAAGTTTCACCTTCAACAGAGGATACAATATTTATTAATGATAAAAAAGTTAGCATAAGTTCGTTAAAAAAGTTTAATGATGTTAATGCTTCACCCCAACAAAATGAACAATCTTCGCAAAAGCGAGAAAGTATTGGAGTAACAGCTGAATCTACTTCTATTGATAAAGCATCAGCTGTTAAGAGAATGGAAAAGATTAGTTCTGATTTTCTAAATGATATACTCGACGATATAACGGAAGAATCGGAAACAGAATCAAGAGAAAAGGAACCTCCAATAAAAGTCCCGCCAATAATGATGCAGGACAAAATTGAAAAAGGAAGCTTAGTAAGGAATATTCTTAAAAGTAATTTATTTGATGATCAAAGTGAGGCACAAGATACAGTGATTGATAGAGGTGCTGAATCAAATGACTTTAATGAGCAGTTAGATTCACAAGAAATTTTCAAAGATAATCAGACAGCCTTAAACAGCATAGCAACGACAAGTACAGAATATCGAACAATGAATGACTACCTAAATTCAAAGATTTTTGATGTTGATAGTGAGTTTTATGATCGTGCGACCTACATAAAGTCACTTCAAAATCAATTGCAGGAATCGTTTCAAGAAAGAGCAAAATTGACTCAAGAAATTGAAATTTTGAAATCTAAATTGGCATCAGAAGAGTCATTAAAATCACTAAATTCAGGAAGAATTGAAATATTCTCTAAAAGAGTCGATGACTTTAAAAAGTCATTATCCAGTGAAATATTAAATGCTCCAAATTTTGATCATTTATGGCCAAAACTTGAGTCCTTCATTGAAGGTGAAGTCAATTTGCTAAAAAATTCACATCAAGAAGAAATGTCAAGGTTTCAAGAAAATATTGCAAAAGAACGAAAAGAAACGGAATTGGAAATCAATAAATTAAGGCAATTGCTTAGCTCTGTGAAAAGTGATTCATCTTGTATAGAGGACTTGAAAAGAGAATTGGAGATTAAGCATGCCGACGAGATGAAAGAACTTCGTGAATATTTTGAAAAACGCTGTCAAGATTTAGGAAAGGAATACACTGAAGAAGTGCTGTCTATGAATGAGAGTATACATTCTAGGAAAATTGAGTCAACAAATCAAGGTGTAGATGATATTTTGACAGATGATTATGCTGTAAGTAGCTTTACGTAAAATGTGTGTCTAAAATTACGTACGTAAAAGTTACGTATCATAAAAACGTACGTAAATTTACGTATCTGAAATACGTACGTAACCAAAAACGTACGTAAATTACGTAAATGAAATACGTACGTATCATAAAAACGTACGTAAATTTACGTAATTAAAAACGTACGTAAATTTACGTAACTGAAATACGTACGTAAAACTACGTAATTAAAAACGTACGTAAATTTACGTAATTGAAATACGTACGTAAAACTACGTAACTGAAATACGTACGCAAAATAAATCAACATACAATTTTACGTACGTAATTGACGTACGTATCTCAGTTCCATACATAACATTGGTGTTTGTGGTAACATGCAAAATAAAACAATGACATTTAAGCAATTTTCCCTCTAATTTTGTGTGCTAACATGACTAATTCCTACAATTTCTCGTCATTCCCTATTCATGTTCTTAATAACAGTCACAACATTCCGAACCAAAAGAATCACAATTAGATAACAATATTCCTAACGACTTTAACGCTTATAACGAACTTCAGAAAATAAAAGCTGATTATGAGAGATCGTTAAAAGAACAAGTGATACTGGCCAGAGAAGATGTTCTACATGAAATAGAGAAGAACATACAAGTAAGTAAAAGATTTTTTTTTTTTTTTTGGAGAATCTCAGTTCGAAAATCATACAAAAATAATCGAATTTCCTCCGAGAAATGCTCAAGAGACATCAAATAAAATGAAAAGAAAGAAAATAAACAAGAACACATGTGAGCGAATTGTGTATTTGTGAGAAGAGATGAACGATCGGGAAGCATGTAAATTATTTTTAGAATTTTAAACGCAAGGGAGCATATGCGTAAATAAGTCACAAAATTTATTAAGTGTACATTTAATACAGAATATTTTAATAATCTTACAATTAAAAAGTTTTTAATTGAAAATAATAAGGTATAATAGTAAAAAGTGTTGATTAGATGTGTGTATACTATGTATAATATCTAATGGAAATGAATTTGAGGCAGCTTGTTTATACAAAAGTGATTTTTTTTTATTTGTTTGAAAATATTGTATTACTATGCAGGAATTTTTTTTATTTTGACGGAGATTGTTGAAAATTACAAAAAGTCTGAATTAAAACAGCTTCGTTTTTGTTAATTGTGTGCGACAATGAAATTTTTAAAGATAAATCTGTATGAATTGACCACAAAACTAGATAAATAAGCATAAAATGAGTCACAAAAGTTCTTATCTTACTCAACATAGAACTTTTAAGATAAAATGCCTCAAAAATTATAATTCAGTCAGAATAATTCTCAATCTGAGACTGTACACAACACAAGCTTGCAATTTTTGTATATTTTTATTTTAATTAACAATATTAGCAAAACTATAACAGATAATCAATTCCTTATCAATTCACATTTGCTGAATAATAAAAAAAATTATTGACATCGCTTCCTTAATCTCTCCACAGAGTTTATTGTCAGAGAACTTCCGAGACGATTCAAATTGGCCACCGGAATTGATACTTTTAAGGGAAAAATTGACAGCCGCAAATCAATTGGAAATAGCCCAGTTGAAAATAAAGCATGAAGAAGAGGTAAAAAAAAAATAATTACAAATTCCATAAATTGTATTAACTATGTTAATTAATGCATAAACATTTGTCGCTCATTTGTTATTCATTAGATGGCACGAATTAAAAGCGATAGTGATATTGAAGTGCAGAGAAGAATGAAGCGACAAAACAATTTTGATCAGCACCGAGATCTTGGAAAGATTCTAAATGAAAGAGACAATTTGAGGGAATTATCATCGTCATTAAGATCTACACTTTGTGAGCTGGCAAAATGTTTTAATCAATACGATGAGGATCTTAATATAACAATCAATTCAACTAAAGATGAGCTAAATATATCAACAGTTTCATCATCTACAAGAAAGTTATTGACTTATAAACCAGACATATCAAATTTACTTGCCATTGTTGAAGATCCCAAGCTATTAGATTACATTTCTGATTCTCCAGATAAACAAAAGGAAGGTTCTGTTCAAATTAACATTTTGGATTGTTTAGATCGTTTAAAAACAGAATCAAATTATATTCTGGAATTATCAGAGCAAATACAACGGCAGCAAAAGGCATTTGCATGTATAGAGAAAGTAGACGATAACAAAGCCGACAGTTGTGAAGAGGAAGATGGATTGAGGTGCCATTATCAATCGTTAGAAATGTCTAATAACAAAAATGATGATAATAAGGGAGATAATTTTTGTAAGGAAGCTCAAAGTTTACCGATATTCCTGAACGGAATGAACAACGGTTACGGACCGAAAAAAATTACTGAAAATGGAGTCAAGTTTGAATCTCCATTAATTCAGAAGGAAGAATATACTGAAGGATTTGGTACAATAAGTCCAATTCATAAGCATCACAAATCCTTGAAAAGTGTCCATAATAAAGCAAAGGAATTGCTTGCAGAGCCAACAAATTTCGATAATGCAGTCGTACTCTATCAGTTAATTGAAGACTTTTGTCGTGAAACTGATTATTTCATTGATAGTGAGAAGAAGTTGCGTGAAGACTTACAGAAACAGGTATGGAATGACTTAAAATTTAAAGTTTATAGCTAGAAAAATTGAACTTAAATCTAACGGTCAAATTGAATTTGAAAATTTAAAAATTGAACTTGAATTTAACGGTCAAATTGAATTTGAAAATTTAAAGTTCAAATTTTATATTACCTGAAGTTGACTTCAATAAATTTAAATATTCAAAATTTAAATTTTAACGGTCATTGACTTGGTACCTGCTCAAACATGTCATGTCATAGTTTATTGCCATTAGTCATAGATTTTTGCTAATGATGATAAAAATTTATTATTATATAGCTAGAGGTAGCTGATAAGCAACTGAAATCGAACAAAAAATTTTTGGATGAGCAAGCAGCAGAAAGAGATGCTGAGAGAGATGAATTCTCAAAAGAGCTTGAAAAACTCAGAATAAGTTTGAAGGAGAAAGAAAATAAGGACAAGGACAAGTCGGCAATTCAAGATTTCGAAAAGAAGGTAAAATGTTTGAGATTTTTTTTGTAGTAACTTCCTATGTCTATCTCTTTCTATGGCACACAAAAAAAAACCTAGATTAATTAATTGTTTTTTCGCACACAAATTTTTCATGTATCAAAATTTTTTTAGAACGTAGATCCTAAATTTGTTGTTGATTATGTAAGTAGATGAGCTACTTAACATTCATTAAATGGTCTAAAAAAATGTATTTTTTAACATTCCACAGATTGCCAGTTGCGAAGAGCAAATTAAAGAGTTAACGGAACAAGTCGAGAGCTTGTCAGTACTTAAGAATAAATCAGAAGAAGATCTCAAGGCATCGATAGAAAAAGTTTTTGATTTACGAGAAATTATAAGCGATTTGGAGTCACAAATTCAGACGAAAACTCTCAACGAGAATGTTTTGATGGAAAAATGTGAAAAGCTTGAAAAACTTATTGACCTGCAAGATGAAAAGAATGAATCGAATTTGGATAAAGAAAATGAATATATTGAAAGAATTAAAAGCCTTGAAGATCAATTGAAAATTTTGAAACCATCGAATGAACAAAAATTGCTTTATGAGCAGATGACAAGCCATATAAAGACCATTGAAATGTTAGTTGATCGAAAAACAAAGACTTTGGAAGCATTTCATGCAATTTCGTCAGCTGGTTCAGTTACAGCATGCAGTAGTCCTTCAGAAGATGTTTCAAAAGGTTTTGATCTTGATGGATCTGACAGGAGTCCTTTAAAGTTATGGAAGGCACCGGCTGATGGAATTTCATTGCCATTTGATGAAGTTCAGAAGGTTTTAGATAAACTATCAAAACACAATCGAATGGAAGAAGCTACAATTAAGAAAGTGACAGACCTAGAAATGACACTGAGTGAGATGAAAAGTAATTTCAATGTGAGTAGCAAAAATTTTTATTTTGATTTATATAAATTGATAATAGCTCATGCCTGCATATACATACAGACACATACATCAATTTTTCTCTGCTTTTTTGTTGTTGTTTTGTATGAGAATGAGAAGCGCTTACATTTGCATGATTTTTTTCAATTTATTTAATACACAATTTCTTTTCAATTCTACAATTTGAGGAAGTCACTAGTATTTTTGTGTTTCTCGATTTTCTCTCAAGTTCCAAGTCATTGAAATAAATTTTAATTACACTATCCCATCATTCATTGCTGACTTATTATGATAATAGTGTTCACAAATCGTAAAAGTTGATGAAAAATGGAAAATTCTGGCAATATATTTGTAAGTAGAAAAAAAAATGGATGGATGTGATGTGATCATGAAATGAATATTTTTCGGCTTCCGCAATTTCAATTTTCTTCTCATATATACAGTCATATGCTTACTCTCTCATGGATTTATGTGTGATATTATTATTTTTAGAATGCATGAGAATGTATTTAAAGAAAGTGTTTTGTGAGTGTGAACCCGTATTTATTGTAATTTGTTTTTAACGTAATTTTTTTGTTAGACGCTAACTGTAGCATTTTGTTTGTTGTGTCTAGTTCTTCATTTTATTTAAAAAATTTCATGCTTGAATCAACGGTCAAAATTTATTTAAAATTCAACTGTCAAAACTTTTTTGAATTATTTTTGACTTTCAAAAATTCAAATTTTAAAATAACGGTTAAAAACAAAAAATACTTTTAATCCACATATAGACTTTCTTACTTGTTAAAAATATGTATTTCCCGCAGCATGACTTTTCTCTCGCACGCTTATGCTATATGCTAATGACAGCAAACAAAAATAATGACAGCAATTTATTTTTCTTTCCCTCAATTCATTCCAGGAACTGCAACAAGAGAAGGATATGCTACAAGATCGAATGTCAGAGCAATTAATAAAAATATCTTCACTACAATCGAGACTTGATGAACAGAGAATTCGTGCGGAAGAACTAAACAAACAAAGTACATCAGACTTGACTTTGAGAGTTCATGATCTTCATAATGAATTGTCCAATTTGAAAGAAATTCTCACGGCAAGAGATAAGCAGATATCAAATTTAAATCAATTGCTTGAACACAGCAAGACAATTATTGAGAAACAAGATCAACAATTGGCACAAGGAAGTGATAGTGATAAGTCATTTTATGAGAAATTGAATAATGATTTAAAGCATAAAGACAATGAAATTGAGACACTTAAACATAAAATTAAAAATGAAATGATAAATAAAGCCATGATTCCTGATCTGATGGAAACAATGATTGCCGAGAAGAATGAAGAGATTGATAATCTTAAGGAACAAATTTCAATGATGACAAGTAGCTTAAAGTCAAAGCAAAGTTCTCAATTGAACAATTCTAAATTCACTGGCAGTAGTTTTCTCACAATGATATCTGAATATGATGAACCGGATGTCCTTAGAAAAGCTGCACAGCCACAAAATCAATTTAACTTTACTGAACATAAAATGGTGAGTTTAACGAACTTTTTAAATTTAAAATTCTTTCTTAAATCAAAGTTCAATTTTTGAACTTTTTCAAATTTGAATTTTAAATGACCGTTGAAATTTAAAAATTCTCTTGTTATTCATAGGATGAATTAAAAGTAGGAGATTTAGACTCAACATCACACACAAATAATGAAATCTTAACGGATAAAGCAACAATCAATACATCAGAAGATCAATCAAACATTCAAATGCCCTCACACATAATTCCTAGAAAGATTGAATTTAGTTCAACAGATTTTTCCGCTGAGCATGATAAAACACAAAATGAGTTAAAAAATGCTAATGAAGAGATACAAAAACTAAAAACAACAATTGATGATCAGAATAAACAATTAAATGAGCTAAAATTAGAATTAGAATCAAAAATTAAGCTATATGAAGATATTAAAATGGAGAAAAAAGCTATTGATGAGGAAATAGAGAAACTCCAATCGAATATTATTAATTCAAACGCCCTTGAGAATGAATTAAAAAAGAAGGAAGGCGAATTGACAAATTTTATGTTAAAAAATCAAGACTTGGAATTGAATCTCAAGTCACAGACACAAGATTTGGAAAGTTTACGTGAATTATTGAATGGAAAAGAAGAACTAATCAATCAATTGTCAGAAGATTTAGTTGTTATGAAAAATAAATGTAGAGATAATGAGCGGGTTCTTGTTGATTTGGAAAATTTAAAGAAGCAAGTTTCTTCTTATGACGATGTGATGGTCGAGAAAGAAACAATGCTGAAAAAATTGGAACTTGACCTCTTGAGTTATGTAAAAAATGAACAACAATTACTAAGCAAAGCAGAACAATGCGATAAACTGTTGGAAACGAATCGACAATTGGAAGATGATATTGAAAGTTTAAGACATGAGCTGTGCGTTAAAACATTTTCATTAGAAAAATGTAAAATTGATTTGCATGAAATGGAAAATGAGGTAGAATCGTTAAAGAAAGAAAGCAATGATGGTATTGATGAGAATATTGATCGATACTCGATAGCAGAAATTGCATCAAAATTAGATGACGAACTGAATTATGCAGCAGAATTGGATGGAAAAATTATGAAAGCAATTGAAAGTGAATCTGAAGTAAATTCGGAAATTGAAGAATTGGGTGGTAAAGACAAAATAAAGAAGCTCAAAATGGATTTGGAAGAACAAAAAGTAAAATATTTAGCATTATCAAATCAATTTGAAGATGAAAAACGACATTTTAGTGATATTCATTCACAAGATGCAAAATTAATCGAGTCAATGAATTTGAGACTAAAAGCAGCATTGGAAAATGAGACGGTTTTGAAGCGATTACTTGAAACTGAGAAGAATAAAATGATTTCATTGTCATCACATCTTAGTGGCGTTCAACGGACCAAATCTTTTGATAGTAATTTAATCTTCAATAAAGCACAAAGAATGCATGATCTAGAGCTGGAATCTGAGATGATTCAACGTCTAAAAAGTGAAATTAAAATGTTAACATCACAAAATGATACCGAAAAAGATCGTGTGATGGATTTACAGTCTGTTGTGGACAGGGAAAGAGAACGCTTTAAGAAAACGTTGTCAGAGCAGCAGAGCTACATTGATCAATTGAAACGTGAAGTACATAAAAATTTAAATGATAATCAGTTGCTACGGACAGAGATTAATAAGTTACGAGAACGAAATTATGGTTCGAGAGGAAATAATGAATTTGATGAAATGGATGGTGGTGGATATAACAATTTTAACAATATGCTGGATGATTCTGCACCAATAGCTGAAACACTGAAAAGATTACTTACCGAAAGACATGAATTACAACAGAAACTTTTAGAATATGAAAGAAGCACCAATTTAGTTCAAAATTACCACGACATGAGAGATTTGGAAGAACAAAACAATTATTTAATAGCACGATTTATGCGTAGCGAGAGTTTCCGTAAAGCACTTGTATTCCAGAAGAAATTCCTTTTAATTACATTAGCTACGACAATTGGTTCACCGCCGCACACTCTTTACAAGGCAGACTCTAAGAAACGAAAGACATTTAGGTATGTAAATTAAATAATTATGCCTCATCATCTCTTTGTGTTTGGTGTTTAATTTTAATACATGCAGTGTTACCGGTTTATGAGAAAATATTGGAAAATAACGGTCCGTCAGAAAATGACCGTTAAATTTTAAAAATTTACTAACACCATCAAAACTTTTTATACCGGAAACAATGGAAAATTTTGATGGTGTTAGTTTTGTTTGGGGCGATTTTGGGGCGGACTCTGTCCATATGACCTCATATAGATATATTGGTTTTTGTATACGTAAGAATTTTTTACGTACGTAAACCTATATTTTGAATTGACGTAACTGCAAACGTAAATGAGTAAAAAATTCCAAAGAAATCTATAAAAGGCTTCATACCATCAATTTCCATGAATAAGTAGTAATATTCATAGCAATTCACTGATCTAATTGATAATTCCTTTTCATTTATTTTTACCATTTTTGAATCTCGGAAGAAATTCTTTGTCGTTAACGGTTTGTTGAGCTTCAAGAAATTTATTTAATTTGGTTTAGTCAATTCAAAGTTAGTTTACTGACCGGTCATGCCAACGTACATCCACCTACTTGATTCTTTAACACCTCTTTTTATTTTCTCATTCGTTGAATGTGTTTTGCATGCTGTTAATAATGTGATTTTTTTTTTTCTTTCCATTTTTCCAGGTCAATTGCTCTACTTATAATTGCGATCGAGAGGTTCAAGTTCATTGCTAAACGTTGGACAGGAAAGAGAGTAATTGCCAAAGCTCTTTATGCTTCACCGCCAAAACGATCTCAATCAGCTTCGAATAATAATTGGACGGTATTACGTACAATTAATTTCTCGAGCAATGCACAACCAAAAAATTATTTACCATCGCCTACAACTACTCAGCAACAACCAAAGCAATCACAGTTAACAAGACTACAAAATTTATTTCATGATACACAGCAATAAGAAGTTTTATTATTAGTTATTAGATATTAACTTTATGAATGTTTTACGGATTTTTAAAAATGGATAAAAGAATTAAGAAGAATAAGTAAGATGAATAAAGAGATTAATAGAATTAGAAATAAATGAACTAACTGCTTGTAGCTTTTTTGTTTGATCCAATTTTTTAATTTTTTTATTTTTTCTCAATTTATTTACACTTATATTAGCATTCATCAGAATTAAGTACAATTAACATTTATTATTTTTAATTTTCTTCGAAAATTCTTCTTTTTATAAGTAAGGTATCTTAATTAATTACATAATCATATATCTCTTAAGTAACTTTAATAAAAAATTTCTTCTATTATGGACGGATGGAGAAACTAGTAAAGTCAAAAGACTGATATGAAGCGCACTTTTCTGACGTAAAACATGTCAAAATTTAATTTTGGTTACGTAGTCTACGCTACGTTAAGTTTTTACGCAAGAAATACGTTACGTAAAGTTGCTACGTAAAAATACGTAACGACAGGTTGCTACGTAAAAATACGTAACGTAAGGCTGCTATGTAAAAATACGTAACGTAAGGTTGATACGTAAATAAATACGTAACTGTTAGCTCATTTACGGAACATTTTGCCTACGTAAAAATACGTACGTAAACTGCAAAATACGTAAAGCTTAATTTACGTAAAATTACGTAACGTAAAACTCTTTACGTATACCTTTTTTTGGGTTGATCTTGCGTAATTCAAAATTCAGCGTTGCGTAACGATTAACATTCTTATATCACTAAAACCGTCAATCAAGCATGAGATTAAATCTCATATTTTCATAAACCAAACGACAAATCAATAAATTGTTGTCCATAAAAAATAATGCGCTCAAAAGTTTTTTCATCTCATGAGGGATTAAGAGAAATAAGTGCAGTACGTTTTACATGAGGAAGTAGTAGATATATGATATTTTTAGATTGGAAGTAGAGTCATATTGATATTTATTAATACTTGCTTAATAATGTTACGTTCATAAAGATTTAGTAAGTACTTTCGTGACACAGGCATTATTAATTTGAAATTAAATGGAAGTGATGTAATAAGACATAGATAAAGCTCTCTTAGTGTCTTCACATTCGTCGAGATGAGCCAGGTCGGCTATGAACTATGGCATAATCGGAATCGATTGTTCGATTTGAGTGGATTGTTGACCCGCCACTATTATTGTAACCTTTCATTCCATTTCCATTTATGGAATATCTTGAGCCATATTGACTTCCATGCCAACTTCTATAAGGATCATATTCTTCAATTATGGATGGTTCTTTCTCAATTACTTCAGTTCTAGCACAAGAACATGACATGGCTGTACAAAGGAACAGATTCATTAACAGCATAATTAAGAATAATATGCCAAGGATGATTGCAAGCCATAGCAGCCAATGAGGTCTGATTCCTGTTGCATCACATAAAGCAGCTGATCTACTAATTTCTGCTGGATCTAACACAAAGACTGTTGTTGCTGCCAACACTACATCTGACTTATCTTCATCTCTAAATGATGACTTTGTATCCACACATTTTTCATCGTCTGGACATTTTTCAGTACACAAACTCACTGAGCATTGGATATGAAGTTCAGCTCCTTCTGGGAATCTAAACATTGACGCTGTAAATGAAAATGATGAAAATAAAAGAAATTTTTTAATAATATATCACCAAAGTGCTTAACATGCATGGTCTCATCTAAACAATAAAATAGTAAAAATTTCATAAATGATACAGAAAAAAAAGTTACAAATGTGTAACGCAACATGAATGTTTACGGCCAATGCTCGAAACAAATTGTGCAAATGAAATGATTTTGTCAAGAGAAGTAGCAGCATTAAATGAAATGCATGACTTTAATTGGAAGCAGGCATTGACATTTTGTAACTACTGAAAATTCTTTTGCAAATCTATGACAGACACCTACTAATGATGGAGACATGAAATTATGAAAAGAAACGATTTACTGACAAATTAGAAAATTTTAAAGGAATCATTCATTTGATTCTCGAATTTTGATTCTCGAGTGTTAAAGTTTTAAATAAAAAGTCCGGAGGTGACACGATTTCATCCGGATGAAAAATCCATTTGTTCTGGATGAACGTGTCAACCCCTGGTAAAAAGTTTAAATAAAATTTTTTAATCGAAAATTTATCATAAATTTACAAAAATGTAGTTAGGGGTCGTTCGTAAAATTCGATTAAAATTCGCTTTGGGAGGGGGGTGAGGGGGGTCTTATATTTTGTTACGCTCCATATAAAATTTTCCGAAAAAGCATACAAAATTTGTTAAAACCAGATGACCCCCTCCCTCCCCCATCATCATCGTAACTTTGCAGATCTATAAGATCCATAGTTTCGCAAATGCGATGCTCAGCTGATGATTTTAACGAGTAAGGGTTCGCTAGACCACTGTACTCACGGACCTACAGTTTATAGTGGAATCCGAACCACTTCCTTTGATGACATTTTAGCTGTTATTGTCTGTAGCCTACAAAGGAAGGCTGTGAGTCACGTTTTTCGGTAATATGAGATTCGCGAAACAACAAGTGAAATACTTAATGCTAGTGTTCCGATTTCTGATACGTTCTGCACAGAATGGAAACCTTAGTCATCAAGTGTTTTTATTTCACCTGCCGAGACTCGAAACCATGACCGCTGCATTGGCATTGCAATATTCAATACCGAAGTACTAAGCTATTGCTCTACCAAGCCACGATGACTCACCCCTCCCTCCCCCATCTGGTCAAAAATGGTAATTTTTAACGTTAAAAATTTTACGAACGACTTCTTAAAGAAGGGCACGTGAGGAGATCAAGCAATCTTGATTTTCAGTAATTCAAGGATTTTTCAAGCCTTACGTAAATCCTCACGTAAAATTTTTGACGTACGCAAAATCTTTACGCAGAAATTTGCTTACTTAAAGTCATTTCCTTTACAAAACCATAAGTAAAAATTTTACGTATGTAAAAAAAATTCCACGTAAAGATTTACGTAAGATTTGAAAAAAAAAACACGATTTCTTTAATTCCTCACAATCTTTGAATGGAACTAAGTCTAAAGTAGGACGACTTTAAAAAACAATCAAATTAACAAAAAAATTTATTTAAATTCAACAAAACTTAGGATTAGTTCACTTATGACGTCCAATTTTAGGTAAGGAGGGGATCTAAGTAGGCTTTCTCGATTTCCCAGTCCCGGGTTTTTCGGGACCAAAATCAAAAAATTAAAACTGTTTTATTGTGAACGATTTAAGTTATTTGGAAAAAATTCTAAATTTAATTTATTTAGTATTAAGATTATAATCATTTAAACACAAAAAAATTGAAAATCTTTCATTAATGCTCAAGATATTTAAGTTTTAATTTTGATCCCGATCCCGGAAATTTTCCAAAACCGGGATTTCGAGAAAGCCTAGATCTAAGGCTGTGTAACAGTCTTAATCGATAGATTTTTTTCTTGTTTAAAAGTATTTCGACAGATAGTGGGGTAGGGGGTGTAAAAACCCAAGTTTTTAATGAACGTCTTAAGTGAACGACGTCCAACTGAGATCAATACTAATTTATGCAAAATTTAAAAACTCACCAATCATAGAAGTTGCAGTCAATCCATCACTACTTGGCATAAATCTTGACAAAATTCCATCTGTTGAACATCCACGATCATCGATTAAAGGATAACTATTGTTCTTCTTATTAAACGCAGAGCAACTCCTCACTTTAATCCCACGATAAAGGTGTGTGTCATTCGTTTGGTGATTAATTTCAGCCTTTAATACGTACTCTCTGCCATATGCTGCAACGATAAATTTTTTTGTTTTTGGCATACATTATTGAACATACAATGGAATGCTAATTTTATTATATATTTTGTATTGTTACAAGTACGAGTATGCAGACATAAACAAAAGCCATACCTAATTCACGCACACGACGACCGTCCTCGAAGAATTTAAGCACAACTTGTGAGTTGTCGTCTCTGTTTTAATCGTTAAATATGTGTGAAGAAATAAAAGTGATAAATTAATTAATTATTGCAATAATTAAAATGTGTGCTGTTGAAATTTTACTTTGGTAATGTTGGCTTTCCACACGTTATGATATAAAATTTATCTTCAGCTAACTCTAAAGTACGATGAACTCTTACAGCTAATTGAACTGATCTTTCTTCGGTATTCTACAGAAAATGTACAAAAAAAAAATGTTAAATCATGATTTAATCAAATTTAGAGAATTAAGTAGCAGTTCTTACATCTTCATTTACGTTACTGACAAGTATACCGCAATAATCAGATGCTCCTTGTTTTGCCAGTAAATTGAGGCTCATTGTTAAGACATTACTTCCATTTCCAAATGTCATACAGTAAGGATTTCGATAGTCTCGTGCATGAATAGCTCCATTGTATGGATTATTAAACAGAACTTTAATATTCATAGAACCAGCTTTACATGTCGCTGATACAAGCGGCGCAAAATCTGTTTCCTCTGTGTTAACCTATTTTTTGAGTATTTTTTAATGTTTTTCAATTCATTCAGTTCTGTTTTATTTGCGCATAAAAGTTATTTTCGAGTGCATTTTTAAAAGATTTTTTTTTTTGTTTGTGTGGAATTTGGATGTCAGATTTAGAATATATAGCATGTTGAACTCTGATGTGTTAAATTTGGCGAAAAACCAGTTTTTAATAGGTTTAATTCTCGCATTTATGATAATTAAATATCTTCTTGGAAGTTGTTTAAATTTAGCAAAAATTCGCACATTTCTCAATAATAAATGATTATTGGGAAGGTTCATGTTTTTTATTGATGAAATTTGCATAATCATTGAGAAATTTTTTAGATGCTGCATTCTTTTGATTCATTTTGAATGGAATTGAATGTTTATTGATTCATTGGGAAATAATTTGAATAATTCTACAGCAATTAAATTAAATTTCTTGAAAAAATCGGACGTACATATTTTTTTAATGAGTTGTGTGCGTTATTTACGAATAATTATTGATTAGAGGTAAATATGGCATTTAAATATTTGCTTGGGAATCATTTTCAAATAATGTTCATATAAAATTAATTTTTTTATGGTTCAAAAAATTGAAATTTGATTGAAACTACCTCCAAATGAATTCTTAGTAAAGTTTTCAAAAATTTAATAAATAAATTACCTAGTTTAAATAAATAACTTTAGTTGAAATTTCAAAAACATTATGCTTTTTATTTTTTTATATGAAGCTCATGAGAATTTGAAGCATTCTTGACCTTCTGAAATCTTCATTTTAAATTATTAGAAAAAAATTAAGAATTTTTTAAATTTCAATAAATCTTAGCGTAGAATTTTTGACGTACCTAAGTAAAAACTTTACTTAGGAATTTTCTTAAAAAAATCATTTTTCATACAAAAATTAAAATCTTAAGTTAAGATTTCGCGTACGTAAAAAAATCCCACGTAAAGATTTATGTTAGATTTCAAAAATCTGATTTTTCTCTTTTTACTTTATTTTTAGTGTCTTTTCTAATCATTCAAAATAAGGATTTCAGAAATGCTTCAAATCCATTCAAATTGTCACGAGCTCTGTTTTTATACATACGCAATAATTTTGCGTTTATGTAAAACATTTGTAAACATTTTTCATAAAACATTAGAATTTGCAAAAACCGATTGAATAGGACATTTTATTAATGTTTAAGATCGAAAAAATACGACAATTTCAAATAAATTTTAAATCAATAATTAAATTTTTTGGTAACAAAGAGTCAAAATAAGATTTAAATAATAATAATAGTAAAAAATCACTGTAAATCGCGATTTAAATCATAATAATTCCAAATATTTATTCATTTGTTTTTCATTCTGTTGTAAAAACATTATTCTGAGACAAATTCGCAAAAATATTCAATGAAAACTTCCATTTTAAGCATATGTTATTTATATCCATTTTTAAACTTTGAATGAATAACAAAACTAAAATTTTCAATAGTTTAAAATAAAATTAAAATAAGCAGCAATCTGATAATTTTATCAAAAACAAAGCACAGATTATGAAATTCTAACATAAATCAGGATAAATTTCAAGTCCGGTTAAAAAAAAACTAGATTTGCAGCTAGCGTGACCATAAGTTTCACATGAGCACAATATTTCTCATACTGAGTGCACAAAACCGTTCCTAGATTTTTGCAATTTTATTTTTTAATTTCCTTAAAACATTTTATGATCATGAACTTATAGAAAATAAATTAAAACATTAAATCAGACGTTTAATTGATTTGTCACTAAATCTTGTAAAAATGCACTTGAACAAAATGTAATTTCAAGGGGTCCTCGATTTGAATGATCGAAAATTTCCCACACACAAAATTCAAATTTTTATTTTTAACTGTCATTTTTTATACATTTCGATTTGAATTAATTTGATCTGAATTGAAAAATTTTGGAACAAAATAACTGTTCAACTCGAGGACCCCCTGTTAAAATTTTAATTTATTAATTAATTCTACTTACATTTGATATGAGAAGAAGCGATAGAAAAATTTCTATCAAATATTTCCTTGATATTTCAATCATATCGCTAATTGAAGTCTTTCGTTTTTTACGATGCGCAAAAATTTTTATCCTTTGTAATTGAATATCACAAATTGTAATGAAATAACGAAGAAAAAAAATGAACATTAAATTAAATGTCAAATATAATAATAAACTTGAAAATAATACACATTATAATATTTTTACACATGAAATATCCATATACGTAAATACCTAGTCAGTCAGTCAATGGGAGAAAAGTAAACAAAAAAATGTAGGCATACATATTACTTAACATCTCACATCTGAGGTGGATATATAGTGTAAAAAGAAGAGAAAAAAAAACTTGAATTGCAAGTATGTATTGAGCTTTTTTTTTCTTGTTAAGTGATATGATGTCATTGAAGAATTATTCATCTTACAGTACACACAAGAACTGAATTCTCAATTTTTTGCATGAATCACATTTCATATAAGCTTTAATCTTTTTTTAGAGTGACGAATTTTATTCCAAAAAATTTTTTTTTTATTCTCGACCATTATGTTGATTATGCTACACACGTTTTTGACACTGACTTTATTGTTCACTGTGTTCACTTTCTATTTTTTCATATTAAATTGCATAACTTTTTATTTTTTTGTATTTCTAGCTTACCAAAAAAAGCTCAATGGCTTTTAAATAAAACAAATAAACAACTTAATTGATTCTAATAAGAATTTTTCTTATTTTTAATTTTTTTTCGATGAACGATGGCGAAAAATTCTGTCCTTGAATACACCCACAAAGCTTAATAATTTTATTCTTTAAATTTTTCAAATTCTTCATATGCTTTTAACTTTTGCTAATAATTCTTTAATTAACAATTTTATGGTCTTTATTTTGAAATATTTTTATTCTACACACCTTAAATTTAATGGTACATATGTAAACTTCTATAACTTTATTCTTTAAATGATGTTTATTTCACGAAAATATTAGCTCTTCTGCGAGCAACAAGTTCTTTCAGTACTATAAACTCTAATAATGTATCTCAAAGGTAAGATCAAAAATTGTGTATCACAAAAATGTAGATTTAAATTTTATGATTTCGTTACGAGAAATGTGGAATCTAGTACCACATTTATATTGTTTCAGAAATTCTGTCGACCCATTTTATGCTGTATGCCTAAATTATTTGTTCTTTTAAAATTAAGTAAATTTTTTTAAACTTCTTAAATTCAATAAAATTTTACATTAAATTTGACCATATTCTATCAAATTTCCATTATCTTCATGATTCCTCATCACTTTATGTCCTAGTTTCTTCTAAGTCGCTGTTACCGCCATCTATTGTACATTTTTTAAAAATATGAAAATAAAATTAGAAATTCGTTAATAATTGTCCACTAGACGTGCACGTAGATCTCTAAAAATAATTGTTGAAGATGTAAAGATTGTATCTTATTTATGTAACAATATTGAAGCATGTGAACAAGTCACAAGTAGATTTTCTGATGATTTTTTTTTTTTTTTGATTTTCAAGGTGTCGATCATATTTTTTTATTTAATTAATTTGAAATTTATTTTACGTAAAACAAAAAAGCTTACTTTTTTACGTACGTGGTTACGTAACCACAAACGTACGTTTTACGTAGCTATAAACGTACGTTTTACGTAGCTATAAACGTACGTTTTACGTAGCTATAAACGTACGTTTTACGTAGCTATAAACGTACGTTTTACGTAGCTATAAACGTACGTTTTACGTAGCTACAAACGTACGTTTTACGTAGCTATAAACGTACGTTTTACAGAGGCAAACGTAAAGTTGTTACGTAACCTAAAACGTATCTTTTACGTAAGTAAGGGTGTGGAACTGATCAAATTGATTTTTGATCAATTTGATCAGTTCCACACCCTGGGTAAGAACATTACGTTTGCATAAATAATATACGTACGTAAAAACGTAAGAAATTAAAATACGTAGACTTTTCAAAACAACGTGACTAAAAATTAGATAAATCAGACAGAAAATTATTGTTTGTCAACACGAGAATCTAAGCTGAAATTCTAGATAATAATCTAACAACAATAAATAATAAGTAATTAAAAACCTTCAGAATTTGCGATTGATTAAAAATTTATAATTGATTTTTAATGATTAATACAATGTTGTGTTTTTTTTAAATCTTCTTTCTTTCTTTCTTTTTTTGAGAATGTAATTAAGAATGAAGCCCAGAGATGTTGAACTAAGTCACAATTAAAAAATGAAAATGATATCTTTTGCTAATTTACTTACATCATATTTTTTTTCTTTTATCTCTTCATCTTTCTTCTGTCAGTGTTAATGAAAATAGCATACCTTTAAAAATGTGTGGTAGCTGTTATAGCTATTGTTACTTATGTGTGTACTTTTAAAAGCTAAGCTATCTCATATTTATATTCCAACTTTTCAATATATGAACTTTTATACATATTAAATTAAAAGTTAATTAATCTCTTTCAATTCTCTTCTGTCTCCCTCTCGTCACGTCATTTAATAAATGACTTCGTAGACTGTCGATTTCTTGTCACCAGACCCAGTTATTATGTACTTATCATCAGCTGAAATATCACAACTCAATACTGATGAAGACTCCTTTGACTGAAATTAAAATTATTAGTCAGATAAGCTATAAAGCAAAATGTAGCAGTTAGTAAGTACCTGAAAGATTGATGTTCCATAGGGTGTTCTCCACGCATTCAAGAGATTATCTTTACCAGTCGAAACAAACCATTTTCCGCATGCTGCAAACTTAAGACTTAATACACAACTCTCGTGTAAATGAAGTTGATACTTGTCAGGTTTTGTTGCATGCAATACTTCCACATTTGAATTCTCCATACCAACAGCAAGCCAGTCACCTAAAATTAAATTCTATTAATATCAGCAAATCTCATGAAGGAAATTATAAGACGTTACCTGTTGGACAGAATCCTAATGAAAAGATTTGTGAAGTAAAGTCATGCTGCTGTAATTGTCTTCCTTCTCTGAGATCCCAACTTCGAACAGTGTTATCCAAACCACCCGTCCACAATTTTGTACCATCAGGAGATATATCAATGCATGATGCACCATCAGTATGACCTTGAAATTGTCGAACTAATGAATTGCTTTGTAGATCCCATACCGCGATATTTCCATCACTACAACATGAGAAACAGATCTTTGAATCGGGCGATATTGCTAATGCATAACATGCTGGTGCAGTGGACGTTAATTCTGCTTTAACTCTTGGTGTTGGACTTGCCAAATCCCAAATTGATAAATTTGAAGCTTCACCACCAACAATCAATGTTCGTCCATCGGGTAGAAGCTTCACAGACCGAATGTAATTATCTCTTTGCTGGAATTTATTAAATATTTTTTATTAATAAGTTGATCTTAAGATTTAATGAGAATTTTAAGCTTACCAAGCAATCGAGTTGACTGACTGGGTTCTTAATTGATGGCTGAGAAATATCCCAAACTTTAACACATCCCTTTCCACCTGTATAAACATATTTTGTTGGATTTGAAATCGTCACTGCACAAACAACTTCTCCATGATTAAGTGTGTTGATTTGACGTGCGCCTCGTGGAATTCCAGGACCAATTAGAGCATCGGGAGGAAAGGGAACTGGTTGAATTGTGCCGTCTGAGGCCACATGAAATGAATACGCTCTGTAAGAGATTGGATAATAAACGAACATTTTTAATTTGAAATTTTTTAAGAAAGTTTTAAATTTGAATTTGAAAAAAATACGTTAAAAAATATAAATAAATGATGACTTACGGTTTTCCACTCGAGATATTAGGAATTGGTCCAATGGGAGGAGCTCTCATTTGAGCATCAAACCCCATCGGAAGACCTCTATACCCTGGGTGTCCGGGTGCTAAAACTGGAACGCCTGCAGCATAAGCAGCTTGCATTTCTGCTTGCATTGGATTATTTCCATTAAGTCCACCCAAATAACTTGCTGGATAACTTCCAGGTTGTGGAGGTTTTGCAACAATAGATTTTGGTATTCCACTTGCAATTGAGGCATTTCCATTAAGTCCTGATGGTGTCGATGGTTTATCCTCAAGTTTCATTTTTGTATTTGAAGGTGTTGTTGATCCATTCGACGATGAGCCACGATCTGAGGATGATGATCTTGGAGAATTTGGCATTGCCAGATTTCTCTCATTAAGATGATCGACTTTCTTAACCAATAGTCCATTTTCACGAGGCAAAGGCGAGGAAGATGCTCCATTATGTTGATGATGTTGCTGTGCTGATGCATTCATTGGACTCATTGGATTTATATCTTCTGAACATGCATCATCTACAACCAAATCTTGATCAGACTTTTCACCATCCGATTGATGTCCTGGACCATCTTTTTCCTCCTTTTTGATTTTCTTTATTTCCTGAGCAGGAATTATATCGGCTGATAATGGTGTTCGTGGTCTATACTTTTCTGCCGGTGATACTGAATTTAACTACAATGTAAGATCAAACATTTTTTTTTTGTTAGTTAGATTAATCAATGTCGTGTGGCTTAAATGGACTGTAATGTAAAAAGCAATAGCTAACTGAAATATTGTTACTATTAGAAGGAAAAGACGCATTGTTTTTACTTGAAAATGTAACTTTAATTAAGTCATTTTTTAAAAGTGAAAAATGGTGCATCTTAAGCATAGCACAATAAACATTTTTTTACTGACATTATTTTTTATGAGATATTTTCTAATAGAGATTTAAATTCATTTCAAAAATGGCAGTGAGTCCAATCCAGTAAGCCATCGCTCGATAGTAATAATGCAAAAATTACATTACAGTATTACTTACATGTCGTGTATCGTCGTTTGGACCTTTACTGTCTTCAGGACGATTGTGTAGCATCAATTCCTGTTTACTTAACATTCCCAATTGTGGTTGAGGTGGTGTTGGACCATTACTGTTGCTGTTCGGTATTGTTGGATGGATTGGAATTGGCAGAGCTGCACTTCCTGGAATTTGTTGAGCGTGCATTTGAAGTAATCGTGGTAAATCACGTTGTTGCTATAAAAAAATTAAAAAAAGGTAGAAAATGCAGGCAATTAAAAATTTTGTTTTTTATGACTTTTCTATTAGTAATTAGAGACAGATATTTTTTGTTTTGGAGTAGGAAGTAATAGCTAGCTTACCTCTATCACAGCATTTAATTCTGCCATTGTAATTTGCTTTGCTCGTTCAACAGCTGTCAAAACTTGCTGTCGATGTTCTTGTGATAAAAATGGCACAAGTTGGTTAATTAATGCGCTTAATCTTTTCGATATTTCTGTCTGTTGAACGAAATGAGTAATTTTTTTTATTTTATTATTAATATAACACGTTTTTATATGTTTAATTTAATTTTATGATGTGAATAAATAAGGATGAACGGATGGATGCCTTACCTGTTTATGCATTTCCACATTTAAACCATATGACATTTCATAATACTGTAAATACGAGAAGAAGATGAGATTTTTTATTTTTTGAGTGATTTAATGATCAGTCATGTCAATCAACTTACCATAACATAGTGTCTCTGCATTTCTGTTTTTTCCTGTGCTAACTTTTCGCATTCTATCTTTAAACTTTAATATATAGGAAAGTAAGGAGGAAAAAAAATATCAAGTAATTAGTGAAATTGTCATTAGTGGATACACACACAAAACATTGACATACTTATGATACTGCGCTTGTAAAAAATTAAATTCCTCTTTAATTCTCTCGCAACTCTCTGTAACAGTAAATTTAAAAGGCTGAGTCGATTGTGGACCCTATATTGGATGTAAGGAAGAGATGATGATCGATAAGTCATTAATGATTGATTCAAACAAGTGTCAAAAATAATAAGTATGAGATATATTTACCTGATGCCTTGCTACAGATCCCGCATTTGGATACATCTTGTGTTTTATGAGTGTCAATTAACTTTTGATGTACTTTTATGCTTGTATGAATTTTGTATAGCTTATAAGATAAATTATTATTATTTATTTAAATGTTGTTGCTCTTCCTTGTCAAAATACAATTATCTTCAAGAACTGTTAGTAAATTTTTTGTTGCTGTATTCTTGACTACCTCTAATCAGATCAATCATGATTTCATCTCCAGATTTTTTTTTTCTTTGATGCCAAACTCTTGTTCCTTACAAAAATTTTCTTATGAGATCTATGAAAGAAAATTGTAACCGGTTAGTGCGACTCTATAATTTTTTTTTGTGCATCCAAAATTGCTTTTGTGACTGCAATAATTTTTTTCTGTTCCTGGATTATGCTTTTAATGCTCAATTTTAAAAAGTTTCATAACAAAATATTTCTAGATCCTCACAAAACAGGATTTATGCGCTCAATTCTCTAACCTTATGAAAAATTAACAGCTATTAATGCTCAAAGCAGTCTCACTGGATCTAAGTGAATTGAAAATGTCGTAATGATGTTTTTTACTATATTTTAATCGATAACTTTATCTTCCATCCAGTTTTATAGTCGAATAAAATATTTATTATGAAACTTATCTGGAGATTTTTTTTATATGATAATAAGCTGCTTTTTACCTGATTTATTATTAAGAAACTTTACACTTTAGTTTACAAACACTTTCATTCACAATCTAAGTAATTTTCATCATCATATCATACATTATACTTAACACTTTACTATTATGCTCGTTATAAACTTAAAAATTATGCTTTTGTTATATTTTATGCACTATAAATTTACGTTTTTAATATTTTTCTTTTCAGCTTGTATATATGGTTTATGCTATATAACAAGTTTCATGTCCCTTAATGACGCGTAAAACCATAGACCCTCATGTTTTTTGACGCTGAAATTTTTCTGCATCTTTTAACCGTCATTTTTCAAATTATAATTTTAAAAGGAATTCAACTTGGTCTGGTATATTCACACACCTGACGTTGCTTTGTGTTTACAACTGTTGTGCTGTTAATCATAGATTTCTTGCTAGTCAAATAAAGTTTTTTCAGGTAGGCAATTTAATTTTATTCAATAGTATATTTATTCTTTAATTTATTCTATTTATCTTACAATTTTTGACATTGAACATTTAGGATAGTTTTCATAACCTCAAGTGTGAATATATGTAAATGATTAAGTACCAACCCCTCTATATGATTAAATGAAATGAAATTAAATTTCTTTGCAATTTGGAATGATCAAATGCCAATAAAAATTATTTTCATCGACTAATCCAATTTTTTTTTTTTTTTTTTTTTTTAAATTTTGAAATTTAGGTATTAAATGTTAAAAATTTACAAAATATATGAAAAGTTGAATTGAAGATTTTTCAATTTTGCAGATTCAATAAATTCTTTTTTGTTAATTAAAATTACAAAATCATAACAAATGCAAGGATCTGAAACTAAACAAATTTTATTGATGAAATAAATAAAACAAATATCTAAAAAGATTATCTTATTTTGATATTTTCACAATCTTCAAAATCTAATTTTCAATTTATTTTTTTTAAGTGAATTAAAATTTTAAAACATTATAAATCTATAATAATGAATTAAAACATAACTTTAAGAAGAATTCTCCTAAAAATTATTGAATTAAAATAATTGTCAAAAAACATTTTATTAAATTGATAAATGGTTAATCACGTAATCCTTGCATACAAAAGAGTTCTTAAAAGAATGGTATAGAAAAGAACAGTTTTGTCTCAACGAATCATGAAATTTAAATTTTTTGCATCATTTCATGGATTTCTTCGATTTAATATTTTTTTCATTCGTTAAATCAAAACTGATTTTTAAGAGTTTCAATCAATTTTAATCTTTTAATTCATAGAAAGTATTTAAATTTGATTTGAAACTAAAATATTAATTAACTAGGTATTTATGAATTTTTAAAACGATTTCTTCAGAATCAATCTCTAAAATTGATATAAAACATTATAATACTTTCTGAGTTGAATAATTCCAAAAGAATAAATTGCTTAATCCATCAGATTAAAATACGAAAAATTTAAAGGGCTTGATTAAATATGATTCCATTCTCTCTCATTGTAATATTGATCATACTTGTAATTCAAAAGAGAATAAAAACCAAAACATTGATAGAATATGCATCAAAGGTGATTAGAACACAATTTTAAAGAGTGTCAGACACGAGTGTATGAGTACAGAAAGTATGTCACCAAAATTATCAAAAATCACATTTTGAGAAAGATTTAAATTGAGTCAAGTTTGCAAAAGAATAGATTCTCTTTCCTTTCAAATAATTTTTTATTTTACATAATTTCATTCAGTCTGATTGAGCTGTGATCATTAAATCATTTGTTTTGTGCTAAATGTGAAAGAATTATTTATTTTTTTAATATTGTGAAAAGGAAAAAAAAAAATTGCAGGAAATTGAAAAAATTCATTAAATTATGAATTTAAAATTTCTTATCATTTTCTTTGAAATATGTTTGTGTTTTAGTGCTATAAATGCGAATTCTAATTCCGAAAATGTTTGTGAGAAAGGTGAAATTTTGATTTTAAAAAGTTTTACGTAACTTGACAACAGATTCTTAAGGATACATTAATTCTGACTAAAATAATTGAAAATTTCATAGGTTCATTAGCAGTTTATCAGATAGAATTAGAAGGAAATTGGACGGAAGAAAACTTTCCTAAAAACTATCCAAAATTTCGTCCTCATGCGCATTTCTCAAAAAGCTATGGCATAAGTCACTCCCAACACGACTATCTATTTCGAATCGAAGAAGTCGTACGGCCAGAATTAGAAAAATTTTGTTTGAGAGGAGACATTGAGGAGCTTCATACTCAAATCAGCAAAGAAAATATTTTCGATGAACTCATTATGCCTAAGCTCGATGACCCAAGTAAAAAAATTGAATCGCGATTTTTTGTGAGCAGTAATCATTCATATTTCTCAATCGTGACGAAAATAGTCCCCTCTCCAGATTGGATAATTGGCATTGACTCTTTAGAAGTGAGTAAACGGTTATCAGTTTTGATTATAAACATTTACTTTTCTTTCCTTCTTCCTGAAAGTTATGCATTGATAATAAATGGGTCGATGAGATCAAACTTGAAATGCAACCGATTGATTGTGGAGTTAATTCTGGTTTTACGTTTAGTGCTCCGATTTGGGATACTGTTCCGCGAGACGAAATGACTTTTATTACTTCGCACTTTCCAAATAATCATGCGTCCTCATTTTATTATCAAAATATGACACATCTACCGCCCATAGCCTCATTTCGTATTCATAAAATTAAAGAATATATTGGCGTTAAGGATTCATCAGTCAAACGGATCCATCAAAAGTATCGAAGGTACTTCTTTGCTTATATTATTCATTGATCTTATGAGGGTTCGTTTTTTTATGACGTCCGATTTTAAGGGGTGGGTTCCGAGGTTTTGCGGCAGTCTTAAGCAATAGAATTTGAACGTTCAGAGAAAAACGATCATTTTAAATTTGAATGTGGCTGGCCGATTTATGCAAAATGTTTGAAGATTTTGAAACAGAGAAGGGGAGAATAGTCCAAAAATTTATTTTTTTAATGGACATCATAATGGGTCGTTCACTTATGATATTCGATTTTTAGGGGGGAGGGTCTTAGGCTGTGTGACAGTTTTGAACAATCGGAAGATTTTGTGGCAGAGGGGAGAAGGGGGTTCTAAAAATTCAAATTTTTGATGGACGTCATAAGAAAACAAGCCCTGAGAGCTAGAAACTTTTTAGAAATACTATGAAAAATCCATCGAAGCATGCACATCACGACAATACCGATTGCATAGTATCAAAATGGAGCGAATGGTCAGCATGTAGCAAAGAATGTGGAATCGGTGAAAAATTTAGAAATCGTACGATAATCCGACTTGAAAAGAGTCCCGGAAAAGCTTGTCCTCATCTCATTGAAAGAAGTTGGTGTGGAAGTAGCCGATGTGAATCCTCAAGCTCATCGTACTTTTCATGGTGATTTTGATACTCATTTTTTATGTTGTGAATATTTGTTTATAAATAAAGCTCTTAATAGAGTGGGAATTGTAATTAATTTGTTGGTCGTAAATAAATTTCAATACAGTCTGTTGCAGCTCACAAGATGAAAAATAATGCCTCAAAATGTCCAAACTCAGTATGGGACTGATTGTTAAAAACAAAAAAGAGATGAAATATTTTAGCGCCATTGAAAACAAACACTAGTAGCTAGCAAAAGCAAAAGAGCAAGTGGCGAAAAAATTCAACATAACGGAGAAGACTAATCCTCCTTCAAGGAACGACTTGTTAACACTAAAAACAGAGAGGAAAGAAAGAAGCTCTCTTTTTCTCTTTTTTGAATATAAATTTTTGCGAGAAAAGAATTTGTCGTGATTTTTGCCTTTACAACCCACAGGCGTCACGTTGTCGATCATTAATTATTTTAAATTTTTTCATGTATATTTTGATTAAATAGTATTGGTATATAAATTTTCTCACTCTCATATATTTTTTGTCTCTCACCAAAAAAAAAAAAAAAAATGAAGAAAAAAAAAAGATTCAATATATGTAGTGTGTATCTCATCTCGTATAGTATAGTATTATAGTAAACAGTTGAGAGAAAGGCACCTGTATTGTCGAAGAAATATTGTGATAGATCAATTAGACGTTGAAAAGATGTATTTTCTCTAACAAATCTCTTATTTTTGTTAAAAAGTGTGTATTTCTTTGTATGAAATTTAAAAAAAAAAAAATAAAATAAAATAAAAAAAAATTATTATTAAAAAAAAAAAATATTTTCGTGAATATGTGAAAAAGATATGTGCGAATAGAAGAAGAAATAATATGAAAAAATGTATATTTTTGTTGTTTTGTGAGTTTCGTCATCATAGTGTCTCGCTAGAATATTTTTTCTTGTATACATCCTCATAACATCATAAATTGTCTCGAATATGTGAAAATATGGAAATATATATATATGAGTAGAAAAAAAATATTATTATTATTTATCTCATGGCAACCCCGTTTAATTTCAAGAGCTTTTTTGCACTGCTTATTTCGCACACAATGATGGTCGAACACAATTACAACGAACGAGAAAAAAAAATAAAGCTGAAGCAGAAGAAATATACTGATTACAGTTTCTTACGCTCAAAAAAATAGAGAATATAAAAATATATTTATGTATTATCCGCTTTAGTTTCATTCAAAATATTCCACGAATATGGTTGAATCTATCAATTATCGTAACTTATATTTATTAATCTCGTCAAAAATATTTTCTGTGCTTCTTCTTCTATACTCTCATAGCTAGAATACGTATGAAGAATAAGAGTAATTATTAAGCAAATTTCAATCAAAATGAGAAAGAGAGGAAAATAATTTAAATTGAAAAAAAAAATTAAATTATTATCAAAAATTAAAGAAAAAATTATTTAATCCACATGACACGGTCGTTGAATTCAATAATTAAAAAAATATAAATATAATTTAATAAACCATCTTATCTGCTATATTAAAATTGAAATGAACAAGTAAATAAGTCATCATCGGATGATGACTAATGTGCATTTATGTTAGTTACAGTGAATTGTTGCGAAAATTAAAAAATTGTGAAATTTAGACCCTGTGTCTCATTGATGGATTAATGTGTGCATGAATTTGAAATTGAAATAAAGAAAGATTTTCTGACTGGAGAATTTATTGGACATTTAATTCATAAACAAAAAAAGTTTCTCAAATAGCAACAGTCTATAGGGGGCCGTTCACAAATGACGTAAAGGAAGGGGGTAGAGGTCGAGAGCAATAGAATTTCTTGAAAAAATCTTTGTATGAAGATTAAAATCTTTGATTTTTAAATATTATAATCTGATGTGAGCAATTCAAACACTGTAACCGTTACAGTTTAAAAACAAAAGTGCAAAAATGTCATTTTTGTTTGTCTGCCATGCAAAATTCGAAGTTAAATACCCCTTATTCGAAAATTCAAAAAAATTTAAATTCAAATTAAATCATTTTCATGCAGAATTTTTTAAAGAAAATGATTCAGTCCATGATTAAGGCCTACAATAAAGTCAAATAAATGATAAAACTCAAAAAAAAGTTATCAAATTCAAGAAATAGCGTAACGTATTTTTTTGAATTTTCAATTTCCGAACATATATATTTGAATACCCCTAGACTTTCGATAAGTGTCTGTCGAACATGAATCGCGCACATCAGATTATAATCTTTGTTTGGAATTTTTAAAGATCTTTAAAGAATCTTGCAATTTTCCTAGAAATTTTTTCTTTTCAAAAATTTTGAAAAAAGACCAGACAATAATTTCAGACGTCATTTATGAACGACCCCATAAGAAATTCAATAAAATTTATTATTTGGCAGTAACTGCCTGCCTTTTTTTCTCTCTCTCCCGGAAACGTGTTTAAAATTTTAAATTATTAACCGTCAACACGAACTCATTAACAATTTCATGAGTTTGTGCAAAACATGCTTTGTTCTTATTCTTAGCGATACTTGCTGAATAGCATGTTTAAATTAGCCAAGAACAGAGAGTTTAATGACAATAATAAAATGCCAATTCTCAGACCAACAGACAAAATGAGCAAATCTTTTTTTTATTTCTGTTTCTGTTCACACAGAAAAGAAATCCACTCGAAAAAAAAAATTATTTTCCTTTCAGTGAACATTATTAATTGAATGAGTGAAGAGAGAAGAATGTTGATTGTTAATGTATAGTCATAGCCAAAGGAATTTAATATTCAAATAGACACTAAAAAGATGTAATAATTCTGCTATGATACAGTGCTAGATATAAAATCTGAAAACAATTATTGCAACAGATGTAACACACTTCATTTCATGTTGTATATGACAAAAGTATTTTTTTATTTTATTTTATTTTATTTCATTTTTTTGTGAATGTGTGACGACAAGAAATACAAAAAAAAAATATCAAGAATAATTTTTTATTAACTTTCAATTCAACGCCTTCACACTAGAATTGAATTCATTAATCTATAAATAACAATATTTTTTTTTCTTCGGAAAACAATTTTTACACGGCCAAATCATAGGAAAGAAAGAGATCGAGATTTATGGTTTATGAAACGATTTTATTTTCCTGAATCAAAAAAAAAGTATAAAGTATATGAATATTAAGTATAAAAAGAAAATCGTCAGTGTGTGTATAGTGTGCAAGTGAAATTAAAAAAGAATGAAATCTCTATTGCAACTTTCATAATTAATATTTATTTTAACTTATAAGTTAAACTCGCGCGCGCAAATTCAATTAGTGTGGAAAGAGCAGCAGCAGCAGTAACAAAGAGCAAGAGCAAAAATTTGTTTATATTAATTTAGTAAACAATGTGATAATAAGAAGCTTATGATAAAAGAAATTATTATGATGTAAATAAATGGTAAGAAGGCACAATCATCAATTAACTTTCACATGCAATTTTAATTACTTCTTCTTCTTATTCATCCTCAATTTTCGTCTCTATTTCGTCTGCACAATTTTTAATTATTTTTTTTCCTTCTTTCTTCTTTTACTTTATTTATTTTTATTACGTCGTGGGTTTTTTTTTTATTTGTCAAACATATTGTAAACATATATCGTGTATTATTAGATACTTAATACTGAGTTGTAACGAAAAAAATGAGTAGTTTAGATTCTCCTTGGCACGTAATGTTGTAGCGCATTTCCGATAATTATCAAAAGAGTAAATGGGTTAAGATAATTTGTACCTGTTCTAAAGAGTATGTACTCAATAAGTTATACAAAGATTCTCAACCAATTATCAATCCTTCAGTTTCTCTTTTGTATTGTTTTGTTTTTTTTTTGAGAACTCTCTGAGGACCGAGTAACATATTGTTACAAAACGGTAATGCATTGGGCTTGATGGCGCCAATTCAAGTGTGTTAAATTCAAAGGAGTAAACAAGTTAAATGTTGTGTAAATAAAGCTTCATCAAATAAAATTTAACTATTCGCATCTTCATTTTTTTACTAGTTTTTTTATACGTATTTTGAAGCTCGTAAAGATTTCGGCAGACCTCCCTCCAGACTTAAACCTGCTATATTAGAACTTCATCTTTGACGACATTTCTGGTTATAAAGTCGTTCATAAATGACGTCCAAAATTACGGGCATTTTTCAGAACTTTTTGTAATTTTATTGTTCTTCACCTCAACCCCCCTCCCTGGACATCATATGTGAATGAACTATACGTACTCTAGTACGCAAAATTAAGAAAACAGTTATAATTTCAAGATTTGAACTTTTTGTTCCTAAGTCAAGTTTGCAGTAGTAAAAAATTTGTCATCTGCATTTTAATGCTAACTGGAACTACGTGCAGTCAAAGATTGAATCCGAAAAATTGATTGATTTCACAAAACAATTGACATTTCATAGAATTACACAAAATCAGTAACAAAACATGTCAAAACTTGATTAATCTTATCTCGGTCAAATTGAAGAAAAATCCTCATTCAATCTATAAAAACGATGTTCAGTAGCAGTGTGCTGCAATACGATCATTTAATTACTTTTAAAAATTACTCTTTAAAAGTTTTTAAACATTTCGAATGTTTGCAAAAACAGTCAAAATAAACAAATAAATAATCATGAGTAATAACTATTTCGAAGAAGAAAGTCAGGCAGGTTCTGAGAAAAAATTATAAATTAATTTGTACAAAAGGATTGGAACAAATTTATTTCCAAAAATTTCAAATAAAAAACAATTTTTTTTTGAAAAATGTTTAAATTTCCATAACTAAAAAGTCGCCGTGACTTTTCGGGATTGTTTATAAAAGTACGCCGTAAACCACCTGACGTTTAAACATCTATTCTGATAGATTGATGTGCAATTTAAATTTTCTGATGTGTCTCGAGATAAATGAATGTTCGACTTCACTTAACAGTCGAGTACGTAGCAAGTAGTAGCTTTTTTTTCTCGTGCTTAAAGGTGAATTTACTGAAATCTGTTGAATTTTCCTTTCAAGTGTGCCACGTGTACGAATTGAATTGGCATCATTGTTTATAACTACCTAAATATATTGTTCATTTCACGGTGTATCTAGCACAGTGATGTACAACCAATTTGCTGAGACACCAAAAAAAATATTCTTTTTTGAGAAAACCCCCGAACCGTTTATCATGTGCGGTTTTGTTCACAATTTAATTTCTAGGTGTTTCATGCCTCAAAAGGGTTGAACACCACTGATTTCTAGCTTAAATCGAGTTTATTTAAATTTTAAAAAGAGTTTGTTCGATTTTTAATTAAGAATGTGATTACTTTGTATTGATCAAGGTGGTCTTACATCTTAAAAATGTTTACTTTGATGCATTTAAAATTTGAGTTTGAGAAATGAAAAATTTGTATGAAAACTAAAATTTAGTTTTGAATGAGAACAAATTTGTGTTAACTCGATACGGAAATGCAGGAGCAACATAAAACTTATTAAATCACAACAAAGTTTGTGTCACAGTCTCCTACACTTTTCAGTTACAAAAACCTAATCAACAGAATTTATTACTCAAATGTGAATTTAAATTTTCACTGGAAATTTGTGTGTAAGACATTATGACTCATATGAGCCACTTTCAGTCCTTAATCTTTATGAGTCAAAGATCGTAGAATTTATTATAGTTGTGCTGTCTCAATTCTGATTGATTCATTCTTATGTTCTCACTTGTGTCCCATATGAGAGGAAATTCCTTGTGCAATAATTTTTTAAGTCTTAACAATCAGACAAAATTCATTCTCATATTCTCATTAACCTTCATAACATGTGCTTTAAACATATACATGAATAATGAAGATCAAACAGCTCTTAAAAAAATTTTCATAAAAACTTTTCTTTGTTGCTTCTTTTTAAAAAAAAAGATATTCAATGCTGTAAAAATCGTATGTACGTACGTATAGACAATTATCAAACAAAGTAATTTTGTATAAATTTTTTTTAATGCAGCTTCTGCGAATTTTCACTTCATTCTTGAACACGTTCGCACAATATTTAAACAAATCATGGCGAATATAAAAGAGAGCGAGAAGCTGTTCAAAAACCAAATTCTATAGCATCTTATTTCTAATTAAGTTTTTCCAGACTTCTGCTAAAATTCTTTCAATGTGTTTCATCATTAGACGAAATTCGAACAAATGTAGGGTGAAGTGGCGGAACCTTTAGTTAATTTCGCAATATCGAGTACGGCTGAATCATCTTATCGCGATTACAAATATTTCGTATTTCTTTTTGTTTTTATAACCGTTACCGTGATAAGGAGAACAATGATTTAATTTCAGTTAATTGCGAAAATCCCACAAAGATAGTTGATTGATCTACAAAAAAAAAATTAAGGGAAAGAAAAAAAAGAAATAAATAAAAATTCGAGTCAGACGAATTAAATTGTTGTGTAATAAAATTTAAGCACTGCACAACTTCAATGATATTTCCTCATATTGTGTATACAATAATAATAATTAAATCATTTTATAATGAAGAGTAAGAAGCTGTTCTGTTTCTAACTCAACTAACAGAAAGTATAATTACTTTTTTTTATTTAGTAACATATGAAATTTAAATGAATAAGGATGATCGTGCCACAGAAAAAGTCATATTATCTTCTTATGCTGTTGATATTAAAAATTAAATATATTTATTCTGCACAACAACGAAAAGGTGAGTAATTATTTAATATTATTATAGTAATCATATATACTAACATTGTGTTGAGCATACCCGAGCGGCACAAGATCAAACAAATGCCGATAATTTGTCTGATTTTATTTTCTTATACTACGTGCTATATTACCTCATGACTAAGTCTTTTTGTGGTTTGTGGTAGCAACATTCTTCTTTTCGAGTGGTTTAAAAATTTTTTTTATTCGATTTTTTATATCACTGAATATGAATTGTTATCTGAGTATGGATGAATATTGCGTTAAATTCTATTCAAATATTTTTATTGAATCTTATGTTTGGATTCTTAATTGATTTGATGCGTTCTTAATATAAAAGTTTTCTTATTTTTTGGGGTTGCATTTATGAAGACTTTGATGTTGGCCTGTCTATGATAAAAATTCAATAAATTCAGACTGGATTATACAATAAATTCAGGCAGCATTTTCCAACATTGGAAAAAGATACCAAAATTATTTTCTGTCGGAACTAAAATTGTTGGTATAATAAATTCTCTCCTAATTGAATCGTATTGTCTCCAGCTCAAAAGGCTGAGCCCTTACTCCGATTTATCCTTCAAAGATTGTTGAATCATTGTAAAATGGCCAATTTTGATAAAAATTTGATTAGATCCAAAAAAATTTGTATGAAAAGTGGCATATAAGGTGTCCAGACCAGATATCTTCGATGAGAAATTTCTTCATTTTACTAGAGGTTTAAAAGACAAAAAGCATTTAGACCAACAAAAAATTTACTTCCATAAAAAAAAATAGTTTTTAATCCCTAGAAAAAATTTCTCGTTCCGCTCTGAAACTTAGCAAATTTCAACCTTCAATTTCTCAATTCAAATCCATTCAAATAACAGTATTTTCTGTGATATCATGACGTTCTCAAGTTTAGATTATGATGAAGGTTATAACGCAGTTTAAATATGTAAAACTGCGTAAAAACATTGACTTTGAAAAAATATTCTTTAGAAATTGACGCATCAAAGCTTTAAAAAAACTTTAAACTTCAATAAAGAACCTTAAATATTTCAGTAAGACAATCAATTTAAGGCAGACATAAACAGAAATTCGTGCTACTCGGGATGCACCTATCTTGAAAATTTTCCATTAAGCAGTAGAAATAAGAACTCTTTTACGTATTTCACAATCATCTTTCGGCATCATTGAAATAAAACAAGTCACTTCTTAATAGAAAGATCTCCTTTTAATAAATTAGCATTAATTGTATATTTCTTTAATGAATAAACAGAAACATGACAATTTTTGTGTAATTTCTCATTTTCATAAATGAATAAAGAATTAAAATTTATAGAGACACTTGTAGACATGTCTGCAAATACCTCACCTCCAACGATCTCTTATTTCTTATTTCTAAGGAGAGGAGTTTGCTCTTTTATTGAAATTGTATTTCTGTTCTTTTTTTTATTTACTGTGTCTCAGCAGCAGCCCACAAGGAACTTAATGACAGTTGAATGCTACTTATGTAGCTTGATAAGCTATATCGTATGATATTCAAATAAAAATGTTATCGTTAATTTGTTGCTGTTGTCATGTTCTCAGAAACCATACAATTTGCAGTCTGGCAATTAAAAGACATTCTATTGTATTCCTACTCATTTATTTCTGCAGAATTTTACACATTGCATCAAAGACTCTTTTTTTAATAGCACGATAAAATTTTTAAAATAAACACACACACTGATTAATTTGATAACAAATTCTCTTCGGTCTTCAAACTGTCGACGTCGAGTTCCGGCTTCAAGACACGTGATGTGAATCATAGAAATTTTGGAAAGAAAGAAAAAAAATAAATAAAAAAATTTTATCTAAAAAATAGCAGTAATCGCACACAAATATTTTGTGAACTTAAGTCAACATAATAATAATAATAATAAAAGAGAATTAATAATATTATATTTGCGTATATGGGCAATACTCGTGTGACAAAATATGTAAAATAAAAAAATAAAAAAATATTTTTTTCATTTTGCTTAAAAATCAGGTTTAATTGAATGCTAGAATCAATTGAATAGAACATAAATTATTAATGGAATATTTCAATGTCTGTAAATGTCATGTAATCAGAATGCCTTTAGTATTTATTATTGCATTTAACGCTATGCCCATATTAGGCTGATTCTCATTTTAACAATAATAAAAAGCTTTAAATTTGAATTTAAAATGCAAATTTCCGTTGTTCGATAAATGATACTTTTTTACTGTCAAAATATTGTTTTTTTTTTGGAATGCTGTGCTAATGCTGGTTCATTCCTTCAAATATCTGTTTACGTCGCCTTTTAGATTTGCTGTTTTCTCGAGCGTATTTTGGCGCCTCGAATCTTAAGAGAATTTAAACTTTTTAAGCTATAATTCATTTCACTTTAAAGTTGTTGACCATTTTGCTAGCACGTTGTCAGTTCTAGATGCTGTAAATTAGAACATTTTTTTTTAATTTCGAGAATGTATAAGAATAAATTGTAATTTATTGCAACATTTTTGCTGGCTATATTGCAAATTACCCTTCAGTTTCTAATTGATTGCAATTAAAATATCAATTTTTAATAAAAAAAATTCTCGCATTTAGGGATGAAAAATGATAGCTAGCTTCTGTTGAAAGATCCAACTTGGTTATCTTAATTAAAATTAATAGAAAGCACATATTTTTACATAAATGTTTAGATTTGCATATATTCTGTATCACAAATTTGAATTTTTATCTTTTCAAGAGCATTGCTTAATGTCAAGTTTTTTGATTCTCGCATAAAATTTTCATCTCATTTGAGATTAAATGGTTAAAATTGAAAGAATTGGAGTACTTGTTGGTTTTTGAAACTTTTTGAAGGTTTCATTGCAAAATGCTGAAAGTTTATCAAAGTAAGTTCAGATCTATCACAATTAAAGACTAAAAACTGTTGAAAATCAACATCTGCATTCAAAAAATTAATTAGAACTACATCAAATTTAATTGTACTCTCCCAACTAGGAGCGTAGCAAGGAGAGGTTCCAAGGGCATCCGGACCCCTTTCGAGGAAAAATTTCTTCATTTCACTAGGGTTTTTGAGGAATTAAGCATTTTAACCCTCCTAAAAAATTAGACCTCTAGTAAAAATTTCTGCCTACTCCCCTGCCCCCAACTCCTACACAATTCTTCTAAGAAATTCAAATACAGATCTGAACCTGGAAATGTTTAAAAGTGAATTTTCGTGCAAATTTCTGTTTACATTACCTCAATTAACATGAAATACGTAAACGATGAGATCTTAAAATCCAGACGAAATTGCATTCAAGTGAACACATGTATGTTCTATTAAGTACCGTACACAACAAAAATTCTCGCATAAATTTATGTCATTTTAATTCACATTTTATGTACCCGAAATAATAATATCAAGTCAATGACCTCAAAAATAAAATGATATTGCATTCTTTTTCTTTCTCTCCATCCTCTGTTTGAATCGAAAGATCTTGGGTTGCCGGGCAATCGTTGGCCATGTACAAATGAAGGTGAAGAAGTTGCACCTAAAACAAATATCGCAAACATTAAATGTTTCAAATGTATTTGTCAGGTAGGAATGATGATTTTGCAAAAATATCTGTCGACTGTCGTAATATTTACTGTCTTGTCTATCTTTCTTTAATTTACCACAGAATGGCTTCGTAGAATGTGAAAAAGATAGTTGCCCTGCTACTGATGACTGTTATGCAATACAAAAAAATTCAGAAAGTTGCTGTGATAAATGCAAAGGTAATAAAATAAACTTTAAAATACGCAGCATATTGGTGTTAGGTCATGGCTTCGACAGAATTTCTGCAGAAATTCTGCAGAATTTTTTCAGAATTTCTGCAGAAATTCTGCAGAACTTTTTCAGAATTTCTGCAGAAATTCTGCAGAACTTTCTTCTAGCAGAAATTCTGCAGAATTTTTTCAGAATTTCTGCAGAAATTCTGCAGAACTTTTTCAGAATTTCTGCAGAAATTCTGCAGAACTTTTTTCTAGCAGAAATTCTGCAGAATTTTTTCAGAACTTCTGCAGAACTTTTTTCTTGCAGAATTTCTGCAGAACTTTTTCAGAACGATTGTGGTGCATAGGACCGAGAGAATTTTCTGCAGAAAAATCTCCAGAATTTCGCAGAGTTCTGCAGAATTTTCTTAATTCTTCCTTTATTCGAATATTTTTTCTAAGAATTCTAGATATTTTTCCTTTTACAAAAAATTGAAGAATACTTGCAGATTTTTAAATATTTAATATATTTACTGATATTTTTCCTTTTACAAAGAGATTGGAAAAGCAATATCAGTTTAAAAAAATTTTCACATGTTTACTAATATTTTTCCTTTTACAAAAAGTGTGGTAAAACTATTTTAAGTCGAAGAAATTTCAAATTGAAAAATTTTCTGATATTGAAATGTTTTTTAAATATTTTACAGATATTTTTCCTTAAAAAATATTACCTAACGAAAGGTTAGAAAAAATTTAACAGAAATTTTGGCAGAAAATTGAGAGAAAATTCTACTAAATTCTCCAGAAATGGGCGGAATTTTCTGCAGAATTCTGCAGAAAATTCTGTCGGTCCTATGCACCACAATCGTTCTAAAAAAGTTCTGCAGAAGCTCTGCAAGAAAAAAGTTCTGCAGAAATTCTGCAAGGAAAAAGTTCTGCAGAAATTCTGAAAAAGTTCTGCAGAATTTCTGCAGAAATTCTGAAAAAGTTCTGCAGAATTTCTGCAGAAATTCTGTCGAAGCCATGACGTATAACCCAGCATATTAAGTTATCATGTCTCTTTTTTTTTGTACATCCAGAATGTGTCTATAAAGGAGAAATCTATCAAAGTGGAGCCGAATGGTTTGATGAAGATGATCCATGTAGTGTTTTTAAGTGTGTCGCCGGTGTCATTACAGAGTCTATAACAAAATGCTATACAGCATGTAGTAATCCATTAAAACCAGCACCCGGAAAATGTTGTCCGTCATGTTTAGGTAAGAAATATAAAAATATTTTTCTCCATATTTAAATATCAAAAAAATTATGTAACATCTATCAGCGCAACTAAGCTATTGTCAGAGATTGCAAACATGAAATCATCAGTTTTGCGTTTGTTTATACCAAAAAAAAGAATGTATGTATATAAATGAACTTCTGACCTACAATTGGCACTTTATTCTTCTTTATCCAGTAACGATTGAAAACTAATAAATAAATACAGAAGATGTGTATATGTGCTAGGTCAAGTTGATGATTGAGTCATCAATAAATTTTTTGTGTTACATCACTTTCCATATACAACAAAGAAATGAAAAAAGAATAGATGTTTATCAGATTCAAGTTCCGAAAACAAAACAAAACTAGTATCAACGTGGTCACTCGTGACCGACGAAAGCGCATTTTCCACGTATAGTAAATACACAAAGAATTAAAACCCCAAAAGTATAAAGCCTAATATATAATTATAAATATTCTTTATTTACCAGAAATTTAAAATTTACAGAAAAAAAATGTATGTGAAACATGAGGAAAAAAAATTATTTTTAATAAAAAGTTATCATTACGCGACATAAAATTTAAAAAAAAAATAAAAAAGCAAAAAAAAATCGGCTACGGGCAAGGATTGAACCCATGACCTTCAAATTATGAGTAGCACGCTCTTCCACTTACGCCATTGCTGCGCTTTTTTTAAGAAGTTTAAGTGGCAATTTAATTATTTATATTGATGAGTTTTTTTTTTATATAAATGCAAGTTTTTATAATTTTCACAAAATTTTCCTGAAAAACTATGAAAAATCCATGAAAATAGAAAATTAAAACAATAAAAATATCAAAAAATATGAAAAAAGCAATTATCTATGAAAATTGTACGAAAATATTGAAAATTTTAACAAAAATCTTCGGAAAAACTCGGGAAAATTGTGGAAATGGAAAACTATGACATAATTCAACATTAAATGTCATTAGAAATCAAAAAAGTATCAAAAAAAGTAAAAAAAGAACATTGCCATCGGTGGGATTCGAACCGAGGACAGCTAAGGTTTCGAAAAGTCAACATTTTAGTGCAATCGACCACACTAACACATACAAAGAAATGTCATTTTTGGTACTTTTTACGCTGGTTCCAGCAGAGGAAGTGACCATTCGTGCTGATTTTTTCGCCAGCTCTAGCCAGACATACTACACACATTTTAAGCCAAAAACCGCATCAAAAAAGCTTAAACCCTAGGAGGAGATGCGATGACAGACAGACGGACAGACAGACAGACAGACAGACAGACAGACAGACAGACAGACAGACAGACAGACGGACAAAGTGCGGACAATAGCGTCCTTTTCCTAAGAGGAAAATGCGCTAAAAAATTCTTGTCGTCACTAAAAAAGTCCCCACTTGTATGTCGTGTAGCACAAAGCATGACAAATTTTAAATTCTCAAAAAACAAGAACCAGCAAGAACCTTTCTAAAAATTCCATTCCATTATTTTTTGATTGCTTCATACAGGATGTCTACTAAACGGACAGTTAGTTCATGAAGATCATCGAGCAGTGACGCTAAGTGAAGATCCATGTGTTAAATGTCATTGTAATGGTAGAAGGTTAACTTGTGTTAAACAAGCTTGTCCAATTCTTCAATGTCCTATTAGTCTGCAGTACGCACCCGAAGGCAGTTGCTGTAAGAAATGTATAAGAAAAATTGGATATAATAAACCTGCTAAAGGTAATTTCATCATCATATTATTGTTGTTTGTTCATGTACATCCAGAAATAGATAAGAATTAACTTTTTAAATATTTTCTCTTTAAATATTGTCTCTAGGCGGTTGCCTTATGAATGGAGAATATTTTCCGTCAGCAAAAGATACGAAAGTTAGACCCGACGCATGCAGTATATGTACGTGCCATAATGAGACGTCATTGTGTCTAAAACAAACATGTCCGGTATTAGATTGCCTTCCACAAAATCAAGTGATACGACCAGGTGAATGCTGTCCAAAATGTATTAATAATGGTCTAACTGCAGAATATTTGACATCAGAATGCACATACAAAGAGAAAACCTACAAGGTAATAATTCTTGACTTGATAGGCATATTCAGGCACTTCATTCCCATCAAAATCCAAATAATTGTTTATTCTATGAATATAACAAATATGTTAATTGGTTTTATTATGACTTTAACTTAAAAACTTTACATTGTATTTCATAAATTATTGAAGGAATTTATGTCTGTAGAAATGTGAGAACATTCATAAAGTTAGTTCTGACGTCGCCATTTAGTAATTAAATTATTGTAGCGCATTACATTTTTGCGATGTCATTTGTCATAAAAAAAAACTTTTTGTGTCGACTTAAATGAACTATAAAATGTAACTTTTCAAGTAATTAAGTTAAATTAACTAGCGATTTTGTTAAATTCAAGAAATATTTCTTCATAAATATTCAAATGATTTTAATGAATTATTTCGCAGAATGATTGCAATTGAATTAAATAAATTCTACGAATAATTACTTCACTAAGTGAGAAAAACATTTTTTCAAAAGCACATTGCCATTTCATTAGACAGCAAAGTGCACTTCTGATTGATTCTAATTAATTTTATTTTATTTCTTATTATTCATTTCTTTATTATTTTAAACAGAACAACGAGAGTTGGAAACTTGGACCATGTCAATCATGCGAGGTAAGAAGTTAATTGATTTATTTCATTTTATTTTATTTAGATCACATATTTGTTCATTTTGTCATGATCAAATCATGACTAAGAGGGAAAGAAGTTGTTTAATTATTAATTTCTAAATTTGAAATTATTTTACTTAAAAATTATTTTTTTTTTCCAAAATTATGAATTTTTTAGACATTTAATAAATTAAAAATTAAAAAGATTTAATTAATGAAATCAAACTCATTTCAATCATTTAATGTTGAGCACCTAACACTTAGTAATTTTGAATGTGAAAAATTTCAAAAATTTATGTTCGGCATTATCAATTTTCAAGGCTTCCGCAGATTATAATCTTTAAAAATCAAAGATTATAATCTTTGTATGAAGATTTTTTAAAGATTATAATCTCTGTATGAAGATTATAATCTTCAAAAAATCTTTGTATGAAGATTATAATCTTTGATTTTTAAAGATTATAATCTTTGTATGAAAGATTTTTAAAGATTATAATCTTTGTATGGGATTTTTTCAAGATTATAATCTGCGGAAGCCTTGTCAATTTTTTAATCTCAAAAAATAATTTTAACCAATGTGCCATTCGCTTAACGGCTGTTCACTTAATAAAAATCCGATTGAATTCGGGTATTTTACCTCCCCTCCGAAATGTTTTTAACAAAAAAATCGGCTTAGAGAACAATAAACCGTAACAATCTCTTAGACTCTTACTCTTTCCCCTCAGAGTGTTTCGTAATAAGTGAACGGCCCCTGAATCCACATTAGGGTCAGGGGCCGTTCACTGTTAATTAGGGTTAATACAATACGCAAAAAAACGAATATTTAGACCCTCCCGGCTAAAAAGCGAATGTACCAAGTGAACAGCCCCCAACGTTAAAGAGTAAATTATATGTAATTATTAAAGTTGAATAACGCAACAATAAAGTTCAATAAATTTTAATAATTTTGGAATTGTAATAGGTTAATCGAAAATTAGACTTTGCCACTTATTAGCTAATCATAATCGAAACAGATAAAAACTTGCTTTTGTTTCCGGAAATTGTTGAAGTCTCATATATGAATTATTGTAGGATTCCATTACTCTAGACTAAGCGCCAATAACATCATAATCGATAAATTATTGCCCACATTATGCTATCGATATCGATCGATATGGTAAAAAAGTAATAATAATGAAAAGAATCAACGTTTTTCCAAAATTCAAAAAAATATTGCATATAATTTTTGACATAAATTTTTTCGCTGTATTTGTTATTTAAATTTTTATACAATATTTTATTCGTACATGTTTTCTTTTAACAGACGCTCCTTCTTATGAACAAATATGTACACATTGACACGCTTTTTATTATATTAAAACTATTTTTATTATCTTTTTCAAATCAAATCACGTTTAGTGTCGAAATGGAGAAATTCGTTGTGCACAAACACAATGTCCAAAATTAAAGTGTCGACCCAACGAGCACCTATCAACGATTGAAGGTCAATGTTGTGCACAATGTCAAGAAAAATCACATGTGTGTACGGTATTTGGTGATCCACATTATAAGACATTCGATGGAAAGTTTTATAGCTTTCAAGGTGCATGTAAATATCAATTGACTGCTGACTGTGTAACTCATTCATTTTCCATTCGTGTAACGAACGGAGTTCGCCAACAAAAGAAGCAAAAGAGTTGGACAAAGACGATAACATTTAAGATGGCTGAGATAAAAATAAATTTAGGACAAAAATTGCGTGTAAAAGTGAACGGTACGCGCGTCGACTTACCATATACCTTAGATAAATTAGTGAGAATCAATAAGACACACAATGATGAAGTTGTCGTAGAATCTTATCTCGGTATTAAAATAATATATGATGGATATAATTTCTTGCAAGTTGAGGCACCAGTCAGCTATAAAGGGAAATTATGTGGTTTGTGTGGCAACTACAACAATGTCGGTCGTGATGATTTAACTTCAAGAAATGGCATAACATTTCCGGAGCATGATGTAAAAAAGTTTGCAAACAGTTGGCGTGTGGGAGGAATGAAGGTAATTTTTTGCTGTTTTTAAGAATTTGCAATTTACTTATTCAATAATATTGTTGGTGCATTTTTTGAGTGCTATTGTTCTTTGTTGACTCGTTGTTTGTCTGTCTAAGCCAATTGAATTTAGACTGGAATTTTAATTTAATGCCATGACTTTTCAATTAGCGAAATTCTCAGTAAATAATGTCAATGGCCAAGAATTTTTGAGGAAGCATCTAATTGTTTAGAAATGAGTCACGAAACTTTGTCATAGGAAATTATGTTTATTGAAGTTGTTACCCACGTGGCTGTAGTCTTGATATAGGGTTCAGACAAAATTTTGAAATTCAGATCCAAAAATGCGCTTTAAAAATCCACCAACCACAATTATTGCATCTAATTTTTTGCTGCTAAAATATTCAATGAGAACACATGTTAATAAATTGTATTTTCATTATTATTATTACTAGGCCTGTGCACGACGACCAAACGAACATGAATTATCTCAAAATCCACAACAATGCATAAATAACAAGAAAAAAGTCTACGCGAAATGTTTCGAGTTGAAATCACAAAATATATTTGAGAATTGTAATAGTCGCGTTAATCCTGATAAGTATTTTGAATTTTGTAAAATGGACATGTGTGACTGTGCAACACATACTTGTTATTGTGAGAGTTTCGCAGCGTATGCTCATGAATGCGAAAGAAATGGTGTGAAATTGTTAGATTGGAGAGATCTTGCTGGTTGTAAATTAAGCAATTTACACAATCAAAATAATCAACAACAAATAGGTCAAAATGCAAAGAGAAGAAAAAATCGAAAAGGAAAGGCGAGATATCAGAAAGTAGTGAAAAATATAAATATTTCTTAAAAACAAAGCAAAAGCAAAATCTTAAGATCTTGAGTAATAGTTTTTATTAATTTATTTTTGACGATTATAAGCAAAGAGATGAAAGGAGATATAATGTGAAATACGTGATGAAATTATTATTTATTATAATTTGTAATTGAATTTATCATTTAATGATGATAAACTCGAGTGACACGAATTTCAAATTGCTTTTTGGAGCGTTCCGGATTTCATAGCTTCTTCCCGACAATCAAGGCATACGACAAATTAAATTTATTGAAAGTAGTCATTTTTTTAGAGTCAAAATTTTGAGACATTTGCTGGAATATCCATAATAAATGGGGTTTCTTAGAATTGTTATTATCAGAATAATAAGCATAATGCTTTAGTCAATAAACGATCAAATATTCCTCATGAAATAAAGGAATAAATAAATAAATTCGATGTTTATTGTAAGAGAGTTGAAACTAAACTAAAATATTTATACAAAGGGGCTAACAACTTTGGAAATGGGAAATCAACTAGTTAAAGTTCAAAAATACAATTCAAATTTAAAACGATCGTTAATAACAAGAAACTAGATTCCAGCTCCTTGGATCATAGCAGGGACAATGTGAAAAGTTGTTTAACGCTCTTCAGTTTCAGCAACTTTGTGTCACTCAGGAAAAAATAATAATGGCAATAGATTATTCTAGACACTTTTTATTGCACAAAGTATTTATGTAATTTTATGAGATTGCAATCTCCACATATATTTTGAACAGCATGCGTAAGAAGCATAAAGTTTTTATTTATTTATGAACAAAAAACACACTTAAAATGTGCATTTTTAACAATTTTTAATTGCAAAAGGAATGAAAAAAAAACATTTAAACTTTTCTCAGACATTGAAATTTTTTTAGAATTAATTTTTTACCTCAAACGTATGGTGTATGTTTTCTGCCATGAATGCTTAGTTATATTAATCGACAAAGAATCGCTTTATGAAATTATTATAACAAAAAATAAATAAAGATAAAAGCACAATAAGTAAATGTGTTCAAAAAATGGATAAGTCTTCAAAATAAACAAATATATATATGAATATAGCTCACTTTACTTAATTATATTTAACAAAAGCTGCACACTTTTATTGCTTCTTAAAAATATAAACAATGCTATTACTTCGCTCCATCCAATAATCTCCAACTTCCAATACAGTTGACATGTGTAAAAAATGACTTTAAGAAGCTATAAACTAGCTACTTGTGCTAATTCAAGCTAGAAACAATTTATTTAAAGTCATATGCACATGTTCTTCTCATTACTGGAACTAATTTCAAAATACTACTCAATTTTTAATAATTAATGTTAAAAGTTATTCTACAGACAATGCTTTTTAAGACCGATTTAACACATTTACAAATACTAGCTTCAAACTGCTTTAAACATTTCAAAGCAGCAGAGTTAAAGGTTATGGGTAGTTACGGCTCATATTTGGGTTACTATATTTGATATGAAGCACAACGTAAGATGGTTTTGTACCAATATTAAATATTTCAGACACTAGATCAGTTATGACCCTTAAATAATTCAAATAATAGTTCAGAAAATTAATTAATTAATTTAAACTATATCACAGCTTACTTACAACTCTAAATTTCATAGCTCAAAACACTGCTGCTAAGATTAACATTCATAAAAGTTAAAATTTATTCACAATCAGGGCTTAACGAAGCTATTTTATCGGCTCTTAAATCTTACAATTACCAGTTACTTATCTTACACCATTTACCAGTAAAAAACTTTTAAAAAATTCTCGTTTCAAAATCCAAATTTATGAAGAATTTCCATTTAATGACGATTAATTCCAATATCAATTGGGGCACTAAATTCATAAGACGGATAGATTTTTAAGACATTTGAAGCAGTTATTGAACAACAAATGGTAAAATTCTTTGGAATGAAAAAATTATGATCTTAAGTCCTGTTGATCAATACTGCCGAACTGGATTTTTCAAGAATATAGGGACAATATTAGATCAAAAAAAGTTTCAAAACTTATTGAAGAACATAGTCAGGTAATGAAAATGATAAATGCACCTTTGAAAAAGATCAGAACAGTAGTCAAAAACTCAATCGTCAATCTCTTCAATGTTGGCATTAAGAGTACGTAATATATGTAACGCCAAAAATAATCAATTTTGACTATTTTTGCAACAAATTTTGCTTGAGATTTTAGAAAATTTAATTTGGTGCAGAAAAAAAATCTAAGACCCCTCCCCTCTTTCCTGAGCGTTACAAATTTTACAAACGATCCCTATTGCTTGAATGTTGAAATTAAGTTTAAGAAAAGATAAATTTGCCATAAAAAGGATTGTAATAAATGCGAGGATAAACTTATGGATATGAAAGAAGCTTAAAGGAAACTTGTGAGGATATTTTATGATCTTAATAAAAACTATCTATCTTACTCAACTCTAGCTGAAAAATAAATTTATATTAGACATGTTTAAGATACAAAGCTGAGTTTATACGAAAAGGAAAATTTATGTTAAGCTTTATCAGCATCAAATCGTAAGGAATTGTTAATAGAGAAGATGTCTTTATTTTTATGAAAATCCGTGTATTTATGAATATTTGTTTTTAACTTATTAATCGTATTTTATTTTATTTGTTTTGGCTCATGAATTTTAGAAGCATTAACTTTTTTAAGTGTGCAAACGTAGCCACGACTTTTGCGTGTCTGTTTCTATAATTTTTAACCAGAGATGCGTGGAAACGTGGAAATACCTAAATAAATGTAGATAAAAGCATACACAAATTGAGTTTGAGACTAACGCAAATATCCCAAGAGACACAAATTGAGTTTGGGAATCACAATGTGGCGCTCAAAGTGAAAAGCCTTATTAAGTATTATTTTAATTTAAAAGCATTGAAAAGTTAACATAAATTTCCAAAACAGTTAAATCCTTTGTATCTTAATTCAAACTTTAAGATAAAATCCATGGGAATCAATATATGTGATTTAAATGATTATTATGATCAAAAAAACCAGTCATTAGAGATCTGAAGAAAATATAAAAATAAATAATAAAATAAAATAATGAAAAATTTAATAAAAATAAAATAAATAGTATTCCTAATCTAATAATTGAACACTTAAACAGGAAATAAAAAAAAAAAAGTTTAATTTAATTATCACGAATCTCAAAAACCTTAAAATATTTGTTAAATTTAAGCTACACAATCAAGAATTTCACTATTCAATTTATTACTATTATAATTTTCATTTTTTATAAGTTGAAAAAGGAAAGCACAAAATCATCAGATACTTGTTATATTATTCCATAGTTATAATAATAAAAATCAAGTGAACATGAAAAGAATAAAATCCTGACAAGTCAAAAAAAAGTATCAATAAAATGTTAAGTTTGTTTCAATAATGATTATTTTGTTGATAATTGACATTTCAATCTCATTTTCAGGACAATTATTTAATCCAAAAGGGAATCGACGGATGGAAAAAAATAATCGAATGTCACGAAAGCTTCTCGACAATTTCTAATTAACCACATAAAAGTTGTTTATTGACGCAATTGTAATTGAAATTGTCGATTTCGCGTGTTGATTTGATATTAGTTCTTTTGATGACATCGGCATGACAATTGGAGACTTTAAATCAATCAGATTGACAGTATTGAATGAGTTTTATGGTTAAATTTGATTTGATTGTAGGTTATTAATGCTTAATCTAGTTTCTGGATGAAATCTGGTAAAATCCTACATTTTTACTCCAAAAATTTTAAAAATTGCTAATGTAAAGCCTTTTAAATGTCTTTTAAAGCTATTAAGTTGCTTTTTATTTAATTCAACTGCATAATGAAAATTTTGGAAGCTGAGAAAAGGAAAAGAAAATTTTCGTGGCAAAAATTTAGAAACTATTCCATGGAATCCATGGATGTTTTTATAAATTCCATGGAATTCATGAATTGATCAATAGATTTGACCAGATTTGACCAATTTTTTGCTAATTTGATGAATTCAAACGGATTTAAACTTCGAAGTTTAAAATTTTGGCGCCAAATTTCTTTTCATTACTCCAAAATTTTTATTCGGTATTTAGTTCAAGACATAGACTTAAAAAACACGACTTACATAGAAAGCCACGAACTTCCACGCCACTTGCTCATAGACATTTGGACTGATAGATTACAGTATATATAATAAAATATAAAATATGAATTGAAATTTTAATCCTGCTAAAATCCTACTTCATTGCTCTGTTAAAGTCCTACTCACAAATTATACGATTTTTTTTGGGAAATATTTCCAAACTTTCAATCGCTTTGCTCCGTTCAGGATGTAAAAATTTGTGAGCTTCGCTCAACCAAGTTTATACTACGTTCAAACTAATAGTTGTTCGAACTTCTCTCAAACATTTTTAATTTGTTTCCTTTCGTTCGTTTTTTTATAGATCACAGAAGTATCGAACTCCACTTCGCTACGCTTCGTTCCGTTCGACTGTTATAGATTACAGGAGTGTCGAACTCCACTTCGCTACGCTTCGTTCCATTCGACTGTTATAGATTACAGGAGTGTGGAACTCCACTTCGCTACGCTTCGTTCCGTTCGACTGTTATAGATTACAGGAGTGTCGAACTCCACTTCGCTACGCTTCGTTCCGTTCGACTTCGCTACGCTTCGTTCCGTTCGACTTCGCTACGCTTCGTTCCGTTCGACTTCGCTACGCTTCGTTCCGTTCGACTTCGCTACGCTTCGTTCCGTTCGACTGTCATAGATTACAGGAGTGTCGAACTCCACTTCGCTACGCTTCGTTCCGTTCGACTTCGCTACGCTTCGTTCCGTTCGACTTCGCTACGCTTCGTTCCGTTCGACTTTTATAGGTTACAGGAGTGTCGAACTCCACTTCGCTACGCTTCGTTCCGTTCAACTTTTATAGATTACAGGAGTGTCGAACTCCACTTCGCTTCGCTTCGTTCCGTTCGACTTCGCTACGCTTCGTTCCGTTCGACTGTCATAGATTACAGGAGTGTCGAACTCCACTTCGCTACGCTTCGTTCCGTTCGACTTCGCTACGCTTCGTTCCGTTCGACTTCGCTACGCTTCGTTCCGTTCGACTTTTATAGGTTACAGGAGTGTCGAACTCCACTTCGCTACGCTTCGTCCCGTTCAACTTTTATAGATTACAGGAGTGTCGAACTCCACTTCGCTTCGCTTCGTTCCGTTCGACTGACGCTGAAGCATTTTCAGGAAAAATTGCTACTATATTTTTTGTAGCTCTTATGTTAAACTTTGATTTTATGCCACTTATCATTACTAACAATTGAAATCCAAGCCTGTATCAAAAATGGCGCAACTGTTGCAAAATTTGCAGTTTTTTGCATGTTTAGGTCACTTAATGGACATAAAGTCCAGATTTTATTCAGCACAATTTTGTTTTTAGGTACGATATTTCGAATCAAATAAAAGAAATTCTTAAAAAATGCTTCCTTGAAAAATTTTCCATACAAAAGTATGGATTTTTAAAGGTTTTTTGCGTCTAGTTCCAACACAACGGAAGTGACCGGAAGTAAACATGCTTTAGGTGATAGACATTCAAATTACCAATCGATCGAGACCAAAAACGTCATGATTGGTGCTTCCGTTTGCTCACAAAATCAAAAAAAGTGAAATTTTGCAACCTGCCCAAATACAATAACTTACACGCTATGCGTGGAAGTTAATCAAACGAAACTGAAACAAAAGAATCAAAAAATAAGAATTAAACTCCAAAAATCTTTCATTTAACTTTAAGAATAAAAACTTTTTTTTTATTTAATTCAATAAATTTTTACATAAAATAAAAGGGAAGTTTAAGAAATATTTGATCATACACATAGTATTTAAACTCTTTCATCGTCATCATCATCATTATGGAATTGATTTAATAATATCATCATTCATCATTGTCAAATACAGTTTTTTGTTATCTTCATCTTACTTCCATTGTCTTAAAATTCATTACAAGGATATGTTTAACAGATAGAATGGGATTTAAGCAACGACATTTATGCATTTAATCAGTACGTGGAAAATCGACAAGAAGTTTTTCATTTTTTTTTTTTTTTTGGATTTGGAAATTACTATCTAATGTGAAAAACTCACAGAGAGTTATTAAGGAAATGGGATTTTTGAACTGGATGTCAAGTCTTCTTGAAACTTAAATGTAAGTGCTAAAGCTTTCAAAATGTCATTCAACTAAGAGTTTGAGCAAGGTAAGTGTAAATTTCTATCTTGTAGCTATTTTATGAGAACTTAGATGCTTAGGTCAAAATTGTTAGGCCAAGTCTATAGTAACAAAATAATTGACTGGTTAGTGAGAAGGCTAGGATTTAAATATGATGAAAAGTATCTCATGCAATGTAATGACGAATAAGAAAATTTTCTTTTTTACGTCATTGAGCATGACTCACGTTTTTAACTCATATAAATTCTATTTTAATTGGGATTTTCCCAAAAGGAAATTTTTATTTATGGATTTTAGTTTGTTTTTGAATCTGAATTGAGAATGTTAATCAAGCCAGTGGATTTTTTTTTTCTAAAAAATTACGAATAGATCTTTGTGATCCAATATATTTTTATCCGAGAGTGGGTCTGAAAAACCTTAGGAAAATCTCAATATTTGGTTTAAAGCATTTGTTATAAATTTAAATGAAATTTGGGAATATTTAAGGATTCAATTGCTAATTTAGAGAATTTATAATTTTACATTACAAAGCTTTCTCAAATTAGAATTTTTCTTATTTTGGTCTTTTGCCATATCCTAAGGATATATTCTTGATCTCTGATTCTTGATTTCATAAATTTTTGTTCAATCTTGTGGATCAATTGTAGATTATTTTCCAATTCATGCTTCTAGTTTCACCAATTCAGTTTTCTGGGTGAATTTGTATTCTAGGATTAATCTCTATAATTAAAGTTAAACCCTATTGTAAATCTCTAGAATATGGCAAGCAAACAATCTTAGAACTAAAATATTTTAAGATTCGAGAGTCTTACTAGAAGAAACTTGATAGAAATGAACGCTTTTGCCGAAGAACGTGATATAAAAAAAACGATCGTTTTGAATTAGAAAATTGTTGACCGATTTTTGCAAAACACGAATTGGAAAATTTTTGTTTATTCAGTAAAATTCATTTTGTCATGCTTTAATTTTATTACAATAACAATTTAAAATGTTAAATGAATAATATTGAAGCATGAAAAATTAAATTTTACTGAATAAACAAAAAATTTTAAATTTGTGTTTTGCAAAAATCGGTCAACAATTTTCAAATACAAAACGACCGTTTTTTTATATCACGTTCTTCGGCAAAAGCGTTCAAATTTAATTTTAACATTTTTAAAATATAATTCTTGCTTAAAATTCATATTTTTTAAAAATTGCTATAATTAGTCAACAAAACTTTGAATTGACTATCAAAAGATTCACATATCCCAATTCCTTAACTAGTATAAATCTACCATATATTCTGAAATATAATTTTAAGATAATAATATTCTCAACAAATTTTCCATTTAATAAATAGAATCTTTCAAAAATATTCAATTCATTTAAAACAGCTAAGATTAATATTCTTTTTGGGAAATTAGTAGATTTGGAATTTAAGAATCGGAAAGATCAACTTTCTTGAGCTAAATCAATTAATTCAACATTTCTTTTTTGCACTTATGATTTCTTAGCCAAATTTTTTCGATTGACACAAAATTAAAAATAAAAAAATTTAGGAATTTTCAACTTTATCTTTTTGTCGCACAAAAATAATTCTTATGACTAGATTTTCTTTTTTAATTTATCAATTATAAGGACAGAATGTCGCTTAATCACTAAAGATCTATCCTTCATCATTTGAACATATTACATTTACTGATTTTATATTATTTTATCTTCATTAAATCACAAAAATTTTCTTCATTCATCAATTTATGGAGTCATTTACAAATGATGTCTATCATTTTATTCAGATCTAAAAAAACCTTATAAATTGAATAAACCTCATTTGTGAACGATCCCCAAACTTAATTTCTAATAATTTTCATCTTTTCATCATCATTGATGAATTTAATAATTATTTCTTGTATATATAAAATTGATATGTTTGCTCATGATATGTATGCTTCAAATCACATAACATGTCTTCGATAATCATGTTATAGGATTCATTGTCTTGTCTCTTATATGACATATAAGTCAAAAAAAAATTTCATCATTTCTTATTTTGCTTCATTGATATGTTTAAGTTTCATCATCATCATTATCATCTTAAATATATTAAATTTTCAAAACAACTTATGGCTAACAATAACAAACTTTCTATCTAAAACTTTTTTTTTTCTTGGTTTTTTTATAACAACTTAAATTATGAGAATTGCAAATTTATTACTCTTCAGGCCATCCTGTGAAATAAAAGATACATTAGTGATAATATAAAGTTAGTTGTCAATCTTATCTTTTTGTGTTGTTAACTGTCGAATTTATTTTTTGAGTCAGACTAGATTTCATTTTGATAAAGATATGGATCCCAAATTAGAAATTAATGTTCAGGAATTGATTTTCTTGTTTCGGTAATTCAATAAAATTTGGTATAGGTACTAAGTACAATTCCTACATGATTAATTGAGATTAAAATTCTATTACAGGGGGTCCTCGATTTGCATAACAAAATTTCTGCCATATAAATTTTAAAATTAATTATTTTTAACTGAAATTTTATATTGAAAAAGTAAATAGGGTCTACTTAGTACGTTCAGATGGGGAGAGGGATAGATAGGGTAAATTATGTAGCTTTAAGCAATAGAATTTCAAATTTCTGGGAATTTGAAAAAAGTTTGTTATAGCGTGACGCACTAAATGAACGACCCTTTTTCGATTTGGATAAAAATTTTCCTAGTCTCAAACAGTAATGCATAAATCATCCATTCCGACCCAAAACTCAGAATCTTACAACACTCTAATACAGTGATGGCCAATCGGTGTGCCGCGACACACTAGTGTGCCGATTTTTTTTTTCAAAAGTACCACGAGCCATGAACATGTGGTTTTGGCCATGACTTACTCACAAGGTGTGTCATGGCACAAAAAAGGTTGGCCACCACTGCTCTAATTTATCACAAATGTATCACAAGCATCAGTACTCACCTAAATCTTCACCAATCAATTCATAGAATCGCTGATTGTGCTCGACAAAAAATTTCCTTAGCTTAGAAATTACTTTCGGATCGACTGTTGGATGTCTTCTTCCTTTTGTTTCTCTCAAGCATTTATTATCGCCCATATCCGTTCTTAAACAATAAAATCCTTTCGTCTTATTGAAGTAAAAGTTGTGTTGGCTTATTCTTCTCTCAATACCTGAATTGAATGGTTCTAGATTAATGGCTTGTCAACACGAAATAACTTTTTCTACTGACTAGATTTTATGGGCTTTTTTTCTGTAAGCCTTGAAAACTTTGGGTATAATTGAGAATGGTTTTATATTCCCAAAAAAAAAGGAGGAAAATAATGTGTCACGAAATTCTCAAGCATCCCTTAGCATGTAAATCCTTCATTTTACACCCACATATTATATCCTCGTCCAATGTTTCTAAATTGATTTTCTTTTTAAGGATTGAGGAAAATTGAGTTTGGCGCCAAAATGAAGGAAAATCATTAAACGATATAATCATGAAGTTAGAACGTTTTTGTGTTAAATTATGAACTTTTTCAGAAGGGTAGAGGGAATTAACGCCAAATTTACAAAAGGCTCATTTGCTTATGACGTTCTTTCAAAATTTGAATTTTTTAACCCTCGCCCTTAAGAAAATTGAAAGTCAAGAGTGAACGAGTCATAATAAATTTGAGGTTAATATCTGAATTTCTACTCTAAATCTTTGGGTTCGATTCCTATCATACTAAAATTTTAAAATATGCAGTTCTTCATACTCACCCAAAAAGTCTTCTATACGTCTAATTTGTGTCAATGGATCCTCAATTAATTGATCACCATTTACTATTAACAATTGCTCTCTTTTAAATATCTCTAACCATCGTACTGTAAGTAGACGTAATTTAAAAATAAAAATAATCCATTAGTAATTAAAATGCGTGTCACTCTAAAATAACACGTCCATGTCATGTTTTGAGATCCTCAATAATTACTTAAATTTACTTAATTTAAGCTACTAAAGAAGAAAAAAAGTAAACACGAGAGGACGAACAAGATTATCATAAGAATAACTACATACATGTATATTGGTGATATATAGACAATGCAAGTGGACGATAAGAAGTATTGACAGTTCCATTAGCAAGAATCGAAAGTTCCTCAAAAGTCCTTCAAATGTGAGTAAAGAAAGGAAAAGAAAAAAAAATATGAATGGCATTAGAAACAACAGAATTGAATAAAAGAAGGAAAAATGAACAAAAAGAAAAGGTAAACATAATAGCATTTACTTTGTAGTTGCGGGTGACGCTTGAGTAACAGAATTTGAATTTGATGGAAGAATGGCCGTAGCCGCATGACTACGTAATTGTGTATAATCTGATATTGCACGTGTAACAGGCTCTCTGACGATTAATAGCAATTTGATAGATGAATTCATGGCTCGAACACGCTCTGCGACCTTTATGGGAAAAATAGAAAATGGAAAATAATATAATAATGATGTTATAACTCTACAGCATTGAAAATGAGAGACATGGAGAGATTAATTCATGTTTTGTCCAGTTTCGTCAATAGAAATAGCAAGAAAAGGACTTGAATGACTTCAGCGCATTTTTACCTTAATTTTCCAATATTGAGAAAAATTAATTTTTTAAAAATTTAACGGTCGAGAAAAATTTGAAATTTCTGTTGCCTGAAGTTGGCGCTTTGTTGACATTTATGAAAATTGATTAATTAAAGAGTTTAGACACATTTTTAGGACTTTTAGATGCACAAAAACAAAAGAATCTGATTAAATAAAGCTAACAAAACAAATCCGAGCTTCCTTTAATGCCTAAATAAAGTTTATTTTTTGATTACTTTATCTGACCGAACGAACAAAGTGAGTTATTAAGACTTAATCATAATAAAATGTACAAAATAAAAAAAAAAAATTACCTCTGGTGTTACAAAATAGCTCGGACTCTTCTCAATTGTTATCTGGCCTCGAAAACTGTGCGGCATTTTACGCCTATACCATTCTAATCCCTTCAAATAATTCTCGTCTCGATCGAAAAAATGTACCTCCCCTGCTGCTTTCTGAATGTGCGGGTGGAGATTAAGCATTTCCAAAAGAGCTCGTGTACCACACTTTCGTACGCCGATGATTAGACACTAAATATAAATGTGACGAAAAACGGAGAAAGTTGGAAGGAAGGAGGGGGAGAAAATGAACGGAAAAGAGGAAAATTAAATAAAACTCTTTCCGCTTTCAGCACAAAAAATTTGTTGGTGCTATTTACTTGTGGTAATTTCCGACTAGTTTTTGGAAAATGAAAATGGTATGGAAAATCCTTTCCTTGATGTTTTAATCTTGGAACTTCCGATGGTAATACTTTATTAGCCGAAATTACAGATACAGCCTGTATGTAATACACATATACACGATGTTAAAGCGTTAAATTAATTATGTTTAATGCTCTTACTAATAATTCTCAATTTCCACTTACCTGAATAGAATAAACTGCAGAATCATACAAAAGTATGTGGAATGTTAGGAATAATGATATCAACATAACAAACAGAAAAAGTGCAGCAATTTTTGGCTTTGAAATGCCAACGAAAATTATAAAATCCGTGTCTGGTCCCGTCGATGGCATTACCGCAATAACTTCTGTGAATCATCTGTACAGCAAAAAAAATCGGAAGAAGAAGAAGAAAAAGAAGAGGAATACTCATTAGCATGAAAAGTCAACGACATATGTGTAGCAGACGGAAATTAGCGGTTCCAATTTTCCCACATCTCATGCTTAATACGCAATATTGGCATATTAATGTCTATTTATAAATCACTTTAACGCACTTGGTGGTACTTATGAGAATTTGTCTATTGACATTTGTTAAGCATTGTCGATTGACGTAGTTGAAATAGAACTAGATGATGTTTTGTCTTGTGACTCATTCTCATTGTGACTGTTTAGTAACTTGAAAGGGCTAAAGTTAGGGGCCGTTCACAAAGTACGTTACGCAAAAAAATGACTTTTTAGACCCCCCTCCCCCTCCCTTTACGCTTTTTGTATAAAAATTCTTTTGTTTTGTTTAATCTGTTACAAAATCTTAGACCCCCCCCCCCCCTCCTCCCTAAAAAGCGAACGTACTAAGTGAACGGCCCCTTATTTTTTTTAAAAGAAAATTGTTTTCCAAAAAGGTTTGTAAAAGCTTAAATTTAAGTAAATATGAACATAAAGTTTATGTCATTAAACTGCGATTTGTTTTAATTTTAAATTTTGCATTAAAAAATTGAAATTAAAGAATTAAAAGTAGATGTAAAAATATTTTGTGATTTTAAACATTTTTGTTACACAAAAATTGAATTGAAATCAAATTTGAATTTAAAATCCAAAAGAGAAAACTATACACAAAAGTTTATTCTTAAAACTGGATATTTAAGTTTTCCAAAGAAGAAGAAATTTAAATTAAAGATTAGTATTTTGTTTAAACTTTTGTGAGATTTGTTTAAATTTTCAGATTTGATGAACTTAATTTTTATTGAAGAAAAATATTCTTCAATTATTGAAATTGAAACTTTCAACTTCTGAATTCAAATGTTTTGTATCAATAGAACCCACTTAATGTTGTAATATTAATACCTATACTGGTAATAAACTATATATTATTATTATTATTATTACAACAAAAATCAAGGAATAATACTCAAATGTTGAATTTTTCAAATTTGATTAAAAATAATTTTTAATTCAGATTCATCAATTTAACTCTTAATTAAATTTAACTCTTAGGGCTCGTTTACTTATTACGTAACGCAGGGGGGAGGGGGGTCGAGAGGAGAACAATAGAATTTCTGAGAATTCCATTGTTCTTTTTTGAAATATGACCGTTATTTTGTTACGTAATAAATGAACGATACCTTAGTTAATTTAACTCTTTCATTTGTTTCAAAGATTTCAAAATGCCAACAATTTTCAAATCTTACAAACAAAAATTAAAATTTTGGGTAGTTAGAAATTTTGGATTTTGGCAGTTTTTAATTTAAAAAAAAAAATCTAAAATTAAATTTAAATTTAGATTTTTTTTTTTAAATTTAGAATTTAATTAATTTAAATTGAAATTTTTGAAAGAAAACTTTTAATAGCACAAAATCATTTATTTAATACTCAAATGCACGATATAAATTTCATATAACTTTTAATTCAATACATTTTGATAATTAAAACTTTGTTTGATTCGATTTATGAATTTTAAAATTCACAGATTTATTTAAGCAATTTCAAGAATGAATTTTAAAGAAGACGATAGCTGATAAATTTGCGTCACTTAATGTCACCGAATTGAGATTAGCCGTATTCACAGATTATGAATTACATGGACGTATTGAGTTGAGTACTCTCACGCTATGACTGATGCTTAATGAATAATTTTCAGTTCAAGGATTAAAAATAGACAGTCTAGATTAAAACTTAATTGCCTTGCACGACTATCTCGTACTTAAATGTTTAAAGATCAATTACAAATTATTTTTAATCGCATATCCTATAAATATGCTCCTTAAATGTCAAAATAAGACAAGCACACACACAGTATACCACCCACTTTAAGCACTTAATCATCACAACAGAACACAAGCGACTGAACTGGGTGTTGAAAAAAATACAAAACATTATTGGAACCTCTAAAACATCGTAGTAAGAGAAAATTCAATAAATTCACCTGTATGCATAATGCACACTCAACAGCTTAAGAACACCACACATACATTCCAAAAGTAATATTTTCTTTTATATTTGATGCTTGCTACTCCTTTTTTATGCTGCTTTAGAAGGACATTCTTTACATAACTTTTTATTTTACTATTTTACTTTTTTTGTGTGGTTTAAAACTCAATTTAATTAATCATCGTGTGTATAGAACGTAGAATTTGCTACTTCCATATGTGTGTATAACTTATAGTTGTAACTTGATAGTCCTTAAAATTACTGATATGTATTTGTAAAATTTTTTCTCTCTCACATCCAACCTTTTGTATGTGCTTGGAAGTTGATTTTTAAAGCTCAATTAACAGAATACTTCTTTTTTTTTTGCTTGGATATACCATAAAAGATTAATGGCATGAATAATGAAATTATCTACTTAGAAGGATATGATATGAATCTCATTAATTATTTCAACAATTGAACTAAAATTCTCTTGATTTGATTTTTTTTTGGGCTATTTCTCTTAAATAAACTTTGGTAGAGGCTTGGAAAATAATTAACTTTTTTGTGTACTAAGGCTTCACTTTATACATATATAATAAATATGAAAATACTTTTTTTGTGGTTAAAGGAATTAAAGCAAGGAAAAAAAAACTTTCACATGTATTTGTATTAAAAAGAGAACTTTTTTTTGGACTTTGCGATTTTCTTTAATATTTTCTTGATTATTCTCGCGTCGAAATGATTTTCCTTCGATATGCTCCTCTTAACAACATACAAATATATTTAATAATATTATTTTTCACTTAATTTTAATACTATACAATAAAATAACAAAAAAATACTATAATATCTAAAAATTTCATGTATTTCAAACTGAAAAATTACGCGCTTTTGCGCATTTCGAATCTACTATGTTTTATGAGTGAGTAATGAAACATTTCCCAAGCATTTTTTTTCATTCATTCATTCACTATGTTGTGCTGTCTTCACTTTGGATCAATGTTTGGGAACTTTTTTTTGATATATTTAATTTTAAGGAAAATTAAAGGAAATGAATTTTTCTGAATTTAAAATTTTATTGATTTAATCAATTCAATTTTAAATAATTTAATCAATTTATGATTTAATGTTTGAGAAATTTTATGAAAAATTGAATAAGGGAATTTTCAATTTAAAAATTCATATTTTAGTTTTGAATAAATATCAAATTTTTAATTTAAAAATGTGGAAAAAATTCAAGGTTAAACTTAAATTTTAAAAATTTTTCAAAATTTGATTTTTATAACATTTCATGAAATAATTTTGTAATAATATAAATAAAGAAAACTTTCAATAGAATCCAAAATTTTAACTCAAAGAGTTTTGATTTCAAGTTAAACTTTAAGTTTCAAATCATTCAAAATTTTAAATTCAATTTTTTAATAAAAAATTTTTTAGGAAAATTCAAAATTCAAACTCAATTTAATTTTGATTAAATTACCTAAAACTAATAAAGTTTAAATATTTGTTTAATATAAAGGTTTAAACAAAAAAAAAAAAAATCAAAACTTGATTTTGATTTGCTTGAACTTGAAATTCAATCTTTTGAATTTTTTAGCATTCATTTTAAAGTTTCAAATTTAATTTGGATTGTTTTTGAAAATGAAGATTGTATTTTTAATTTTTTTTTACTTTTTATTTTAAAATCAAGAAATCCTAAAATTTTAAATATTTTTATTCAAAATTAAGGAAATTGAGTAAATTTTTGAAATTTTAGTTCACTTAATCAAGTCAAAAAAAAAAAAAAAAAGCTTAAAATGTCAAAGAATTCTTTAAAAAAGAAATTAATTCTTGATCTTTGGAACTAAATTTCAAATTTTACTGAAAAACAAAAATTCAAAACTTAATTTAAAGAAAAATTAAAATCATTTGCAAAATTCAAATCAAAAAGATAAATAAAATCAAAAGTAATCTCCACAAATAACAAATCAATGCGCCAAAAACCAACAAAGCATAAAATTATTTCAAACTTTGCTTTTACATTTTCCATCTGAATCATCCACGAAAGAGAGAAAAAAAAAATTCCTTCTATTTGGGGGGAAAATATGACAAATTCCCGTAGATAAATAGAAATGGAAAGAAAAATTTGAAATGATAAATTGTTTATGTTCAATGAATGTCATGAAAAAAAAACTCAGAAATTTATTTTATATGAAAATTATGTTACCATGACTACGACAAACTTTTCAAAAAAATTTTATTGCTTTGTTAGAAAAAGGTTTTTTTAAAAATAAAATTATTCCTTTATAAAATTGAAGAAATGGCAGAAGAATTAAAGAAAAATGGACTGTATGTCGATGAGAATCATATTTTAAGGGTCAGTTTATATATTTCATTTGGATTTTATATGCCACATATTTTTTCTATAAAATGTAATTTATTTAGGTACTTGAACCAGCTATCTTCAAGGAGACGCAAGACTTGAAGGAAGAAAATGAGATTTTCCAAGAGAGTATGTGTGAAATAATCAATTTAAAATAAAATGAAATTTACGAAATTTTTTTTTGTGTCTTTTGCTGCTCATCATGTCTAGAGCTTCAAGTGTTTCGAAATGCAGGCAGCGCAATAGCAAAAAATTTAGTTCTTCTTGGCGAAGTTGTTGAGAGGCAAAAATTACTGGCCATAAATACTCAAAATTTAGCCAATTCATCGGCAAAACAAAAGGAGATTGAGCAGCAACAAATACAAACGAAAATCGTTGAGATGTCATTGGAACTGGATCGATTGAAGATTGAACTTAAATATTTGCAGAAATGTGAATCGGAACTGCAAGAAATTTTTGATAATTTTCGACAAAATCAATGATAAATACACTTAATAATTAAGATTTTTATTATTACGCTATAATTGTATGTGGGATTTCATAAATTTAAACTTAAATGTTTTACAATTTATTTGCTTTGTCAGAAAAATTTAGATTTTTTTGTTTGAGATTTTTCTACAGGATTTAAGAGAAATAAAGGAGTGAAAATTATTTTAAAATCTAGAAAGTTTCAGTAATTCAAATACATACGTAACCAGAATACGTACGTAATTTTTACGTAACCAGAATACGTACGTAATTTTTTACGTAACCAGAATACGTACGTAATTTTTTACGTAACCAGAATACGTACGTAATTTTTACGTAACTGGAAAACGTACGTATTTTTACGTAAGCAAAAACGTACGTTTTTACGTAGGAACTTACGTATTTTACATAACAAAAGTTTAAGCTTTTGTGTGTTCAAATTGAAAGTAATTTAGCATTATAATTTCAATGTTTTTCATTTCTAACGAACCGCTGTATGTTGGAACAATACTGAATGTTATTTGTTTCTCAAGATAAGGTAAATATGCTATGAAGAAAAGTTTGACAAAATTAAATTATTTGAAATAGCAGAAAAAAAAAATCATTTACAATCTCTGACATAAGACTTCAAAATGAGTCTACCGCAATACAATCATCTTTAAATGACAAAATTTATTGATTTCGATTTTTAATTCAATTTTTCTTGTTTTGTAAAAAATAATAAATCGGAGAACAAAAAAATACATGAAATCGAATGAGAAAAAGGAGAAAAAGTGATCTTAAACTAGATCAAATTATGAAAAATATTAAATTTAAAAATTAATTCAATATAATTTAAGAAATTATCATTAATGTCTAAGTAGATGAAAACTTATTAAATTTAAGATGAAGTATCAACTGTCGATGGAGTTAAATCATCCTCGAGTTTTTGTTTCTTATCCATATGATCTGTAACTTCATCGTCTTCATGCGCTCGCTTTTGTACGACACATTCAGCTTCGGAACTTGAGACATCTTTCTGTACTGGTAAATTGAATAATGTTGGTTTAAATTTGACTATTATAGCTGTCATGTTGTCACATCCAGTTCCATCACCCAATGTATTTGGCGCCAAACAATTGTGGAAAAGCTGCAAACACAAATTTTTTTTATGGTTATTTTATGACTCAATAATAAAACTTAATAGACTTACTTCTTCGCAGATTTGTGTTAGAGATAATTTTCCTGCATCAATCCTGTGTTTAACAAAGCCAACGACTTCCTCATTTGACATATAATTCCAGATACCATCGCATGCCAATACCATAAATTCATCTTCTTCTGTTAATGTAATTTTTTTGAGATCAGGCATTGCTGTGATCATTTGATCTTCTGCTGGCAATTCCTTATTCATCTTGTAACCATGGTCACCGATAGCTCGTGATAAATTCAATCCACCATTTACACGTCCATCCATTGTGACACGTCCACCAGCTTTACGAATTCTTTGGAATTCAATTTGATCTTCAGGTTTATGATCAAATGACATTTCAACGACTTTACCAGCTCGACTTACTATACATCTCGAGTCCCCAGCATTTGCTACATATAAATCGCGCCCAATTAATAAAGCAACAACAGCTGTACACCCTGAGGCTTTTGCAGGACCCGTTTCCATGCTACTCATAAAAGCATCGTCCAATCCATCTTCATCATCATCTTCTTCGCCAGAGATTTCTGCAATTTTTCAACGATATTTTAAAATTTAAATTTTAACGGTTTTTTTTATTTTGAATTTTTTAAAGTTCAAAAATTGAATCAAAATTTTTGAATTTTTAAATAACGATATTTAAGGTTCAAAATTTGCGTACCTTCATTGGACAATTCCTCTTCGTCGTCCTCATCATACACTTCCTCATCGTCTTCATCTTCATCATCGTCTGAATCATTTTGAATTTTATTTTTTGGAGATTCTTTGTATGTTTCGTCATGCTCATCATCGCTACTTTCGTCCTCATCAGTATCATTGTCGGTTTTTTGCTTAACTTCTGTCGAATTAAATGTACAAATATTAGAATTAAATTGGTGTTATAAAAAAGGTACATCGAAACTTAATGATGATTACGTACGTAAAATTACGTAGTCAAAACGCATACGTAACCAAAAAAAACTTACGTAAAATTACGTAAACAAAAAGCGTACGTAAAATTACGTAACCGAAAAACGTACGTAAATTTACGTAACCGAAAAAAGGACTTATCCTCAACATACCTTTGTCCTCTTCGTTAGATTTTGTAACTGTTTTTGCAGTGCTCGATTTTGGGGAATTTGAACTGACATTTGTAGCAGAGGTAGAGGATGAACAACTTCCAACTTCTCCATTTTCCCTTGTTGAAGAAATTGCGCTTTCCTCATCTTTTTTACTTTCTGAAACGGCTCCATTTGATGAACATTCGCTGTCTTGATTGACTGATTCTTTACTAGAACTTTGTTCAGGTTTCATACTTTTTGGCTCGTTGCTACTACTTTCATCATTTTTCGATGATGACGATGATGGAATGATAACAAGTGTGCTATCTGGTGTTTGATTGCTAGGTTGTGAATTTGAGGAACTTGGCTCGTTCTTGTCATTTTCATCTGAATTGTTGGTTTTTCCACTACTGGAACTGCTTACTTCATTATCTGATGCCGGTTGTTGTGATGTTGAGCTACTGCTACTTTCAACTTTTTTCGATGAACGTGACGAACAACTGCCACTTGCAGACGGTCCAGCTTCAGAATCATTTTTATTAGACGATTTACTTTGAAAATTTATTATTTGCTGTACACTTTGAATTCGTGAGATTTTCTCAACATTCCCCTTATACTTTTCAAGGACTTCATTGAGCGGCATTGATGCTTCCTGATGTAAATTAATAATTTCTTCTGCTGTTTCTTCATCTTCCATATCATCCATATCTGAATCTTCATAATCTGGATTCTTTTTAGCCAATTGTCTTAATTCCTCAACGACTGAATCACTCAATAATGTACTGTCAAAGCCCATAAATGCCTCCTTTAGTGCTTCCTCATAATTTCCATTTTTAAATGATTCTAATTGCTTTAAAAAGTCTGGTAATTTCATTGAACAATATTCAGCTACTTCCGACCCTCCATGACCATCATAGACGGCAAAAAATGATGCATTATCTGCCAATTGTGGAATAGCATTATGAGCGTCCTGCAAAAAAACAACAGAATTTGCAATTTTGGATGTTTATAGCTTGTACAGCATAACCTCAATTTATGCGGTTAATTTATTATGCCAAGAAGCTTTTATTATACTTTAACTTACCTCTTGATTAATACGCCATCCCTAAAGAATAAAATACAGTTGAAATTAAGTCTTTAAATACTTTAAATGGATGTAAATTACCTGCATCGAAGAAGATCCAATTTCTAAATAATCATTTTCATCAAAAGCTGACTTTTTGGTCGTTTCTGGTTTATCTAAATAACTTCCCATTATTGGCGCTTCCTTATCTCTATACTTCTCATAAGGTTTTGTCTTAAAAGTAAGTAATTTGACTTAAAAACTTGAAAATTTGATTTTTTTATGATTTGATTATTTAAAAAGTCAGGGGAAAACTACTTTCAAAAATTTGGTACCAAAAATATTCAAATTTATTTATGAAATATTATTTTCACTTCTGATGACTTCCTGATCCAGAATCCTAATGTAATATGGTGAAAATCAGCGTCTAAGCTACAAATAGTTATTGTTATTGACTGTTTGGAAACTTTAAAACTTTCTGAAAATCTTCATTCCTTGTCTGCATAGTTTCACTTCCTTTAAACTTATTTTTAAATAATTTTTGACCGTTATGTAACTAACAATTTTAAAATTGCAACTATTTGATGAATATCTAAGGCTTAACATGAAGAATCTGTAAATTCGATGTGAAGCAATAATGATTGGACAATCTTACACACAATCCTAACAGCAGAAGCACGTGAACTGCCCATAATTCTAAATATTCACGTTTTAATGAACGGTTTTTACACAAAATGTCAAGTATCTTTGCAGAGACATAGACAGACATCACACAATGTGGAACGAACGTAGCTGATGTTGAAAGGCCGTTGGATGTTATTTTTGTAAATATTATTTTTTTATTATATTATCCATTTTTAATATAAATTTTTTTTTTTTGTATCACTTTTATTATAATTTCTAGTTACTATTGTTGGATTTTTCTTCCTCTTCATCTTTACCGTTCAAGTAAGTGGTTTAATTCAAAATTCAAATATTCTAGCAGATTTGAAAAAAATTGTGGAAAAAGAATTAAGAATTACTTCACACCAAAAAAAAGACATCATCTAAAATTCTTTGATTACACATTGATTATTATTTTTTTCATGTCTTGGGTGGGTTTCTAGGGTATACTCTCTATACTACTTTAGGGTATACTCTCTAGAGAGTATACCCTAGATTATTTTTAAATGTAAAACATTATCTGATAAAATCTGGAGTATATCTTGAAGTATACTCTAGGGTATAGAGAGTATACCCTAAGTGTATAGAAAGTATACCCTAGAAACCCACACTTGTTCAAAAATTGTAATTTACTGCAGCTTTTTTTTTTATTTTAATAATTTTTTTTATTATTATTATTTTTCTTAGCTCAAATATATTTTCATCAATTTTTTTTTTATACTTTTCACATAATAAGGAGTAAATAATCAAAAGCAAATTATTTTTTTATTTTTCAGATATTATTGATTATTCATTTTTTTCTCTTCAATAATAAGTAATATTTCTTCTTTTATTCAATATTCTACATTAAAATTAATTTTAATTTTTAGTCAGTTTTCTTTCATTCTATGTACAATAGCAAAAAAAGACACAAATCTGAAGGAGGTTTAATTACTTTTTACTTTTTTTTTTCATCATAATATATTAAAAGTTTTTGTAAAAGCAAAAAAAAAATATAAAGTCAGTGGACAACCGATTAGGGATTTTTTTATTTCTTCAATAATTCCCATTTTTCTGCACAAAACCTATTGATGTTATACATTTTTGGAAAGGTATTAAAATTTACAATCTAATGGTGTGAAAATTTTTGGAAAATTCGCAAGTAATATAGTCACTTTTGGTAAAAAACGCATTTCATGCATTCTATCAAACAATGTTTTGCTTTTTTCTCAACTTAAGATGCATAAAACTTCTTGTAACTTTGCATACTTGTTTCTTATTAAAAAATGAATAAATTGTAAAAGTTTCAGATTTTTCCAAGAAGCTTTTCACGAGTTTTCCTTATCTGAAATTTTCCACATAAAGTGAAATTTTTCAAGAACTAGACATTTATAAATATTGATATTAATCAAATTTGATTTCATTTTTATTACCTTTCTATTGGTATATAACATTCTAGGATTAATCATAGCATTAAAGAGAAATCAATAAAAAAGTGCTGAAAATGAATGAAAATTTCGATGTAATTTCGCCATCTTGAATATTGTTTTACGTTTTCTAATCAAACTAACTAACATTATTTTATGTTTTATACCTCTTTTGAAAGGTTTTTGGAAGTATTTCAAATCAACATAAATGTCATGGCTCAAACGTGAACACAAATAAAGTTACAGGAGCTAGAAGTTGACAATAACAAAAATATTTCAATTTTCAAAAAACATTTTTTGTATTTTTCAAATTTTGACTTATTTAACGAATTAGATTGAGCTTATTTACTTTATTAGGTTATTAAACATCATAAATAATGCTTTTCAATCAAAACTTAATAACTAAAAGCTTTAAAAAAGAAATTTATAAAAAAATTTTTTTGAAAGTAGAAGTTTTTTCATCATTGTCAACTTCTAGCTCCTGTAACTTTATTTGTGTTCATGTTTGAGCCATGACATTTATGTTGATTTGAAATACTTCCAAAAACCTTTCAAAAGAGGTATAAAACATAAAATAAAGTTAGTTAGTTTGATTAGAAAACGTAAAACAATATTCAAGATGGCGAAATTACATCGAAATTTTCATTCATTTTCAGCACTTTTTTATTGATTTCTCTTTAATGCTATGATTAATCCTAGAATGTTATATACCAATAGAAAGGTAATAAAAAATGAAATCAAATTTGATTAATATCAATATTTATAAATGTCTAGTTCTTGAAAAAATTTCACTTTTATGTGGAAAATTTTAGATAAGGAAAACTCGTGAAAAGCTTCTTGGAAAAATCTGAAACTTTTACAATTTATTCATTTTTTAATAAGAAACAAGTATGCAAAGTTACAAGAAGTTTTATGCATCTTAAGTTGAGAAAAAAGCAAAACATTGTTTGATAGAATGCATGAAATGCGTTTTTTACCAAAAGTGACTATATTACTTGCGAATTTTCCAAAAATTTTCACACCATTAGATTGTAAATTTTAATACCTTTCCAAAAATGTATAACATCAATAGGTTTTGTGCAGAAAAATGGGAATTATTGAAGAAATAAAAAAATCCCTAATCGGTTGTCCACTGACTTTAAGTGTATACATATTCTTTTATTAGTGACGTGTGTGTGTGTATATGTATAATAGTAATTAGAGCAATGATATCTTAACTGCCATTGTTAGTTAATGGCTTGCTTGTCTAACTACCCCTCACTAATTGCCGATGAATTCATATCATGAAGTAGCTAGCTGATAGATTAATTGCTCATTATGCTTATAAACTCTCAATCAATCCTTCCTTCTTTCATCATTCCTCACTTTTTTTTTTTTACAAAATTTCAAATTCTAAAATTTTATGCTTTTGCTTTCTCAACTTCAACTTCAAATTGAACGAAAAAAATTAAAAAATAATGAAAAACAAACAAAATTATTGGACATAAAGAGTATGGAACATAAAACAAATATCTTTTACAAACATTTCAAACCAATCGATTAAGCCATATTCTCTTTAAAACTTTTGTTTCTATTTCTTTTCATTTTTTGCTGGATAATTTCGCTCAAAAAGTTTCTGTTATGGATTGTTGGAAGGCTGATTCGATTTGTCTTTACTTTGGATGTAAAAATTATTCCAATCAGTTTCCCAACACTCCCATCCATCCTTTATTGTGTAGAATTTGAACGATAGAAAATTTTAGCGGCATTTGGTTAGCAAAATATGATACACTTATAATCACCATCATCCAAATCTCTCAAGGACGGTAAATGGATGATATTCAGCTGTTTTCTTTTGTTTTTTGAATTGACAATTTATTGATGCTGTTGACAGTCTATTATTTAAATAATATTGTGTCTATTTGTTGGTATGTTTATAAAGCTTTTACAAATACTTTTCTTTTATTTCGGAAATTTTGAAATGTTATCGATTCTTTTCTGCTTTAGCTAAACTCAACTAGAACTATTAAATTAAATTCTCGAAGAAAATTGTGACTGTAAAATGGTCACAATTACGGTGCCAAGCAAAATACCTCTAAAATTTTCTAATGTTCAAAAAAAAATTTTTTTTCTTTAAAACGAATTACAAACTATAAATGTACTTGACACAAGAAATCTATGTATTGTTTTTTCATTTACATTATTATATATTTATCTAACTCATATTATCATTCATTAACTCTAACAGGCAATTATTATCCTCACTCGGAGTGGCTTATTAGCAGGATTTATAGAGAGAAAAGAAATTCATTCAAACTTGGATTACGTAAGCTTTATTGACGTACGTAAACATTCTATTTACGTAAGAATATTTTACGTACGTCAAAATACGTAACAATTTCTTACGTACTTCAAAATACGTAAAGATTTTTTACGTACGTAAAAAAACTAACGACATTTTACGTGCGTAAATGTACGTAATGACTTTTTACGTACGTAAAACGTATTTAACGATCTTTTTTTAAGAACCTTAATTGCAATGATTTTCTTTTCTCTCCTCAAACCTGCCTTAATAGTGAGACAGTCAGTAGTCAACACTGAGTACATCCACTCACAATTTTATCATTATCTGAGAAACACTAATTGCCTGTTAAGGTACCAAATATCAAATTATGTTTATGCTTTTTTTTCATATAAAAAGAAATTGAAACTTTTTCGCTAATTTCATAAGTTGTTAATATTTTACTTACATATCATTTCTCTTCATATTTTTTCTTATAAACCGCGATTCGTTTTTTCATCTTTTTTTGTTTTTTTAATACATAACACTTGATCAAATTCAAAATTATCTCTAATCTTCATCCTTAACAAAAAAAAGTGTTCAAATAAAAGTAAAATAATGTTGTAAATTAATAATTATAGTAATGATAATAATAATGTACCCCAATAAATTGCATAATTTCCATTTAAAAAAAAAAAGATTTTTCAACGAACAAAATAAGAAAAATGTAAAAAGAGCAAATAAGACTACGATGAATATGAAGTTAAAGAATTAGACATATTGGTTATGGATATCATTTTCCCTAAAATAATATGGAAATAATTCACTTCACGAAAACAAAATAATATATGTGTGCATCTCAATATACTTTTTCTTGTATCGTTCTCTTTTTTTCTCTCTTTCTTTTTCAATTTTTTTCTTTACAAGCAAAAATTTAGAAGGAAAGAAATTGAAGACAAAAAAAAATTGATATAAATTTTGTATGTTGCAAAATATAAACATGGCACAACGATAGCGCAAAAACATAAGAGACAATGAAGGAAAAAGAAAATAGGAAGAGGAAAAAAGAACTATCGTCTGTTATTATTCTCTATTTGGAGTTACTGCTGAAAATTATTCAATGTAATTGAAAGAACGTTCAAATCTTTTGAATCTTTTCGCCAATAACGACCGGATTGTTTCGTCGAATTTCAGCAGCGCCATGTTCTCGATAATCAAAACTGCATTCATGTTTGTCACTATATCGATGGATTGCACAATATAAGCCACCGCATCTACATTCAAATCCTAAAAAATAATCAACGACATCATTAGTTCCAGTTCAATTTAATTTGTCTGTACAGGAGGGGTCCTCGATTTAAATAATCAAATATTTCCCATACAAAAATTCAAAACTTTAACTCTTAACGGTCATTTTTTTTTCATACGTTTCAATTTGAATAAATTTGATTTGAAAAGAAAAATTTTGAAGCAAAACAAAAGTTCAAATCGAGAACCCCCTGTATAAAATGTGTCAAGTTTGGACCTTACCTGTCAAGCCAACCTTCTTGCGACATGTAAAACATCTATTCTTTTTCTTTTTGGCATCCTTATCTCCATCATCGTCTTGATTACTTGTTCCTGCACATTCTTCTGGGATTGATTTCTGTGTAATTGATAAATTATGAGAGATTATTTTTTTTTTTTCATTACATGATCATGACATGACATTTTCATATAATTCAAAAAAAAATACTTACATCTGCAGACTGATTATGAATTAAAACTGTTGGTTGTGCTGTGTTATGTTCAACGACGACATGTTTTGGTGTTGAAGATTGTGATGCGGCAGTGCTTTGATTACTATTCATATTTTGTTGTTGTGTTGAATTATTTGCAGTAGCTTGACTTGGCGTGCATGAACTACTAACTGGAGGTTGTTGTTTCTTTTTTAGTGCATCCTGAAATCGCAAACAAATTCTTTAGAATCTACATGTCTTTGACACTTTTAATTATCAACTTACTTTAAAGCATACTGAACATAATCCATCTTGAGCTGGATTGCCATAAAATCCGCATCCAGATCTGCACATAGTTTGCATATTTGATTCGCGTTCCATTTTTATTTTATTGGTTTTTTTTTTGTTTTTATTTCTTTAAATTGATTCTAAATATACTTGATGTATACTTTTTTTTATTATGAGAGAATTATGATCTCTGATTAACACTCAACACAATTTTTAATGTCTTTTTCTCTTTCCTTAAGTTTTTTTTTATGTCAAAAGTTATGTCCAAAATAACACTTCTTCCTCTTCACCTTTTGTTATTATATATTTTTATTATTATCAAGTCTTTATTATGATTCTCATATCATCATTATTCTTCACCAACTTAACTTGTTTTTTTTTTTATATATATTTTCTGTTTATTTTGGTTACTGATGCTCTAATTTGATTTCTGTAAATATAATAAGATGAAGAAATGGATGTTATATAAATAAAAATAAATATAAATAAGTAAATAATGAAAAATAGTGTCTGAAAGTGCGCAACCATCAATTTTATATAATTTACTTTACTTTACTTTTATTCTATTATAATCATCAACCGTATGTATAATATATATTGTGGTAATGAAAATAACTAAGTAAATAGATTAATCATGTCATTAAGGCGCATATTTGGCACGGATAGTGATTATTTTTTTTTTACTTCAAGATCACACTGCAAAAGTTTTTAAAACTCATATGTCAGCTTGGATTATTACTTTTGTCCACGTTCGTTGTATATGAAACTTAAATTTAATGGCACGTCACACTTTTGTATCGTAAGAAATTCTTTAACATACTGAGAATTTATTTTTACTAATTTTCTGGTAATTAAGAATTTTTTTTGACAAACTTTGATTCCAAAAAGTTTTAGATTGATCAGCTTAAGAAACTTTTAAATGCATAAGACACAAACAAACAACAATTTCCAACAATATAATTAAATCAAAAACATCACTAATTGAATTTTAACAGCAACACAAAAATTTTAATGATTTCAAAACTTTATGAATATGAATCTCTTAACAATACAACTTAATAGGTCAAGGAATTTCCTCCAGTAATTCAACATCATTAAGAAGCATTCAGAATTCAGCAATATTGCGAAATAAATTGTATTATGGTCAATGTGGAAGTCTGTCTTGAGCAGATTATCTTAGCCACAAACGTTTACGCATATATATTTTATTTTTTTTTGCACAAGGTTTTAGCAAAGTCATTTGAAATTAAACAAGTATAACGGTGGTCACTCGTGACCGACGAAAGCGCATTTTCCGCGATCAGTAAATACACAAAGAATTAAAACCCCAAAAATATAAAGCCTAATATTTAATTATAAATATTCTTTATTTACCAGAAATTTAAAATTTACAGAAAAAAAATGTGTGTGAAACATGAGGAAAAAAAATTATTTTTAATAAAAAGTTATTATTACGCGACATAAAATTTAAAAAAAAAAAAATAAAAAAGCAAAAAAAAATCGGATACGGGCTAGGATTGAACCCATGACCTTCAAATTAGGAGTCCCACGCTCTTCCACTTACGCCACTGCTGCGCTTTTTTAAAGAATTTTAAGTGGCAATTTGATTATTTATATTGATGAGTTTTTTCTATATAAATGTAAGTTTTTATAATTTTCACAAAATTTTCCTGAAAAAACCATGAAAATAGAAAATTAAAACAATAAAAATATCAAAAAATATGAAAAAAGTAATTATCTATGAAAATTGTAAGAAAATATTGAAAATTTTAACAAAAATCTTCGGAAAAACTCGGGAAAATTGTGGAAATGGAAAATTATGACATAATTCAACATTAAATGTCATTAGAAGTCAAAAAAATATCAAAAAAGTAAAAAAAAGAACATTGTCATCAGTGGGATTCGAACCGAGGACAGCTAAGGTTTTGAAAAGTCAACATTTTAGTGCAATCGACCACACTAACACATACAAAGAAATGGCATTTTGGCACTTTTTACGCTGGTTCCAGCAGAGGAAGTGACCATTCGTGCTGATTTTTTCGCCAGCTCTAGCCAGACATACTACACACATTTTAAGCCAAAAACCGCATCAAAAAAGCTTAACCCTGAGGAGGAGATGCGATGACAGACGGACGGACAGACAGACGGACAGACGGACAAAGTGCGGATAATAGCGTCCTTTTCCCAAGAGGAAAATGCGCTAAAAATTTTGAGGAAAACTGTGACGTGTTGATTTGAAATTACAGACTACAGGGGATCCTCGATTTGAATAAATTATTTTGTTCCAAAATTTTTTATATTTAAATTGAATTTATTCAAATTTTAACGTATGAATTTTTGAATGAAAAGTTTTTGGTTATTTAAATCGAGGACCCCCTGTACTTCCTTTGTTTATTAAGTTTGTAGTGCAATTTTTAAATTACAAATTTTTATTTGATGAAGAATCACTGTTTTTTGCAGAAAAATCGAAATTTCATTAGGGGCCGTTCACTTATTACGTAACGCACTGAGGGAGGAGGGGGGCAACTGATTCTTTTGTTAAAAACGTTACGCGGGGAGGGGGGGGGGTTAAAAAATCCGAATTTTTGCGTAACGTAATAAGTGAACGGCCCCTTACGTTAAGTTCACTTATGATGTCCAATTTTCAGGGGGTTCTGAGTCTATGTGACAGTCTTTAAAAATAGGATTTTTTTGATTGAAATTTTTGTGACATAGGGGTGAGAGGGGGGGTCTAAAAATCCACGTTTTTGATGGACATCATAAGTGAACGGCCCACAAGTTCGAAAATTCATTTATTATCAAATTCACTTGCTAATGCAATAGTCAACACGCATTCAATTTTCTATGCAAAATATATCCGTTTCAACTCTTTTTTTTTTTCGTTCGAAGTTTATCTAAATAAAATCACAAACAATGGATAAGAAGATTATCATCATCACTAAATATTTTTTCTGTGTCTACACGAGCCAAACGCAAACAACACGAACTTCGTGAGCTTGTTTACGAAAATTTTTTTGAATGTTTTTCAATTTTTTTTTTTGCTCGAAAAGAAAATTCACTAATTAGCCACAGAAAGTTTTGACTTTAAGCTTCAATAATGCACACTTAAGACCTGACTTATGGACCCTAAATTACGACTTTTAGACAACAATAATATTCGAATACGACAAAACATTCAAGTATTTAATTAATAATACGAGTCTGTTTCTGACGTAAACACAACACACAATTAAGCATTTGAAAAAAAAAAATAAAACACACAACAGCAGTAAATTTATGATAACTAATTTCACTTGCAAATGTTTTTTACTTCATGTTGAATTCACTCAACACATTGAAACGAAAAAAAAGTGACGAAATTCATTTCGTATTTCTCAGAATTTTAAACAAGTCATTGATTACGTACACGACGTGAAGACGTCGAAGACGAAAAAAAAAATAATATTTTTGTTTTGAGCAACTGACCATTATTACTTTTTTTCTAGTGATAAAGGATTAGTCATCATTATGAAAAAATGTATTTTTGGGAAATTTTCCTGATAGTAGTGAAATTTTCTTTGGCAAGCAATACGAACAATTATTGAACGATTCAGCGAGCAGCAAAGCATTGCCTTCATAATTATATACATTTTAATTTCTTTTTCGAATATCTTCATCATATTATTGCTTGCTGCTAGCTGGTGCTAGTGTATTGGTTTTTTTTTCATTTTTCGAAATAGTAACTGTAAAGTAGTGAATTTATACACATATATATTTATTTATATATGTGCATGTATATATCGACTGACTGAGGAAACTAAAACAACCCAATGTTCACTTTTCATCTCTTCTTTTCCTACGTGTTAGGTTTTTTTAGCATGTAGATAGATAGATAGATATTAAAGACTTCATCTAAAATTATAAAGAAATCTTTTTTCAATTTCAAAATTCTTTTGTTTGTTGGAGCACAAAAATTATGAAATATATTTAATATTTAGGACATTTCCTTAACATTTTGCTCTAATTTTAATTGATTATTAACTATTTTTGTTAATTCATGTGCCACAATAGACTTGTGCATGTGTTTCTTTATTGCGTCGAACTTTTTCATTATTATAATAATGATGAAGAAAAAAAAAAGTAAAACTTTACTTTATGTTAACTTCGCAATACATTTTAAAGCGCAATTACGAAATTATGAAGAAATACGATGACTTACGTAAAAATATAAATTAATCCTCGTATATAAAAATTTAATTTGCCAAAGAATTTGGGGCAGGTGATAAGATGAAGGTAGGTCTTTCAGCACTTTTTTATTTTTTGTCTTTGTTTATTCAGCTAGTACACAAAACTTTAATTTCTTTGTTTCCTTCTCAATACGAAAATGTATGAATCTTTTTTTCTTTCATTTATGTAAGCAGCACATATTTTTTTTTTTACTTTTTTTTTTCAATCCACTTTAGAGCTCAAATTAAATGCTTTATTAATCCTTTTGTCTTGATAAAAATACACTCACGTTTAATATCACACGTTAAAGACTATTTTAAAACGATTTCTAGTGACTTTTTTAACCATTTATTTAATTATTTTATATCAAAAATATTTCTTTTTTTTTTTTTTTGCTCGATTTGAACTCTACTAGACGACTTTCAAAAGTAAAATGACTCTTTGTATGAAAAAATTGTATAAAAATATTTCGAATCATCATCCTACTACTAATACAATTGTACGGGTAGCATGTTGAATGTTATACGCTTTATACAAAAAAAACAATAAATTTACGTGAAATAAAAACATTCAGCATTTTGACTCGACACACAGCGTTAAGTTTACAGCATTAAGGAGGAAAAATTGAACAATAAAAAATTTACATTGACTCATTTATTTAGTAAATGTAAAGAATTGAGAATACAACAAAGGCACGACAATGAAATCTGCTTTTCGTACGACTGACTTTTTCTCTATCTTCGAAGATTCTTTATTTTTATTTATTTTTTTTTTTTTCGTGCTTAATTTACTTCCGCCAATTTTCGCGTTCGTTTTTTGTCTCTCTTGTTTTCAAAATCCAATGACCTTGGCTAATATATCTTTAAAGTGTGTCTTATCAAACAAAAAGCAGTCTCAATCCGCCCTATGAGTAAATCGTAAGACGAAAATTTCTTATACGAACGTATATGTGGAAAATTAGAGGAAGTAGAATATAAACTTTTGTTTAAATACAAAAAATAACTTTTGAGGGCATTGAATTGTAACGAATATATGAAAATGTAAGTCACTGGAGGCGTACAACTCTACCAGAGGCGCATTTCGGTCATTCAATTCACTCAAGGACGTATGTTATGTATCATGAAAAAAAAAAAACTTGAATGTTTTTCTAACGGAACTTTTTATTTTATATAAATCGCATAGAAATGACTATGGATATAATTAAAATCCTTGATAAGTCGATTCAGCGTACAAAGTGAATATTTATAAAAATTTAAAGTCGACAAATTGTATGCTAATTAATGTAAAGCAGTCAATGAGAACCTCATAAAGTACGTGAACGAAAGAATTAATGATATTCCTTCCTTCACATGTATATTATTCTAGAATTAAGTCGTATTGAACTGAATTTTTAAATGAAAAATACGAAAAATTTAAGTGATAAAAATAAATATCAACGAAAGTAAGTAGTATAAAAAATCATTAAACGATCACATGATAATCATAAGACGTTGCATTTAATATATTAATATTAAATATAGTAAGTAAGTGTACTGTACATTTTTCCTTTATTTTCTTTCCAATGAAATACTCTCATTCTTTTTGAGTCGCATGAATCATATGATTATTGGTATACACAAATTCTATGACTATCAATCTATTTACCAATGCCAAGATTTCGTAGAATGAAAAGTACGAGAAAGAACCCCAAGATTGTCATTATTATTATTATTATTGATAAAATGTGACATTAAGTTAAAGTTATCAACATTTTCGAGCATAAAACGTACAAGTATCGAATTTCTGAGGTTTTTATCAGCAGTCTATGAGATTGTTGATAATCACAATATTTTTCTAATAATCTTTACTTGATTAATTATCGTTATATTTTATATAAAATTGATGGTTGATTAAGAAAAGTTTAAAATTGAAGAAAGAATCAAAAGCTAACTCACCACACAGAGAATGATGATTTAAAAAAATATATATATTGATATTGCACTTGATTTCCGTGATTTGAAGAGCTGGAAATGGGAAAAATAGAGAAAATATTTTCCTTTATTATTGTTTTAAAACTTTATCAATGTATGTGAATGTTTTTGTGATTGTATTTGTGTAAAGTCGTCACTGTATTTACGTACTTGACTGTATTTTATTGAAAGAAATGGCGATTGATTTAAAACTCAATTTTTCCAACTAATCTGACAAATTTTCACAGACTACTGAGATTTTTTTAAACTTTTATGTTCTAAACTTTAATAATTACCTGTTTTACACCTTTAAATATGCCTTTAAGTTAATTAACTTTTAATTTTTTTTGTGAGCTGTAAACCAGAACTTATTACTCAGCGACAAGAATTGAACAGATCATGTATTTTTTTCATGAATTTTAATAGCATAGTTTTATATCCCTTTTTGAACTTTAAATTTTTTGAACTTCAGTTTTGAACTTTGTTGATTGATGAAATAAGAAAGTGGTAAATTAAAATTTAGTGATTATGGATGATGAATCAATTATTAAATACTTTTTGAATATTGTGGATAATGACAAAGATATATCAAATGGAATTGCTGCAATTAAAACACTTCTTTTGGTTTTGGAAAAGTCAAATTGTAAGATCCAGTAAAATTGTTCATTGAAATTTACCGATTAATACTTTATTTACATTTTTCTTTTCAGTTTGTACTATCCAAGAATTGGTAAATACAATCAAGTCTGCAATTGGTGTCTTGAAAAAAAGTGGTCGACCAATAACATCAATTGCTAGTTCCTGTGAACTTTTTATGTGTTTCATTCTGACAATTTCATCACCAAAAGTTGATCGATTTACTATGGACGAAGTGAAGAAGATAATGACAAATAGAGGACAGACATTCCTTAAGAAACTACTTTGTAGTCGTGATGTCATAGCTAGACATGCTGTTGATTTTATTACTGATGGATGTAGAATCTTAACAATTGGCAAGTCTCGAGTCGTTTATGAGGCACTAAAACTAGCAGCATCACAGAACAAACACTTTCATGTCTATGTTACTATGAGTTCTATTGACAATGAAGGATTTCAAATGGTCGAAGATCTTAAAACGCTCAATATAGACTCAACTCTCATACTTGATGCTTCTATTGGCTACATAATGGAGAGCATTGATTTTGTCTTTTGTGGTAAGTAGCACTAACAGGTATCATGTCGAGATCCTAGTATGTCTTCTAACACCCAAAAATGAACTTTTTCAAACAAGACATTTTCTGTCCAGTACTGACTAATTTTTTCTTGAAGCTTCTTAACACTCAGTTTACGGAACAATCATTAATAGACGTTTCTAGTTGTTTACGAATTTTATTCAAGTGCAATGACCATCAAGGTCTAAAAATGCCATTACCAATGATTTCCCAACATTTCTTGACGTACTGATCAAAGTTCGCTTTTTGGGTATTTCCGAATGATGTAATAATGTAATTAAATCTGTAATAATTTTATACTCAACAGGTGCTGAAGGAGTAATGGAATCTGGAGGAATAATTAATCGAATTGGAACATACACAACGGCCTTATGTGCTAAGGAAATGTGCAAACCATTTTATGTACTGACAGAAAGCTTCAAATTTTCACGTCTTTATCCATTGAATCAAAAGGATTTACCGAACAATTATAATTATATACAAAAAAGTAATGATGGAAGTAATTCAAGAAATGCTCATCCTCTTGTTGATTATACACCTCCACTTTTTATTACATTAATTTTTACTGATTTGGGAATATTAACTCCTAGCGCGGTAAGTGATGAATTAATCAAATTATATTGAAAATGCATTGTAAGTTTTATAAAAAAAATTGGTTTTTATAATAAGAAAAATAAAACTATAAAGATCATATTAAAAATCATATGTACACTTGTTTCCTCCCATACCAAAAAATATAGAATTAAATTTATTCATAATGCTTATGCTTGATATCAATTCCAGCTAAATCTTCTTTAGCCATATCTCCATCACCCCATCCCCAGAAATGATCCAAGTCTCTTTCTCCTTCATTGTTATTCTTAAGTTCTTCTTGGAAATTTGGATTCTTTTTTCTTGCCTCAATGCTGTATGGATGTGATCCATCACCAGTTCTTAATACACGAGCTTTAATGACTTCATCAGGAACAACTTTCAAATCAGTAGCCCAACCTAGATTTCAAGTAGAATTTTATTAATATCGTCGTTGACTTATTTGAGTATCATTAAAATATTTACCAAGCCATGCGAAGAAATCAATGAAGATGCATGAGAAATTTGTGAAGTAATCTCCTCTTTCGCCAGTCTGTAAAGCATAACATTTTGATTAATTTTCAAATAATTGAGTGATTTTTTTGAGAACTGTACCTTGTAATCCCATGGAAAAGCGTGATGGAAGTTATGCCATCCTATTGGAAAATTGAAAATATCAATAAGCTTCTAATTTTCATTTGAAGTTTTTAAAATTGCGTTAATTTGCGGACGTTTTTCTACTTAACGTAAAAATTTAAGTAACAAAGTTTTACGTACGGTTTTATTTTATACGAAAATATTACGTACGTTATCTTACTTTACGTAAGTTCACGTAAGTTTTCTTACTTTATGTAAATTTACGTAAAGCAAGAAAACGTACGTAAAGCTGTTACGTATCAATTTTACGTACGTTTCATTACGTAATAATTTTACGTACGTTTTTTTACGTAACAATTTTACGTACGTTTTATTACTTTACAAATTTACGTAACACAAAACTAACGTAAATCATTCTATGAATTTTTCTACCAACTATAAAGCTGAGAAATGATTGAATCAAGAAAATAAATCTCAACATACCTTCTCCGAAAGCAAGGAATCCAAAAAGTGGACTGTCTCTTGATGAATTGTTTCTGTGAAATTAAAATAATTCAGTCAGTTAACTTCAAGCATATTGCATAAGAAAAATGTCTTACTTGTCATATGGACGGTTTCCAACAATATGAGCGAACGAGTTGATACTCCAATTTACATGAAGACCCAAAATGTAACGAAGCATATTCAAGTAGTATGCACACATGAAATCTTCTCCCCATCCATAGTAACAAATGCAAATTGGTCCAATGAATGCAACGACCCATGATGCTGGCATGTAAATTCTGTTTTGGAATAAAGAAATGATTTGTTTATTTTTGATGATCAAAGCTTAAATAAGCAAGCTTACTTCTTATGGAAAAGCAAGAATTTGTCATTTTCCAAATCACTCATGTCAACCTTCTTACCGAAAGTTGTAACGTCTGGATGTTTTCTAATGAACAGCCATCCCATATGCGAGAAGAAGAATCCTCTTGTGGAACTGTAGAAAAAAAATAATTAAAAATTATTCAAAGATCTTCAAAACTCAATGGAGGGTGAAATTACTTGTGAGGATCAGCATTTGTGTCTGTAAATTTATGATGTACTCTATGATCTCGTACCCATTTAATAATATCTTCTTGTGCCGATAGAGTTTGAAGGAAAATTAAGAAATATCTTAATGGTGCATTAGCTCTATACGATTTATGTGTGAAATATCTGTGACTTCCAGCAGTTACCTAAAGATGATTACATTTCATTACATTTGAATTTACAATGTTTAATAAGACATTAAAGCTTAAAAAGAAATTTCATAACAACAACAAAAACTTACGCCAAAGCCAGATCCAAGGAGAATTATAAATTGGAATAAGTACGTTTGCCAACAACTTGGCATATTCCAAAATGCTTGTATTCCAGCAATGTGAAGATATATCAGTACGGCTGTGTTCAAAGGTTTTATGTCCCTCCACGTCCATGTCCATTCTACTTGACCTTCGCCTAAGTTCGGTACGGCATCTGTGAATGAACAAAGACACATGAATAATGACTATTTACACATTTATGTGTTGGTTAAGTAAGGTAAGCACGTGAATGATCTTGCACTTTAGGATATATACGCGCGTAGAAAATGAACTTTTGATCACAAAAAAAAATTAAATTAAATATTTATGAACAATATTTTGCAATAAAAATTTATTATTTGTATTTATTTTATTGCACATTGCATTGCATTTCGGACGACAATAAGCTTTGCATTATAGTTAGATATCTTCATTCGTAATCGTCACCTTAGATCGTAAATTAATTTTCACTTTAACATACAAACAATTATTGAGTGTATGACCTTCTGTGAAATGAGCAGTTTTGCAATTTGTTTCTTCTCTTTACTATCTTTACGACCAACCGACGACGATAGACATCAACAAGGACTTAATAATGGTATCTAATTGAATTGTTCAATATTATTAATAGCTTCGACACAGATTTTTTTTAAGCAGCAGGTACCTTATGCCTTAATGCAATTGCAATTAATAAAAGTATCCTAGGCACACTAAACAGCATGCAATAATTTTCAGGTGGTCGTTATGACACTTGTTGTGATTGAAAGAAATTTCATTGCACATGAAAAAAATCTTTAAGGAGCTGTTCACTAGTGACGTCCATCAAAATCTTGGAAATTAGACCCCCCCCCCTTGGTTATATATCTATTGTTTAAAAACTGTCACAAAGTCTCAGACACTACCCACCTTCCGCCCTAAAAATTGAACATCACATGTGAACGGCCCCTAATGTATGTACGCAGATTGTTATAAAATCTTAGGTAATGTCGAAACAAAAAAATTACCAAAAAAATTCAATGTTACCGAAAAAAAAGAGATTTTAAATGCGCACATAAATAAATGTTAGTTGCGATGTAATGGTAGTGGATTGAACTTTTTTTTTCGGCGTTAAGCACACATGACAAATCTCCGAATTGGAAATAAGCGAAAGAGTAAGTACTTTACTCATTGAATGCAACATTTCGACATTATATCATAGGCACAGACAATTTGTTGTGTTATGAAATCCATTTTTTGTCCAAAAATTAAAATTTTTGAGATTAAATAACTTACTGGAAATAGCAAATTAATTAATAATGTTTAATCATAAAATTTGTTAATGAAATTTTCATGCTGCTTGTTGCTTACGGAGATTCATTCATGATAAGTACTTATTATTCTTCTTAAATACTCACGGTTTATTTACTGTTCTGCCATAGCAGTCTACCGTTTCGTAAAATAAATATGACTATATACTTAAACGCGGAACTTGAGAAAAGCTTTGATTGCTTTGTACTTAGTCAATTGATAAGAGTTTGAAAAGTTCCTATTACAAGCCGCAGATGTGTTTCATGACATAAGATTCTTAACAACACTCTATTTCATTGAGTAAAGCTGAGAGTTAGGACATTACCATAAAAAACTTTATATGCTAATTAAAGCTGTTTATTGCCAACAAAAATTTTTTTGCAATGAAAGTTGTTGCCGAAAATATTAATTCGCATTAATGAAGCTGTTTTAACTTAATATGCGCAATTATTACACATTTCATCCATAAGAAATTAAATCTCCGTGCAAGTAAGTAAATAAGAAGAGTCCATGTGTCTGTACTTTGGTTTTTCCCATCGAATTAAGTAAATTGCTCGAAAGAAGTAAAATAAAAAAAATTGTTACGCTTCCGATAGCTTAGAAGTTTGGAAATATTTTTTTGTGATTTTTTTTTTAAAATCTTTAGACTTAAGAATGGCAAGTACGTCAGCAATGATCAAGCACATTTTTCGTCTCATTAATTTCTTTTAAGGTGATCTTAAGTGATTTTAAGACCTTGATAAGTTGCATCCCCAAAATTCGATTTTATCTGTGGACTAATTGATAGTAATTAAGTTCCATTTACTTAAATGAGCTTTCAATCCAGAGTGTGGAACTGATCAAATTGATCAAAAATGATCAAAAAAGATCAAAAATGATCAAAAATCAATTTGATCAGTTCCACACCCTTGCTTTCAATGTAGAAATAATGCATGTAGCTTCAAATTAAGCCTCTTAAAACTGTGTCAAAATTTCAAACTTTCAATCTTTTTTATAGTTCAAGGAAAACGTCAATCTAAATTTTAATAAGAAAGTCATTTTAATTGAACCAAATTTTTTTTGCTAATTTTTAATCCAATAGTTGGTTTATTGCCATTTGCAATTCCTTAACTTCAACATGAACACGGATTTCTAATTTATTAATGTACAAAAATTATCTTTGTGTGAACAAGCAAGTGAATTAGCAATTATCTCAAACATTTATTCTTGTGTTTTATGGCTCACTGACACTTTTGTGATATTTGAGAACCAACGCCGCGTTTTGTGCTTAAAACTTTTAAAAAATGGATAATTATTTTAGAATAAATATTAAGGGGTTGTCCATGAATGATAGGGAGTTTATGGATCACAATTGAATTGTAAAGCCAGCAATGTATACATACATACGTATGTCATGAATGATGTTCAAAGTATTTAAATATCTAAATCCTTGTAATTTATTACACTTCTAATGAGTGTCTTCCTTAATAAAATGTTTAACATCATTTGGAATCGACACCTAACAGAACAAAATTCACTTTTAAAAGCTAATTGGTTAAGAATGCAAAGCGTTAGATTCGTCTTGAGAAAATTTGCAAAATCTATAAGGAAGATGTAGCCACATCTATGATATAACTTGAAAATGGTAAGTGTCAATTCATAAATTAAATAAAAAATCTACAAATAAATATTTTTCGAGCCACATGTAGAGGATGCAGAATAAATTAGGTTTATTACGTTAGATGTACAATTGTTATGTCATATAGGAAGGAAATCGAATAAGAGAAAATTAATTTGGAAATGGATTTGATGATTTATGAAGTGGCAGCTTTTTAGAAAGTGATGAAAATTTAAAGAAATAAGAAATGGAAATAATTGAAAAAAGAAATTTAATTGAAAATTGGAACTGAGAAAGAAATTTGATTTCTGTGTCTTAAGTTCGTTCGAATAATCAAGTTTTGATAGAGAATTAAAGAATCATTGAGTTAGATTTTATTTACTCGTGTATAATGTCCTTGATAATAATTATGTTTGAATATGATTGCTAAGTACTACTGGAAAAATCTACAATTTTTACAGTAGTGCTTTTAAAGTTGAAAGCTCGTGTTCCGAATATCCTTAGTGCTGAATCCTTTCCCGACCCTTTTTCAAATCACTAATATCACTGTCGATCCTTACCTTGTTCAGTTTTATTAGTTTTGACTGTATTACAAGTTCCGCTGCTTGTACCAGCATCACTCATGGAATTTGGTGCCATGACTTAATTTCCTTAAAATCACTACTTTGTTTTTTACTAAAAATTATTTTTTGTCCTTTTTGACTACTCGTTATAATCCAAAAATTCAAAATAGCTACCGAATAGTCAAAAAAAATAGTTAGACACGTCTGCTATGGTCCACGATCAGACTCCGAATGATACTTCATAAAAACTTCTTCGATTTGCTTCGCGAACAAATTTTAGGTAAACACTCTTTCTGTAATGTCTATTATTTTTTTTTCTTACTTACTTACTACCAAGTAGCGTTGAGTAATTCATAACGTCGATGGATTAACATTTGTGAGCAAAAAAATAAAAAAAAAAAAATATCCGAAATAAATTTTTGGCTGTGGTAAATCGAATGGTACATTTATGTTTGTGTACTGTAAAGAAAACAACAAAAAATTTGTGTTCTGATGTGTAGCCAAATTATTTTGGCTACGCGGACATTGGTATAGGAGAATCACAAATCACCTGTTGACTGTTGATCTTTAGATCATTCTCAGATTTTCTACTGCATTTTGGAATGATTGAATTTTTACAAATATGATGCATTATAAATGGTAAATGCCGATGCAGAAAATACCCTTTATTAAGTATTGCATCACATCACAGTTCATCATCAAGGTATTCAATAAAAATCATTATAATGAACTGCAGAAGAAACTTGATTTAATGTGATTGCTTATAGTCGACTATAGCGCATTTAAAACGCCCTTTATTAAGGGGCCATTCACTTAGGTATCGTTCATTTATTACGTAACAAAATAACGGTCATATTTCAAAAAAGAACAATAAAATTCTCAGAAATTCTATTGTTCTCCTCTCGACCCCCCCCCCCCCCCCTGTGTTACGTAATAAGTGAACGAGCCCTTAGGAAGTTACGCACAAAACTGCTTTTAGACCAACCTTCCCCCCTTCCCTTCTCTTGACGCTTTTTTTTTTAACGAAAAATTAATTTTTTTGTTTTAAAAAAGCGAACGTATTGAGTAAATGACCCCTATTAGGGGCCGTTCACTTATTACGTTACGGTCTTAGGGGGAGGGGGGCGAGAGTTTGTTACGGTCTATTGTTCTCACACGTGATTCTTTTGTTAAAAACGTTACGCAGGGGGTTTGGGGGTAAAAAACCTGAATTTTAGCGTTACGCAATGAGTTACGGCCCCTAAGTAAATTCCTTGTTAGAAATATAAAAATTAAAGAAGACAATATTTAATTAAGAATTTGGACTCAAATGATTGTTAATAATTTTTTAAAAGTAAAGTTCAAAAGTAAAAGCAATAAATTTCTACAAAAAGGTTGGGTTGATTCAACAATTCAGTAAACAAATATTAACAGAAAATATACTCAATGGAATAAATCAGTCAATTAGTCAAAGTACATACAAATTAAATCATATTTGAGGAAAAACCGATAATTTCAAATAGATTCAAATAATATTGTAAATTAAGCACAAAAAACGTGGCTTAATTAATGGAAAAAAAATTATGACTGAGGATGAACAAATAACTTCTTTAGTAAAAAGTTTGAAATTAAAAAAGAAAAAAAAAAAGATTCAAGGTTAAAGTGTTCTACAAAGAGGCATGTGCAGATGTTTGTGTAATACTATCATCAAGTTATGTATTACAAACCAAAATCTTCAAACTACTTCATGTGCGCCGAAAAATGAATCACTCATGCTTCCATACTGTCTGGTTTCTTTATTTGATTCATAAAAAAATCAGTGATTATCATTTTATGATCAGGAAAATGAACACTTGCCATAAGAAAGCAAAAGTTTAATACATAACACCTGAACAACAAAAAAATAGAGTTTGCGCGTGTAACAATTGCAAATTTTTATGTTAAGAGTATCAAAAGAAAATAAAATAATTTGAAATAATCAATGGAAAAGAGTAAAGAGTAAACGTGCAAGCTTATGTGTAGAGTGAAAACCCAAAGCAATTACCAAAAAAAAAAAAGCTTAAATTGCTTCATGATTTAATGACCTTCATAGTCGTTGCGTTTTTCTTCATACAGACTTTACTGATGGAGAAATGATAGAAGAATGTAAAAGTTTAGCAAACGATATTACAAGGATATAATACTTTTATAGCCTAAATATGTCACATGTGCGATAGGAGATAAAAAATTACATCTACACAATTTACAATTCAGGTTTTTAAAATCATTGTTTTATTGGCTAATAAATTAAAAAAAAAAATATTGCGATTTTTGTCTTGAGCAACTAAAATTTTGTTTTTTGTGAACCGTCACAAATACACTGAGATACCAAAATAATGATCGTGGCATTGAGTGTAAGTATTTCTTATTCGAAAGTTATGCTGTAAAATCTAATACACTATATATATTCATGCAAGCAACATTGTTGTGTCACTGATGATGATGATGATGATGATTCGGAAAAAAATTATATTTTTTTTACAACATCACAAAATTGTTTAAAATAAGGAAATTTTTTTCAAAACATAATTGCTTTAATGATGCTCTTCTTCCGATGGATTGCTTATGACTACATCTTTTCTGTCTTCTTCTGTCATTTCTGCATCATCCTGTGAAATTTAATAAAAAAATATTTTAAACAAAGTTTTTTAAAAATAGTTAAGGGATCAATCACTTATGACGTCCTCAAGATCTTGGATTTTTAGACCCCGCCCCCTCCTCTGTCACAAAATCTTTATACAATAAAATTTATTGTTTAAAATTGTCACATAGCCTTTAAAATTGGACATCATAAGTGAACGACCCTTAAGGGATCATTGTCCATCAAAAATCAAATTAGATTATTAGTCAGAAGTGAATTGAGGGGGTCTAAATTAGATTTTTTGGTACCCCCTCCCCCTCTGACATAAAGTCTTCAAATAGAAAATAGTTATTTTTTAAGATCCCCCTATCATCCAAAAACCTAATAAGTGAACAATCCCCAAACAAAAATCCATAAAAAAACAAGCAAGCAATTAAAGAATGTCAACATCCTTACCCAACCCCAGAACCAGTCATGATCTTTCTTTGTAGTAAGATTATTATTATCTAATGCCTTTTCAACATCTTCCTTTGCCATTTTCGAGTATTTGTGAGATCCATCGCCACTTCGCAAAACACGTGCACGTATCATATCATCTGAAGCTGATTTCAAGTCATGGGCAAGACCTTAAAAATTTTCAAAATGAAATAATCAAGAAATTTAATTTCAATGATTTTTTTTAACAAATACATACCAAGCTTAGAGAAGATATCAATGAATAATGATGAGAGATTGAACCAATATGCTTTAGTCTCTGATGTACGATAATCCCATGGGAAAATGTGGTGATAGTTATGAAAGCCTATAAAAAAAGAAAGAAATTACTTTAATATTAGTGCTCTGAATTGGTTTATCAATCACATAAGCTTATTTTGTTTTCTAAACAGTGCCAAAAGTTGATTTTGTAAGACGTGTAATGACAGTCCACTACTTTTTTAAAAAAAAAGTAAATAATTTCGAAAGTTTTTGTTAGTATGGTCAAGGCTGTATAATACTTTGCATAGGCATAGATATTCTTCAGGCCGATTAATTATAATAGCACGCGTAAATGATTTTTTGGCTTTTATTTTGCGTTGAAAGCAGTTAAAAGACAAATATGAATAATGAGATTTTATCATTGTATTGGAGTAAGAAGAAGATACTTGTTCTATCATTAAAGCGTTGGAAATTTGATTATATTTTGTGGCTATGAGAATTTAAATTCAAGAATTGATAACTTTGTAAAAAAATTGAATAAAATTGTTTGACTCAAATTAAAAAATTGTTGTAAATTGTTTCTATTTTAAATTTTGAAGATTCTATAGAAATCCAGTGCAATAAGCTTTGAAAAACTTTAAAACGTGAAAAATATTTTCTTTTTTGATTTTTTAAATATTTTTAATTCAATTCATTCAAGACAATTACCTAATTCGACAAAAAATTCGACAATTTTAAAATGTTACTTAGGACTTGACAATTTAAAAACTCGCTTAAAACTCATGAATATTAACGACTTAAAAAATTTCAATATCACGTCTTAACAAACAAAACTTTAGTTTTATGAATGAAAGCTTCAAATTGTAAAGCTTTTATATGACTCATAAATCTTACCCTCTCCGAGAGCTATCCAAGCTACAATCAACGAATCTGATGCTGATATATCTCTGAAAAATACAATATGATTACTATGTCATACATTTTTCATTTATATCTGATAATTAATGATTAACTTACTTTTCATAAGGACGTTTTCCCCAAGAATGTGCACCTATAAGAATTTGTATAAAAAATAAATAGTGTAATTGAATAAGTATTAGATTTATAGAAAAGGAATGCATTATGATAGAAATAATTTTTGATCGGAATTTTCAGAAATTTCTCATCGCATTAAGGATTAAAACCTGATAAAGTTATGAATTTTTTTCGAAGCTTTAGTTGCGCTTCATTCAAATTTTTTAAAAATCCCTCACAAAATTTGTAACGATCGGGATGGATGTCAAAAATGACCATTCTGGCAAAAAAAAGAATTACGAACGGCCCCCCATGATATTCTATCAAATTTTCCTTCATTTTCAACTTGAATTTTAATAATTACCTGAATTAACTAACCATACACCGTGAAGTCCTAATGTATAACGTAAAACATTAAAGTAGGCTGCTCGATGCCATTCTTCTCCAAAAGACTATAAAAATAACCAAGGATGAATTACTTTAAAGTCAAATTTCATTATAATTTAAAAACTTACCACAGTAATCAAAATTGGAATAACCAGAGAAAATATAATTGATGCAAGCGTGTATATCCTATGCAAAAAATAATTGTTTGTAGTATCTTCTTACTAAAGTAATGACTGTTCCAGTTCAATAATTCGACTTACTTCCTTTGATATTGAATAACTTTATCATTCTCAAGGTCACTCATATCAATTTTCTTTCCAAACTTAACGACGTCTGGATGTTTTTTGCAGCAAAGCCAACCCATGTGAGAAAAGAAAAATCCACGGTTGGAGCTGTTAAATAAAATAATTAATTAGGCTTCTGCTTGAATAAAATGATGTTAAAGACTTACTTATGTGGATCTGCATTTGTGTCAGTATATTTGTGATGAACTCGATGATCACGAACCCAACGATAAATCTTAAAATCGCGAATAGAAAATAAATAAATAAAAACTAACACGTACTGTGCCAAAACAATAAATACATACTGGTTCCTGACCTGCCATTGTTTGTAAGTATATAAGAAGATATCGTAAAAAGCTGTTGGCTTTATAGCTTTTGTGGGTGAAAAGTCTATAAAAATTAGCGATTAGTTAATTTCATCATATTACAATTCTTATTTTGAATTTTACCTGTGACTTCCAACTGTTGTTCCAAAACTGTTAAATATTTCAAATAAGGAAGTTAAATTTGCATTAATTTTCTGATTCAAAATTTGATAAACTTTTTTTTTTCTTACCCAATAGCTCCCATCAGCAAAAACTGAAAAATTTCAAAAATTCATTTAATTAAGTTGAATAATGACTTGAACTTAAAAATCTTTAAATTGATACGACTAAAATTTCAATATACGAATTTCAATATTCACCTGATAAAGATATGTCGTCCATAATTTAGGAAGATAAAACAGTGAAAGGATTGTGAATGTGTGCATAATTATAAATGCAATAATATTCCTCCATCTTAAAACAATTTTATAATCTGGATCTGGTAATGGTGCTGGTCTTTCTAAATCTGAGATTCCATTTAATCCTTGAAAAAAATATTTTTTATTAGTTTTTGATTTTTTCAGATATAAAAAGTTATTGGTTTTATATTGCATGTCATTATAATATAAATTTGTAGCAATGACATTGATGATTTTATGCAAAAAATTTGAATTTTTTCAATGCTTTTTATTTTTTATCAAATAAAGTTATGAGCCTTTTTAGCATACTGGAGTGGGCCTCGATTTGAGTTGACTGGATTTGAGTAGTTTCGGCTTGAGTTACTAAAGTGTCCCCATACAAATTTCAATTTTTTTAACAGTCATTTTCCTTATGTTTCGATTTGAATAGATTTTCTTTTCCGGAAACAAACAAATGCTCAAATCGAGACCCCCAGTATTTTCCAAACCAAATTTTAGTGAAAACCAGGGTGAAAACAAAAATGAATTATGTTGAAATTGATTTCTAAACTATTAATTTATTTAATTAATAACTATGCTGCTTTCTAGTGAAAGATATATCTACCATAAATTATTCTAAACATTGATATTAATCCTACTATAAATATTACAACTCTTTTCAGACGCATAATGACACCTCAACTATAAAGCATAAACTTGAAATCGTACAAGAAAAAAGCCACAAAACAAATCCAAAACTCAAACTATTAACTGTCATAACTTTTGGTATTTTTGTCCTAAAATTTCTAAAATCCCTTTGTGTTTTCAATGGCCACAAGTGCTCGATGATTCCCATCGGTTGTAGCTTTCTAATTAAATCTTCACATAAACTGAACATGAAATTATTTGCTTTAAAACCGAAACCAGAATTGATTATACCAAGGTCTTCATTACTTCATTCACTTTTGATGGGTTGATTCCTAATTCATGTGTTACTTGTATTATTTGATTTTCAGAGAACAAAAATGCAATCTTTGCTGATGAATTTCGAGCTTGTATGTTGTATTCATGAATATACTTTTGTTCAGATGAAAAACTTTTTTGTCTAAAATTGAGTGAAATTATTTTGAAAAAATAATAAACTATGTTTAGCAGAAACGTGGTCAAGAGAAGGAGGATGGGCTTAGGGATTTCGATAAATTTGTTAATAAATGCTTAGTAGATCACGTTTTATGACCATGTATAGTAACTGGATCTTATTTAATGGACATAAATCAAAGTGAGTTGAAGTGGCTCGGTGGCGGAATGGCTTAGTACTTCGGTACCTAATTATTGCAATACCGACCCAGCGATCATGGGTTCGAGACTCGACAGTTGAAATTTTTCAACTGTTGTTTTTTCGAATCATATGTACTGGAAATGAAGCTCACAGCCTTCCTTTGTAGGCTACAGACAGAAATGTCATCAAGGGAGTGGTTCTGATCCCACTATAAACTGTAGGTCTTTTGAGTGCTGTGATCTGGCGAATCCTCACTCGTTAAACAATATCATCTAAGAGACGCTTAATAAACGCGAACCTTTGGATCAAACTATTGATCTGTAATAGGAAAAGTTTTTTTTTTTTTTTTTAAATCAAACGTGTATGTTTCATAACCAGTTGATTTTCTATTTGGAGTTTTTAATGGCTAAAAGACTCAAAATGGCAAAATTCTGAACCTTTAAACTAAAGTTATGTACCTATGTTAGATACATCGGTTCAACTTCGAATTTTAATCTGAAAGTTGCCCTACAGTTTTTTTTTTTGGTTGTACCTTTGTATAATGAGAAGTTCCAAAAGCCTAAACTATTAGATCAAAATTACCCTTGCCCTAAGTCATTACAAGGAGATTAAGAAAGCTATCCTAATTTTCAAATCATTTACCTCAGCTGTGTCCACCACTCATTTGGGAGGTAATTATTTTCCAATTTGTATACCATATAATTCATATCAACAATCTGCTGGATTGTCTTTGGTGTTGGTTTATGTTTATCAGATGTTATCAATTCATAAAGTACACCTTGATATGCAGTTCGAAATATTAGACAAAAAATAATGAACATAATGAATAATGCCCTGGAAAATCCATTATTTGGAATTCGTAGTTGAGAGATACCAAAGGAAATACTAATAATATTCAGTCCCGGTGTTTTAACATTACTACCAAAAATTATCTTTTGTACTACACGTGGCGACAATTTAGTAATAAATACAACTGTGTAGGATAAACTGAATGTTGTGATCAAAAGATACCAAGTCATACTGTCAAATGGCATAAGTAGCTTCTCATATGACGTGTACAATTGTCCATGCGTTGTAACAAATTGAAGTTTATACGTACGAAATGTTGTTGTTGTGTGAACTTTTTCATTATGCTTAATTCTACCATATAATGATAAAACTACATTTTTAATTATATCATCCGAATGAACATAATCTGCCGTAAAATTTGCAACTTGTGCTAATAAATTAAAAAATTTCGTTATTAGTATAAAATGCTCATGTTTTTCTGTTAAATCCGCTAAACCAAGTGTCAAATTGCAACCGTAAAAATTGCGAAATTTTTTATAATTTTTCAAATTCCATTTTCCAGTTTTTTTGTTCAAAACATCAATCAATCTTAGATGTGGAATTGGTTCGCATGAAAATTCGCTGAACCACAATATTGTTGCCAGATAAACTAATTCATTTTCAACTGGTATGATGAAATATTGCATTTCATTAAAATATCCAGGACCAGGATCTAACATCACCTTATTGTAAGTGTTAGACATAAATTTTTTCAAATTTCTTGGAAATGAAGTTTCATCAAAACCTTGTCCTTTGGTATTCAAAAAATATTCATTCTCTTTCAATCGATAATCAGCTGCATTATGATGCAAAAACGAAAATTCATGATTAAAAATTGTCAAAAATTTCATGTCCTTGTAGCTTATATTTTCTAGTTTAGAATTTTTATGTAAATAATCTAAAAATTCTACTCGCTGGCAAAAAATTACCGCCGATTGATAAAATTGATGATCCCATTCATATAGATTTTTAATTAATTTAATTTCATATGTGTAGTTTTGTAAATTAAGTCTCTAAATTTCCTTCAGTGTATCCTCCATAAAATCAGTATCTACTCCATAAAATATAATATCAAATAATTGATTTTCGTTCACGTAATGAATATCAATAAAGTCTACGATGGCTTGAGTGATGTACGAAGGAATCAAGTAAACGGGCGGTATCGATGTAAGTAGCAAGATTAAGAAGTAAATCAAATTCATATTGAATGAATTTTTGAACTTGTTAACGCTTGAATGAACGGACGAACACTAAATGAAATTTACGAACACTAAATGAAATTTACGAACATTTTTTTTTGTTCTGTTGAAATCAATTTTTTGTCATCTTGTTACAATAATTTTCGTTTTCTTTCTGACACATTTAATTGATTCTACATAACTTTGACATACCTGTCTATGAATTTGGTTCGTTTTCTGATATGAATTTTATGTATAAGTTCGAATTAGTTAATTAGACATTTAACATATGTTTCTTAACAAGGAGAAGGGGTGAGTTGTTAATTTGAGGGGATGGGGAGTTCAGTGGCACTATCAGAATAATTTTGTCAAAAAAAATTTCAGCCATGCTTTACTCTGCTGAATTTTATAATTATTTAAAATACTGAAAAATGTAAAAGAAGAATAAAACTTCTCTGTAAACAGAAATTGCGCTTTTGTGTCACATTTATGCTGATATCTTTACCAGTTTTGTTAACAAAAAAATATATAAAGAAACAAGAATCAGTAAGAAAAAGTTTCGCAACAACAACCTTTAAATTGATTATTTTTTTTTAAAAAAAAATAATAATAATGAAAGAGAAGAAAATGCAAATTAGAATCCTGTTAATATGCTAAAATGTTTATTCCAAATATCTTAAAAAAACACTAGAACGATGATGCATTAATTTTTGCAATTCTTCAAATGTTTTGTTTTCAAAGGAAATAAACGTCATAAATGCTAGATTTTTATGATCTTGTCATGGGCTTCACGTTGTTTTGAGATTTGATGATGAAACAAACTTGATTTCTTTTATGTTAATCATTTTTTTAAGTTTAAGGTTTGATTTGAAAAGATGAATTCATACTTTTTTGTTTTGTTGCATGTGAGAGACCTTGAACATTTATCTATCAAACTGATGTCATGTGAACTCTTGAGTAGAAATTTCAAAATATATAAATCCAAATATTTCAAATATCGAAAAATTTGTGATTTTATTGAAGCACTTTAAAGAAAATTTTAAAAGTCAAAGATTTATTATATAGAGTTGGTTTGATTACTTTAATCTCCTTTTTGAGAAAATTGCACAAAATTGTATCGCAATCGAATCACGATTGTATCACGTTTTCAAGTTTTTTAAAACGAAATGAAGAAAAGTGAACAGGTTTCAATTTTTTTTTTTTTTTTTTTGTATCCTGAAATTAATGATGCATTATATTAAAGTTATATCCTTCATTAGACAAACTAATGTATTTTTTAAAAAAAAATGTCATGTTTTGTGAATTATTTCAATTGACAGTTACTTTTTGGGGAAAACAAAATTATAGTTAAATTTGATATTCCAGCATGTTATTTAAGATGTTCTAGAATTTTCTTATGCATATTTTAATGTCAAGGTCTCAAATTTTATAAATATTCCAAAAATCTTTGTTCTTTCACTTTCATTCCAACTTATTAATAATTCTTACCATTCTTCTCTTCAGCTTTGATTTGATTTTCTTTATCTGTAGTTGGTTCCATTACTTAGTCTATTTTTTTTATGAAACTGTTTGTTAAATATTTATGGACTATTTCACGTGTGATCACCAAAGCATACCAAAATATACTGTTGACAACTTAGAAAATGTGTCTCTCATCTAAACATGACTGGCCAAATCTGTTGTAAAAAACTGGTCTTAATCACGAAAAACAGGAAAATTTTTAGGCAGAAGGTTTTATTTGCTAATTTTTTTCTTTCTTTCTTTTCTTTCTTCCAATGTGAACAAGTTACAAACGAATCATATGATCAATGTGTGCATCTTTAGGATGCATGGCATCTTTGGTTGTATGGTAATAAAATATGAAAAAAAAAGTTTTGAGGTCATTAGACACAACAAATTTAAAATTGTGGCATTTCTCAAACACAAAAATTATACAACAAAATAAAATAAAATATTCGGAACTAGACTTGTGAGTATAATGATGTTGCTTCTTTTCAATGAACATTTTTTGAAGGCTACAGAATTTTTGAATAATCAATCAAACTTCTTATACGTAATATCGACACAATTCTTGATGTTATTTGTAATATCTGAATCGTTCCATCCCCAAAGACTGTTTGACACTTCATCATTTGAATCCTCTAGTTCAAGTTCAGATGCTACAATTTGAGTTGAAATTTTTCTTGATCCATCGCCAGTTCTTAATGCACGCTTATCAATTGTTTCTTGTGATACTTCCTTAAGATCTGTTGCCCATCCTGATAATAAGTCATTGAAAATTACTTTTCAACATTTGAAAGCTTTTATCTTATCAAGTTTACCAATATATGCGAAAAAGTCTAGAACACCTAGCGACAAGTTGCACCAATATCTTCTTTTCTCAGCACATTTATAGTCAAATGGAAAAACCTGAATTTATTCAAATTTATTCAAATTAGTTGGCACATAAATTAATGACGTCAAGTTATGACTTGATACTTACATGATGATAATTATGCCAACCTTCACCTACTCCAAGTGTTCCTACTAAATAAGAATCCGTACTTGAAATGTTTCTAAAATAAACAATAATATTCGTTATCGCTATGTATTGATTATCTTATCTACAATGCCGATAATTTACTTGTCATATGGTCTAGTTCCCCAAAAATGCGCAACTGAGTTTATACACCAGACAAGATTAAGTCCTAACATGTAACGAAAGATGTGCCCATAATAGACAACATGAAATGATTCACCCAATAAACATGCTGTATAAATAGGAATAATAAATCCAAAAATTAATGCAAGTATGAAATAATATTTGTGTTGAAACATAACAAGTGGGTCAGTTTCCAAATCACTCATGTCGATTTTAGCACCAAATTTTTTAACATCTGGATGTTTTTTGCACATTAACCATCCAATATGGGAAAAGAAGAAGCCTCTTTGGGAACTGTAAAGAAATATTAATTGGATGTTAATCAGATGCTATATTCTCATAAACATATTATTTAATATGCTGTTAGTAGATTCTTAAAAACTGATTCATATTTTTTTATTGCTCCATTTGGCATATGTGCTTTTACAGTCTAGACGATATTAAACTTCAATAAATATGTTTTTCATAAAGAAAATCTTACTTGTGTGGATCAGCATTTGTATCAGTGTCTGGAAAAAAGAAATATTAATTTATTCCTAAAATAATTAATGCCATTTTTTTAATTACATTTATGGTGCATCCGATGATCACGTGTCCAAGTATACATAGAATTTTGAACAGCCATTGTTTGCCAAATTAACAATAAGATTTGTAAGCTTTTATTAGCTTTATATGAACGATGAGTATAAAGTCGGTGAGCACCTATGTTGTAGAAAATTATGTCACTACTTTTTATCCTTGAAACTATGTGTTAATTAATTTAATTCATACCAATTGTGGTTCCAAAAGCACAAGATAATCCACAAATCCATCCGAAAATAACTGTTATGAGCTTTTTTTGTAGTGTAAATCCATAAATAGCAGCAATGTGCAAATAAAGGAATATCAAAACATTTTTCCATACAATTTGAGCTTTGTAGTCATCGTTATCGCTCCCACAAAGTGATGGATATTCTCTCTCTATAGGAGATTTTCATATGATTAATAATGCAATTTCAAAGTAATTTTTAATTAAAGCATGAAGATTCCAAAGGTTAATTTTTAATTACATGTCATAATAAAATATTTTTTTTAAATGGAAAAAAAACAGAACCAAGTAAGCTATGAAAAATATTGTTGAGAAAAACTGTTCAAAGTTTTATTGTTTGAAAAACAAGATTTGTGTTTTGAAAAACGATCAAATTTAATCGCCTGCCTTGTTACTCGCTAACTCGTGCTTGAAATTGATTTATGAATTAACGTAAAGTTTACTACCCAAAAACACACATGTGAGAAAAATTATAGAGACTAAATAAATTAATTAGCACTAGATTCGTCAAATTATTTAAGATAGACAATAAAATTTGAGGTGATATCTTTTTTTTTTTTTTTTTTTTTTTTGAAATTTGACATCTATTAGGTATTTTGATTGATTTTAAGAAGTTTTAAACTTAATAATAATTTGATAAAATTTTGAATTGATTTTAAGGAGTCGTTCACTTATGATGTCTAATTTTTAGGGTGGGAACGGTTTGAAGCTGTGTGACAGTTTTAAGCAATAGAACTTTTGTATGAAATTTTGTGACAGTATTGGAGGGGGTCTGAATGATGGACGTCATAAGTGAACTAAAAATAAGGAAAATTCTCAAAATCTGCGGAAATCTCAGAAAATCTGATTAATTATTATAACAAAATGTTTCACTAAAATTTGAACAAATAACTTTTAACTAGGTAGATACTCATAATTTTCAATAAAAGCTTGTTTTCAATATTTTCTCAAATTTAAATTAGAGGTCATTCAAATACGTGGATTTTTAGATCCGTTTCCTCCCTCTGTACCAAAAAACCCTATTGTTTAAAACTATCACACAGCCTCAGATCCCCCTTCCGCCCTAATCATCGTACGTCATAATTGAACGACTTAACAGGGACACTATATTACATTAGAATTCAAATAATCTTTTTTTTTCATAGTCCCTTTTTATGTGTTAATCATAAACTTTATACCATTGCTTTTATCGCTTGATTTTTCATTATTATTTGAATCTAATTTATCCTTTTTAACTTCAGATATTTTTGGCACCATTTCTTATCACTTTGATCTTAACACGACAAAATCTAAAATAATACTGAATCTCCAATAAAAGACTTAGGTCCATGCATACTTACTGAAAATTTAATTAAAACATTGTGTAACATTAAGCGTACTAAAAATTAAGATAAACAAGAGTTTTCTCATTTTTAATTAGCATTATTAGCAGGAGTATTAAAATTAAAATTAATTAATTGATCAACTGGAATTATTTTCATTTTTCATTGAAGAGTCTTCAGTTAGTATTATCACATTAAGATATTAAAAGCTATTGTATTGATTTTAAAATATTTGATTTTATTAAATTAATTTTTTTTTTTTCATAGAAAATTTTACAGTTGATTGAGTTTTAGAGCTTCTTCATGAGACAGTCAACAACAGTATAAATCTCATCAAAATGTGGACGTTCCTCAGGTATTTCTTTCCAACATTTTAGCATTAATTTGTACATTTCTGGTGGTGTTCCTTCTGGAATTGGCATTCTGTAACCTGTTGAATTATAAAAGTGATTAATAAATAATTTGAGTAGTAAAATAAATTTTTTTAACTGGTACCTTCATCAATTTTTTCTCGAGCTTTAGAATTACTAAGTCCAGGATATGGCGTGCCTCCTTTTGAAAATATTTCCCAAATAAGAATTCCATAGCTCCAAACATCACAAAGTGAAGTGTATTTGCCAAAATTCAATGCTTCTGGTGCAGTCCATTTGATGGGGATCTAAAGCAAAAGTTTATTATTGTATCAAGTTAAATATTAAATAGAGTTTTGGGGTCGTTCACTTATGACGTCCAATTTTTAGGGGGGAGGGAGATTTGAGACTGTGTGACAGTTTTAAACAATATAATTTTTTGAATGAAGATTTTGCGACAGAAGGTGGGAGGGTCTAAAATCCAGGTTCTTGATGATGACGTCATAATTGAACGGCCCCTTTTATACACACCTGTTTCATTCCATCGGAAACTGCATTAATTAAAAAAATAAAGGATTATTAATTAAGAATTATGGAAATTTTAAGATTTTAAATTACCAATATATTCTTCTTCCTCTCGTGACATTCCGAAATCTGATATTTTAACAATATTTTCTGAACCTATCAAACAATTCTGTAATCGATAAGAATTCGTAAGAAAAACTGTTTTTTTTTTTTTTTAATAAATAAAAATAATTACCCTAGCTGCAAGATCACGATGAATACAATTTTTGGACTCTAAATACCTCATTCCTACAAAGAAATGGCAATAATCACCAACTTCGTTTAATTCATAGAAGAACGGATATTACCTGCTGCTGTATCTCTGCACATTCCCATCATCTGCTGTTGATCCAAAGTTGCAGAATTTTTTCTCAGAAAAGTTAAAAGTGAGCCGCCTTCAACTAATTCCATTACAATCATTATGGGTTGTTTTTGCACACAAATTCCTATTAATTTCACAATATTTGGATGATCATACTGTTTTAATATCCTTCCTTCTTGCAGAAATTTTCGTTTCTGTTCGTCAGGTAATGAATGTTTGCACGTTTTAACTGCCACATCTTGACGTGATGATTTTAGTTTTGCTTTATAAACATCACCAAAGTTTCCCTAAAAGTGTTGATTGAAAATTTATGAGCAATTTAATTAATTAATGAATGATTAAAATTATAGTTCGCTAGTTGAAAGCAGTCATCATAAAATTTGCGCTGGCCTATTAAAGATTTTTCATCGTGATAAATTGATCAGCTGTTGACCGTTAGATCAGATTTTTTAACTGCTTTTAACGATCAATTAGGTTTCTTTATGGGTCATAAATGTCTTACCCTTCCAATTTTATCGATCAATATAACATCATCATTGCTTAGCTCCCAATGTTCTTTGAAAATGGGTGTTTTTAATATTGCACCGGACCGGCTAGTTACGGGAAGTTCCGATTGAAATTGATGTAGAATCAACTCTTGAATACTCGGGAATGATGGACCTTCGAAACGAAAGTGACCCTGAAATAATTTATTCAATTAAAATAAATTTAAAATTGAGTTAATTAAAACAAATACACAAGTCTTACATCTGCTGTTGTCTGTACAATAAAATGTTTATGCCCGTTCCAACAAACACTGAGAACAGTCTGACTCTCATCGTTTCTAGTTGTCTCACGAACCAAAAAATCACCATCATTTCTAAGTAATCTCACGACTTCCTCTCTCGGAAGAACACCATGAAACCATTCTTCTTCATATATTGGACGATTTGACACAGTCAGCTAAAAAAAAACAACAATAAAGCAATTAACAAAAACCTTCATTCACATCCTATTTCAATTGTATTTATCTAAGCTACTTTCTCAATAAAGTTAGAAATTTTGTTAATATGATGCGATAAAACTGCGCTCCATTTTCTTCCTTTCTTTTGTTGCTGTATTTCTTTTTTAATACGCTTTTTTCGCGGTGGCGGAATCGGAACAAATTGTGTAGATGTGCTTTCAAATCCACTATCGATTATAGATGATGTACATGAACTATCTGAAGCCATTTATTTACAATAAAATACTTTTTTTTTATTTAAACTATCGCAGAAATGAACTTGACTAATGTAAAAATAATAAAATACTTCTGAGATGTTCTATTTGCAAATGAAAAAGAAATCATCATGCTCAAAGCGGAGGAGAAGAAAAATAAATTTTTTGGGAGAGAAAATTTAAAAATAATTTTTACACATGTGTATTTGTTTCATTAAACGACTTATTATTTTTTTTTGCTGTGAAAATGTTTTGAGCATTTTTTTTTTGTTCGTATAGTCAATGCGCTACGAGGATGCAAAATTTTTTGTAATTAGGTAATAAGTTTCAATGAAATTGTGTCATTAAATATTCGTCACATTTTTTACGTGACGACGACGTTAAAGAACTGCATGATGAATTCAACATTCAAAAAGAGGGCGTTGTGACTATTAGTTTTGATCATTCATCTATCTCTATCGTGCCATTATGTCATGCAAGTATAATATTATAATTACCACTTACATCCTTATAGGTAGAATTCTTTATGTAAATTCCATCATCAACAACAACTTTTTCACAGTTACATATATCGACATTATATTGAAATTGCCTATCGCTATCAAGAACTTCTTTAGAATAAATTATATGCTTGTTGCATCGACGACATATAATTAAATCATTGTCAATTTTATTAAGATTATCACTCAAGTTCAATGACTTTGATGCACTAGAGGAAGTTTTCTTCTTGAAAAATGAAAATAAATTTTTCTTCTCTTTAGAAGTATCTTTCTTATCATCCTGTACTTTCGAGACTGAACTTTTGTCGTTCTCTGAGTTTGTGGCAAATAAGAATATTTTAGGAATGCTTGGCAAATGAATTTTTGAAATTTTCTCTTTCACATCAGGTATTTTTATCGTTTCACTTTCATCAATCTCAACTTGTTCTTCCAAATGCTTACACTCATTTATCTCAATCGTTTGCATGGCACTAATTGCTTCAACATTTGTCAGATGACTCTCATCAATATAATCATCATAATCGTTGAATAAGGAATTAATATTAAAATCAAACTCAAAAACACTGTTAATATCGGCATAATTATTATTATTTTTAGTAGCGTATTCAGTATTAGTAGATGACACATCACACGTATTACTGTTACTTTCACTATTTACCACCGATGAAGAAGAAATGCTACGAGTATGTTTTGTAGTAGCACGAACTGTCATAGGTGTTTGTGACTTTGATCTTCTTGATATCTCATCTCCCGCGACCGTTCTTCTTTTCTTACGGAATGGCGTTCTAATTAATGTCATAAAATCACCACTTTTTTGCAAAATTACTGACATATGAGTTGGCGATGTCTATTATATGATATTCAATGTTATAAAGTTTAATAAGTAATACCTTCATCCAATTATTTACTAATGACCTAATTAATAGAATTATAATTAATTGTTTAATTAAGATACTTACAATATTCTCATCAGTTCCTAGATTCTTATCGATCTCAACGCTTATATCGTCACATCCACTAGGCAGCTCATTTATCGAAACCTCATTAAGTGACGATCTTATAATTTCCACAAGTTTGTTCATCTGACGTTCTTGACATTTTAAGGAACACAAATCTTTATTGAATCTAAAATAAATCAATGAATTCGATGAAGAGGAAGGAAAAAAATATTCCATTATTAATATTAATGCACAATTAGTCTTAGAATATTAAGGCAATACTTTGTATCTTTGATGCTGTTACTAACACCATTTGAGTTACTTGAATTTGTAGTGAGAATATTATTGGATGCTGCTGATTGAATACTTGATATTGAAGATGAAATTTTCTTTCCATTCATTTCACCAGCAATTTTTTGCTGCTTTTCTTGACATTCCTTTATTGACTGTTCTAAATCTGCAATCCGTTGTCTTAACGAATCAATCGTTAGATTATCTATGGCTAATTGATTTGGTTGAAGTTTACCAAAATTCTCTTCATTTGGATTATCATCGAATCGGAAAATAACAGGTAATGATTTATATTTATCAGCCAAATCTTTGTATTCGTCAGTTGGTGTTATGGAGTTAATACTGTTACTTATGTGCTGTTGAATACTCAAATATTCATTTGATGTGTAATCACTAAATTTTGCTATATCATTAAGTAAGTTTTTCCTAGAAATATATAAAGATGTTCATGAACATTTTCTCTTTCCAAGCGATTTTTTTTTGTGTGCGATTTCGCAAAGAAAACCAGCAAAAAAAATTAATGTTTGATTATTTTTCAGTCAGCCTTTAAATTTTTTGACTAAATGTTTCTATTTATAAAGACAGTCAAATTGAATAAAAATTAAATTTCTATTGATTTTCTTTACGGAAACTGCAGTCAAAAATGTTATTTCTGGCATTAATAAATTAATTTACCAAATTGTTATGAATTGCTCTTGATCGGTTTGTTGATGTGCCAACAATGTAGGTAAGAGTATTGTTCGATAATCTTTCTCGACTTCAGTAGCCTCGTGCAAAAGTAACACATATTCATTATGGGCTAAATGCAATTTTCTACATGCTTTTTGGTACTTGTCCCTTACATCATCCAACTTTCGACCTGCTCTACCAGCTGTAATTTTAATTAAGACAATTAACAGATAAGTACAGTACATGATTACGACATGAATTTTACATTTAATGTAATGCTCTTCAAATCTCATGCGCATTTGCTTGTAATATTCTAAATGTTTCTGATATTCAGCCTTCTTTCGTGCTACATCTTCAGTAAGCTAGAAAATAATACAATAAAAGAGAAAGACATGTAATTTTCCTCATGCATATCAAAAATGTACAGTAAAGTTTACTTGATAAAATCTCGATGCAATTTTCGCATGCTCCTCTTGATACTGTTTCTTGAGTTTTCGCTTCTCTTGACACATTTGAGACATACGATCTGTACATACATTCTCTAAATTTTCAGTATTTGTACGAATTAATTTTGATTGATTTTCCATCTCTTCCATAAACTTTTTCCATGCTTGAAATACTTGACTTCCTGTTTTTGTAAATATTTTTGTTTTGTATTCTTCGTCAAATTCTTTTGTGAGAGCATAATAAAATTAAGAATTAAATGAAACTTACCATTCAGCTCATCGGTCTTATCAATTTTGAGTCCTTGTTGTGCAACACTGGCAATTGCACTAGCATACTCTCGATCACATTTCACTTTTTGTAATAAACAACGTCTCATTAATTCAAGTAAACGTATTTCAGAGTCTTGTCGTGCTACGAGAGATTCGTGTGCATTCTTCCCTTGTGTTGAGTATCCCATTGTATAAATTTATAACTTTTGCACTAATCGATTAATTATTTTTTCATATTTTTTTTCTACTACTTTTTTTTTGCTTGCTTGTCGAGTATTTTTAACCTTTTTTTCAAGTCACACTCAGAAAATTATTCATCACTTCCAATAAAGTACGTTGTTTTTACAAAATAGAAGAAAGAGTGAATCTTTCAATTAATTTAAATTGAGTGATTAAGGTTCATTCGATTTTTATGTTTTTATTTCGTTACTTATTAAAAAAGTTGAAGGCTGTCTTACATGAGCTCACATAATATCTCTTATTTCTTTATCACCACCGTATATTAAATTATACACATAAACTAAATGATAAATTTCGCTGATTTTTACAGTTGTCTTTAATTTTTTTTATTTTTATTTTGTTATACACAAAGCAAGACTGTCTTACATGTGTGCCACTTTTATGAAGAAAATGTTCTGCAAAAACAGAAACAGAAACAAGTTGCTGAGACTTTAAAGACAGAGAGAAGGAAAAAAATGTGTTGAAAGGTAATTCAAATTGAATTCATTAGGCGCATTTTTTTGCAATATCTAGTTAATGATCATTAGTTATTAATTATCTTAATTAACTATTGTCAATAATTCAATACGATTTCGATTTAATTGTGTATTTATTTGCATAATAATCCTCTTTACTGCTTAGTAATAAACAGTTTGAAAACTTAGACGAGACTCTCGAGTCTATTAAACATCGGAAATTGTTTATTTTATAATGTCTAAATGAAACATTAGCCAATGCGATCCACAATAGCACATTTGTTGGCAAAAAGTTTATTTAAAAAAAATGACGTACAATTAAAATTTTTTATCGATTATAATACACGAGTTTTTTTAGTTTTTTACATCATTTTCTTAAATTTATCCCAAATGAACTAATTCACAAGATTATTTTTCTTCTTTCTTCTCCTCTCATTAGTTCTTTAGTTCTTATAGTGAGTGGATTTTAAAAAAAGGAAAATAAATGAACAAGAAAAGACAGAGCACACAAAAATCAAAAGAATTATTTTTTATTGTTATATTGCTTTCTAATGAATTCTTAAACACCTCTATTTCTTTTAGAGACGAGGTAAAGAGAGAAAAAAGTAATTCTAATGAAACGTATAGTTTCTCGTCTATAAACACTTTGTTTCGTTAGTTAGTAAAAAAAAGAAGAGGCACAAATTCTTCCACCTTGTTATTGACTTTTATACACTTTTTATGCTCTTGACATAGGAAAGACGAGAAAGTGAAGAATCTAATCACTTTGATTTTTAACTCGTTTTTTGGTTTTTTGCAACTCGATCAAAAAAAAATCACACACGATACTTTTTCGTATACACTTTCAGAACGATAAAGAAAAATACCACGAAATCTCTTTTTTAAATGTTTTAAAAATAAAGTTTATATCGAAAATGAACAAGAAATATGTCAAATACTACGTCTTTTCTGTACGATCGATCACTCGTTTCTGAGACGAAGAAGTAAGGAAAGGAAATTAAACAAAAAAAAAAATGAGAATTCTGGTTTTTTTCTCATATTCCATACACAACACAAACAACAACAGAGAATAGAGTAATTTTTTTGGTATATGAATCTACACGTTTAAAAATGTTGTGAAGAAAAAGATAAAAGAAAAAAAAGAGGAAAAAAAATTGAGAGGAAGAGCGAAAATAACAAAAAAAAAAGAAAAGAAGTTTTTAGAGGAAAGAAATTTTTAAAAATTTGAAAATTTTAATAATTGTACTATTAAATGAGATGATAATTATTTTAGAGATGCACATGAAATTATCACACCTTTCATCGATTTAAATCATAGAAATTTGTGACTTTATGTAATGATTTATGAATGAGTGCTTTACATGCTTATGAGTAATGGTAGTTTTATGAGAATTGATGCAAGATGATTGTACAATTTTATGAGTTTTAAAAAATGTTCGTTAAAATCAACAAAACATGTGCATGCTTGATGTTTACTTAATAAATATATTTTTTTAAGTGGAATCTTCTTCAGCACTTGAAAATCAGCACTTGAAAATTACAACAAAATATTTGAACTAGAGATTTTCCTTGAAATTTTAGATATCACAATGAAAACAGATAATTTGTACAAAATAATATTTTTAAGACCAGCTAGCTCATCGAAATATTTTAGTAAATAAGTTTATTGAGATGATTTAAGTGCATATTTTAAGACTTTTGCAAGTTTTGTGTAATTTCTGTCATGAAAACTGAAATGTGAAATTTTTCATACAAATTAAGTGAGTGGGTGAAATCTTTAAAATTAAAATTGTTAAAATTTATTGAGAGCTTCTTGAATGTTATATCCAATTAATAATTTTAAATGTTTACTGAAAAATGTGTAGACCACCTAGATTTTCAAAGAAATGACTCACTGAGTCTAATTTATAGATATTGCAAAATTTCGAAGGATACGATTTTAAGTTAAGGGGTCGTTCATATATGATGTCTGATTTTTGAGGGAGGGGGGCGGTCTGAAGATGTGTGACAGTTTTAAGCAATAGAATTTTTTGGTATGAATATTTTGTGACAGAAGGGGTACAACATTTAAAAAGTATTTCCTAAAAATTCAAGATTTTGATGGACGATTTAAGTGAGCAGCTCCTAAGGTAAATTACTAATTTTTAAAAAACTTTTTTAAGACTCGACATTGAATTTTAAGAAAATTATTTAAGTTTTAAATTTATGTTACGTTTGTCATAAAAACCAGATGCTTTTGAGATGTAAGAAGAAATGCCGTAAGTAAAATAATTTAGACATTCCTTGACACGTATTTTTCAATTCAACTTGAGGGTAAAAAGAAAATCATTTTTTATTAGATTTTGAGTTCAATATCACGAATTTCAATAAACACATCCAGAGTACATCACAGAACTCGAAAAGTTCATACTGAAATAATTACTTTTGAGACCCTCAAAATTATCTGTTTACGTATGCTTGTATAAACATTCCGTAAAATAATTTAAACATTTATTTTATCAAAGAAAATAAAAAGTCTAATTTCACATTATTAATATGAGCTCTAAAATCATCAAAAAAATAGAATAACTGAATTGAAAAAGGAAAGATAAAAATTTTTACAGTCCATTCGTCTGCACATTTATGATATCCTTAATTGAATGATTAAATATTCTATGAAGTGAATGTGCATGCTGTAGCAATTTCGAGAGGAAAATGTGAGTGCTTTGCATATGAAAAAAAAAACAAAAAAATTTTAAACATGAATTTTCTCGTGCTGAAATGAGAGAGAAGCATTCGACTCTCTTTTTGTTTACACACAGCTGATCATCTCTGTTTGGAGTAACTAATGTGATTTTTCTGTTTGCTGAAATAATGTTTATAGTTGTTGACTTCAAATGAATTTTTGAGAGAATTTTATTTTGAGACGCATGTGTGAATTACTTGCATGCTACATATTCCTAAATTTAATTTGATTTACCTGTTCTTCGGTATTAAAGATTTTGTAGCTAATAAAGAGCCAGAATCAACTAGAAATTCTATAAATAAATCCATTCAATATAATTCATCAATTACTCCCTAACTTGCACATAATCCATAAAAAAAAAAAAAAATTCAATTTGCCGCTCTTAATTAATTACAAAGTGAATTAAACTTGCAAGTTGTAATTAAAATGAAGCTTAATACTAATTTGCTAATTGCTTTAAAAACAAGTATTTGCACGTGAAAAATAAACATTTTATTGCTAATTGAATCAATTTTCATTTAACAGACATCCTTTATATCCATTCCGTACAAACAACATTCATAGGAGGAAAATAATGAAAAATTGAGAGAAGCAACGTGGAAAATTCTCTCAGAATAAAAGCCATAGAATCTCATGTGTATTTGGTGATCATAAAAAGAAATTGAAAGTAAAGTCAGTTGGTGATGAGATAGCGAACATAACGGATGGAAAAAGGATAGGGAAAAAAGGATAACATTGAATAACAGTGAAAGGAAAATAATTGTGTCAAGTGGCAATTCATAATTAAGTGGTTTCTAATCGATTTTACCCTACACATATTTTCCATACATTTACATTTGATTACATAGTGATGGCCTTAACCATCACCGCATGAATTAATTTGTAAAAATTATGCACTACAAGACTCCAACAAAGAGTACTTTAAGTTAAAAAAGTGTTCATACAATGTAAGAAAGTGTTGAGAGATAAGATTGATTTGCATAAGAATACTGAACTTTTCTCGTGTGAAATTCAACATCTAAGAATCAGGATATCTTGCGAGTACGTGTAATGAATAATAAATTTTATGTAATAGAAAATTTAAAATTCAATGTGATGTGTGAGTGAAGTTAATTGAATTGGAAAACTAAGTGGAAATATGAAAAATATTAGCTAAATTTATGATTCATGAATAATTTACTCAGACTTGTTAGAATATAAATATTTTTTAAAATTCATATTTTACGCTTAAAAGTTGAATTTTTTATTTATTTGAAATGCAAAATTTTTCATTTTTACAGCTTTAAATTTTCATATTTTAAAAAAAATCTTTAAAAAGGAATCAAAGAAATTTTTATGTCAATGATTTGTTCTGTGTATTTGCATATTGAATTTCCTACATGCATCCTTTAGATAGTAAAATTAAGAATTCATTTAAATGCTAAATGTTTTTTTAATTTAAATTTGTTTCAGTAGTTAAAGTTTCAATAAAAATTAAAATGACTCCATGAATAAGTATTATGTACACAAATAAGGAAGAAATTATTAACCTAATAAGAATCACAGATTCCATTGACAGAAAGGATTATTACAACCACAATAGGATTATTATAAAAGTGTACATAATGAAGAGTTATGAAAAAGATACAGGAGATAAAAAAATCAGTAGACAAACTTTTTGTATGAAAAGCTTACAAGATTTTTACAATTTTTTTTTTCATCCGTTCCTTCTTTCCTTTTCATTCTATTGTAATGCAAAATGATGCCATGGGAATTGACAATAGTTTTTCCTTTATTTGCATTATTTGTTTCATGAATGAAATCAGACGTGTAAAGCACATGTACATGCACATTTTTTTTCAATGAAAGCAATAAGCAATATGTTAATTGAAAGTGTCTGTGTAGCTTCGTAATGTGGGTTGACTCTAAAAACCTAGAACTGTTGCAAATCTCAAGAGCTTAAGTTTGATAGTATTAAAGGTATTAACATAATTACACCTCTTTTTTCCAGCGTGAAAATCCATTAGGATATGAAATGAGATGGCTTATAATAATAATATTAGCAGCAACTTTATCAAATAAGATTTTTATTCTTGGCAAAAAAGCCAGTCGTCATCATTCATACAGACGGCAACAGAATCAGCATGCAAATATTTCAAAGCTGTTGGATAAATTACTTGAAAATTATGTAAATACCAACCATAAAGTATTCTAAAAAGATACATAAAAAAATATTAATTTGTGGTTTTCATTTCAATAATAATTTATGTACACATGTACATCATATTAGGATAATAGCCTCAGACCAGATTTTGGCTTTTCCCCAGCAGTCATTGAAATTGACTTGATGGTGAGAAGTATGGGGTCTATCTCTGAGATTGAAATGGTGAGTATGTCTTGTATGAAAAATATTTTTTTAACCACAGAGATAGCCACAAGGAAATGGTTTTCTTTTTTGCCCTCAAAACATAACAAAGTTCTTTGCCATAGAGTATTGCAATTTTATTATTAGAAATCAACTTCCTGTACTTTGAAAAGTTCTTGTATTTTATGAATGAGGATAGTTTTCAATAGATTGCTTCATGCATTTTGTAGACGAAGAATAAAGGTTGATTTTGATGCTTTTTCAATCATCTTCGATTGATTGTCTGGAACATGATAGATATGACTTCGGATTAAGTTTTTAAGTAGCTTAATGTGATTGGCAATTAAATTATGATTAGATATATTTTCAGTCAATCATTTTTGAAGTCCGAACGGATATGAATTAAGGGAAAAGTACATTTAATTGGACATTGTCAAGAATTCATATAGGGATAAATCTTTTCAATTTTTCTTAAAGTTTGAAGCTGTTTAAAAAAGCAGCAAAAAGCATCTGTCCAGCTTTTCACAAAACAAAAATAAAAAGGAACAAAAGTCACAGAACTATATATAGTTTTTTTGTTGTACATTAATATCTAGAGACATATTTTTGAAACAATGCCCAGCTTAAAAGTTTTTTTTCGTCGCTTTTTTAATTCAATTGAGACATTAAAACTTTGTCCATATTGTGTCACATTTATTACACAAAAAAAGGAACATTTTTGCACTCTCAAAAAATTAAGATAAAGAGAGGAAAGGGGGGAAAAACAAAAGTTAAAGTTTTTGGCAAACATCAAAGGATTGGAAGATTTTTGTATCATGTGGTCTCATAATGCATTTAAAAAAGGGGACGAAAACATTTATATTACAAAAAGTTTTGTTCTGTTCCTTCCTCAATAAAAAGAGGAAACTCTTTCTTTCATTTTCTCTTATTGCCATATTTTTATTTTATCATATTTTTAGACCTACAGTATGGATTGTTATTTCCGGTATGTTAATGATTATTTCAAGAAGAAACCGATACATTTAATTAACACTGAACTTTTTTCTAAAAGGCAATCATGGATAGACAAAAGGCTTGCTTTTAAGGATTCAACAAATAATATTACAACCCTAGCCCTGAGTATTTCTATGCTGAAGAAAATTTGGAAGCCTGATACATTTTTCTTTAATGGAAAACAGGTAATAATTTTCCTGTTACGAAATTTGAATCGACACTTGTGCAAGATAGGACGAACGTTCTTTGACGGGCTAACAATGATGTTCTATTATTATTAAATTAATTGAGGTCTATCGTTTTTTTCATATTTCATATTGGATGTGCGGACAGAGCTATCTACATACAATAACTACGCCAAACAAATTTGTACGATTATTCAATGATGGAAGAGTTCTATATTCAAGTAGGTAGGTAGTCTCTGTTATTTATTGCTTTTTTGTGGAATCAGGTACCTGATATAGCATGGAGTATTAATTAATTTGTAATTTACAGGTTGACAGTAAAGGCTGCATGTTTTATGAGTTTGCAGAACTATCCCATGGATGTTCAACGTTGTCCTTTGAAATTGGGAAGTTGTGAGTATCCGGGTTTCTTACCTGTTTCTTCGTTCATCATTTATCTTTACTATAATCAATGCCTTTCACAAATTCAGTTGGATATACAAACAAAGATGTTCTATACCGATGGAATGAAAGAGCTGTAAAAATAAGTGATGATTTAAGAATGTCACAATTTGACTTGATTGATGTGCCATCGTCTAATGAATCTATGAGAGTTGGTGACGATTTTACTGGAAAAGAAACGGGTAAGATCTTAACATTACTCTGCTACTGATGACTTTTTAATTGACTAATGCTAAATATTTTGGCATCAACTGAATAGATGTAAAAGAGTTTTCTGTGTTACTTGTATCATTCCACTTGCAACGTCATATGGGGAATTTCCTCATACAAGTTTATGGACCGTGCATATGTGAGCATTATACATTGGAAAAAAATTTACATAGATAACTTCCACATGCAAATTTATTTTTTTTTTTACTTTATTTCAAGTGCTCGTCGTTCTTTCATGGGTATCATTTTGGCTGAATCGTGAAGCAACAGCCGACAGGTTAAAAATAATAATTGATCATAAATCATGCCTTATCGCATTAATACTTTTTTGTAGAATTTCTCTTGGCATTACAACAGTTCTCACGATGACATTTTTGGGTCTAGAAGCACGAACTGATTTGCCAAAAGTCAGCTATCCCACAGCTCTAGATTTTTTTGTTTTCCTCTCTTTCGTCTTTATTTTTGCGACAATTTTACAGTTTGCTTTTGTTCACCTTTACACTAAGTACGGGAGTGGTGAATGCTATTACAACTATTATGAGACATCCTCCGAATCAGAGAGTGATGACAATGAAGCAATGACATATTTTCCAGAATCAAGCGCAATGTCAACAACAAGTCATGTTAGTAGTATGTCTCAAATTGAGGATGATATATATGGCGGTGTGATTCCACTTTCACGATTAGAACTGGATATTGAAATGGATGATACTTGTTCGATAAGAGCTTTTAAAAGGCTTAGAAAATTTATTGGTCGATACATCCTTTGTCTATCATATTTTGAGAAAGATCATCAAAGTCAAAATGACGGTTCACAAGTTTCAATGAATAATTCAACAATTGAAAGTGAGCAGCCATCGGAGGTGTCTACATATACTCAAAATACACCACGTGTACAACGTCGTCAAATGAAAAATAATTCATCGGATAGATACAGGAGGACACAATTTAATTCTGTGTCTAAAATTGACAAGTTTTCTCGCTTTTTCTTTCCATTCCTATTCTTCATTATCAATGTGTTTTATTGGTGCTTCTATTTAACACGAAGTCAGAGAAAATAATTTACATGCATAATACTCGTGTATGAATAATTTAGACAGACAACGAAATAAAAATACTGGAAAATAAATATTTAAACAGCACTTCCATAAAGTTTGCCTTGTTTTACTTTAGTACCTTTATAATGTTCCCATTAAAAGTGTCTATAATTTGTTTTCTAATTTTTAATTTTTTTAATTTTGCTGATTCCGATTGTGGATGTTCGAAAGCAACACGTGAAGAAAGAGCAAAGAAGTATGAGAGAACCGAACACATAAAACATGATGAGACTGATGACCACAAGAACAAATGGACAAACTCGAAAGATTTTGAAAGTATGAGTTTGATTCCTGCCGGAAAGTATTATGTTGGAACAAATGAACAAATTTTCAAAGCAGATAAGGAAGGTCCAGAACGTGAAGTTACAATAAAGCAATTTTATATTGACAAGTATGAGGTATCTAATGCAGAATTTGAAAAATTCGTTGAAGCAACAAACTACGTGACTGAAGCTGAAAAGTTTGGTGACAGTTTTGTCCACAAAATATTTTTAACACCCGAAGTTCAAAAGGAATATGAAGATTTTAGAGTCGTACAAGCTTTATGGTGGTATAAGATTAAGAATGCAAATTGGAGGCATCCAGAAGGTGAAGGATCAGATATTAAAGATCGAATGGATCATCCAGTTCTTCAAGTTAGTTGGAATGATGCTGTCGAATATTGTAAATGGAAGAATAAGAGACTGCCAACGGAAGAGGAGTTTGAAATAGCATGTAGAGGAGGCAAGAGAAACAGACTATTTCCTTGGGGTAATAAAATGATGCCAAATGGCGAGCATTGGATGAATATTTGGCAAGGTGACTTTCCTGAATCTAATACTGCTGAGGATGGATACGTTGGAACTTGTCCTGTTGATAAATTCAGACAAAATGATTATGACGTCTATAATATAATCGGAAATGCTTGGGAATGGGTTAGTGATTTATGGGATCCTCAAAAAGGTGAAACTGAAAATCCAGATCGTGTCAAAAAAGGAGGAAGCTACTTATGTCATAAATCTCACTGCTATCGATATAGATGTGCTGCACGATCTCAAAATAGTCAAGATTCATCTGCTGGAAATTTGTCATTCCGATGTGTAAAAAATTTTGAATAGTCAACGGATCTGTAAATTATTTTAAGAATTATCTAAAATCCAGGCTGTATTTTTAAATGATTTTTTATTATTTAAATAAACAATATAATTTTTTAAAATATCTTTTTTAAATGAAAACAAAAAACAAAAGAACTGAATACTTGATGAAATGTTTTGTTGATATTTCGGAATAACTTCATAGAAAAAAAGTTTATAAAGTAACATATTTAAATTATAGAAAGGTAGGTAGTGTAATGTTCTGTCAAATAAAAATATAGAAATTGGAACATAATTTAAAACTTTGTTCAGAATATTCTTCTAAGATAAGGCGCAGTCAACCGATAAACCCCATATCCAACTAAAGCCAATGTACCGTATTTGACTGAAGCACCAAAAACCCTTGTGCTCATCGATGCGGGCGGAATTGTCATAATTTTGGGAATTTCTTCTGCGATTGCCTTTTTCGAGTTCCAATATTTTGTTACACCTATAATGGACATGTGATTAGCAACTTATATATTAGAATTAAATTTATATAGCTTACCAGCACAATGGCCTATTCCCATAACTCCGACTACATTAAAAGGCTCGAGTGGTCGATTTGATTGTTGAAGTTGTTGTCTTGAATGGAGGGATGCTAGTTGAAGACTATAGCACAAATACATGTCTCTTTCGTCTACAAAGACTTGTCCAAATTTAGGAAATTCGCCTGCCATTTCTCTCATAAGCTCCTCTAATAAATCTTTTTGCTTGCATTGTTCAACTTCCTCTTTCGTAATATTCTCATCAATTGACATAAGTTTCCATACGAGTTTTAACGTTTGCCATAAAGTTAAACTTTTTATAGCTCGTTGCAATGTTATATTTATTGGTCTATCACCAAGATGAACTTTACATCCATTAAGCTTAGATGCTTCTTTTAGAGCTGTCCTAAATTCACTTCCTGGAGCCATACCGAGTTCCTTTGTCAACTTTGCTGACATATTTAACAGAAGAATGTAAAACATTCCATTCACAACTCCATTTGATCGTATAACACTTCTGATTTTCTGCATATTTACATCCTTTGCTTCCTCCAACAACTTTTGTTCGTCAAACTTTAAAATATGAATTCTGGATTCACATAATTCAACTACAACACTTTTAGGCTTTACATTTCTTATCACATTAGCTACATCTTCTTGTGACTTCTCAGAGAAATGAGCAGTTCCAACAAGGTAGACATTTACTCCATTCGGCATCTTTAACAATGTTACTGTCTCTGGAAGGTGATTGTTGAACTCGTCGATCGTTTCGTAGATCTTAATATTAGGGAAATCATTATTTGAGCTTCTTGGCTGCTCATTGTGCTCAATTTCTATAGCTACATCATTGTTGGTTGATGGTTTGTCGGAAGTTGTGGAATTTAGCACCGTATTTTCTAAGCTATTTGAAGACATTTTGATTCGACTGACTTAAATTTAAGATTTGTGACTGCAAAAAAAAGGTACAACAAAAAGTAAATATTAGTCGTCAAACTAGGCCCTAAATATAACGTGTCAATATGTAATAAAATTTATTTTCATAACAATTCACTTCTACTGCCTTAACTCACCTTCTATTCGTGTAACTTTTGTTCTACAATATTTTATGTCAACTATATTGTAAAGATCTACTCGCTAAGCTGCCGATTTAACTGTTAATATATTTAATTAATAAAATTTAATTTGTTTTTGAATGAAAATTATAACTTTGTGCACGAATAGAAGATGACCGTTACAAAATTTGATAGCATGGCCAGTGTTTAATTCTTTTTAGGTTATGTATGTATTTTCGATACTTTTCAATTTTATGTTTTAAAATTAAAAGTTTTAAATTAATGATATATGGATGATAATTCAATAGAAATTGATTAAGTATCTTGCAGGAAGAAAAAGTTTGAACTGATAACAATTTCGTCTTACCAATTTTTTTATAGATTTTCAAAAAAGTTCAAAACAGGAAAAAATTTAGTAGAGTTAATTTAAGTTGTCTTTGCAATTTTCATACGATTAAAGTAAGTTTTTTTTTTTGTACAAGCTCTTAAATATTAAATGTAATAAAAATTCTCTAAATCAATTTATATTTTGATTATTTTTCAAAAACTTATTTTTGTGTTTACCAGTGTACCTGTGTGAGTAGGTAATAAAATAACGAAAACAAAAACAACAAAAAAAGTCGTTAAGAAAATTTCCGAGAATTTGTGGCGAAGACTTTGAGTTCAGCAATATGCGGCATATTTTGAGAGAAACTTTTTAGTGATTCAAAGAGTGAAGATTTTTTTAAAGCAAACGAGAAGAAAATTAGTTAAAAATATTAAAAAGTCAATGTTAAAGGTTTAATTTCAAGTAATATTTATTTAAATTGATTAATTAAAGTTGACGTGAAGATTTTACAATAGTTTTAGGTGAATTTCGGCATTAATTAATAAGTGAAAATTGATTTTGAAAATTTTATGTTTTTTTGTTGTTTTATTTTTTTTTCTTCGCAAAAAAATTGCTCTTTTTTTCCATAATAAAAAAATTCTTTGAAAAACGACGAAATAACATAACTGGATCTTGTCGTTTATAAATATTTATACTTTATTAATGTGTCTATTGAATTCTAGATTGTGGATAAATGGTAATAAAGTTGATTTGAGATGAAATGTGTGAAATAAATCATAAAAGAAGAAAATTTAGCATCCAAAAAAGTGAATGGCAAAAGTTCCAATAGAAGAAAAATTTCAGTTCCAGTAAAGTGAAAATCAACATCCAAAAAAAAAGTAAAGAAATTGAATTAGTGTTGATAAATATATCAAGCAAGTGTTTAAGCACATAAAATAGTGAGAAAAAAAGTTAAAGTAATCAAGAAAGTAAAAAAGTAAAAAGTGAATCAAAAATGGCATACGCAAAGCCTACAGATCTCGATGGCTTTATTATGTTAATGGCCAAATCCGATATGCGAATTAAGACACAGCTGGCTGAGGATTTAGTGAATTATTTAAGTGACTATGAGAATTCCTTGCTATGTACGGATTTAGGATTATTGATTGATGCTCTCATTCCTTGGATGACGGGAAGTCACTTTAAGGTAAGAACTTCCATTCATTCATAATATTTTTTGTGTTGTGTTATGTGTAGATAACAACCTGCTTCGTGCGGTATGAAAAGAATCTTTCATTTATGGATGTGTGTAGTGTTGTGTTTATAGTAATTTACAAAAGGAACGAAAAATTCGTTTGACGGTCGGAATGTTTTGTGATTTTATTAAATGTTGATAAGATAATAAATGATCAAATTCTTTTACATCGTGCCAAATCAATGATGATGATTTTATAATGACACTGATGATGATTATTAGTTTATTAGTAAATATGTTCTTCATAAGCACTTGACGTATGTGTTGTAATAAATATTTGAAGACAAAAAAGTTAGTTATAACACATATTTCAAAGATCTCTTTTCATTCATTCAATTTTATTGTTAACTTTTGAGCTTAATACTGCTTAATACAATTGTGCAACAACCATCCAGTTTACATAAAAATCGCCTTAATTGCTCGGAATAAAAAATAAAATCCACTTTTGTACCATTGCAAACTACATATATACACAGACTTTGTGAAGAGGTGAAATGCGAGTGAATAGCAGGCATAGTTGAAAAAAAAAAATAAGGAAAGAAAAGAAAACAAGTCCAGCAAATACGGCATTTCGCTGTAGACTTCCGTAGACTTCCGGTTCTTGGTACGAAATTTTTGTACTCAACTAAATTCTATTAGACGTCGCGTGCTACATTAATTATGATTCCAATATTTTTGTTTTGTTTTTTACTGAATCTCTGTGCTGCTTTTTTCCGTGTGATGATACACATATGACACACCCATTCACCCAAACCTCAATTTATTATAACATTGAACAATTGCATTTTTCTCGTGATTTGTTTTTGATGAAAATTAGTAAATTATAAAACTTCCAATAATCATTTTTTTTTTTCGGTGAAATTTGTAATCATCATTATCGCCATTATCATCATACATTTATATGTGATTTTCATCGACAATAACCGCACATGCTACATTCGTTTGTTATATCTCTTCCATATCGTAAACAGTCAAAGAATTGAATCAATTGAAAAAAATAAAAAAATAAAAAATAAGGCTATAAAAGTAAAAATTTCGGCATCGAAAAAATGTAAAAAACCACAAATTGCCAACTATTCATACACACACATTTCTTTTCTCTTTCAATGATGATTCATGATTGTTCGAATAGTTTTGTGTCTAACAATATCTTTCTTCTTATTACACTTATATGTTGATTCAACTTGCTTAAAGAAAGAGAAATATAGTCAAAAAGTTGCAGGCACAAAATGCTCTCCTCGTAAATGAAGCGTATTTTTGTCTTTAATGTGTTGTTCAGTGGATGAGAATCTAGCTATAAGTTACAGGACCAAGTTAATATCTCAAGAGTCACTCAATTCATACATATTTAAGGACGAAAAAGATTAAAAGACGTTTCTAAAGTTTCGGTGCTAATCAAAAAATCTTTTAAATATTCAATTCCTTTACATAACATTTTGTTCCTTAAAGCCGGCATGTCAGTTTTCCTGAATTGTCTAAAATCTACAATTCATGCCATTAGTACTGGGGGTCCTCGATTTGAGTGATTGTTTGGTTCTGGAAAAAATCTACTCAAATCGAAATGTATGGAAAATGACCGTTAAAAAAGAAAATTTGAATTTTTGTATGGGGACACTACAGTTACTCAAATCGAGGATCCCCAGTACTCGTAAAGCTATAACTCAATGCACAATGGTCTGAAATCGAAAAAAGTGTCCAAAATTTATTTTAAGTCGTGTCTTTTATACCTCATCATTTAAATGCAGTATTATAAAACATAAACTAACGCATTTTCTGTGAAAATATCAAGCTTCCAATCGTTGTCTAACTCTGTCAATAACTATCCAAAGTCACGAAAAATTTGTTTACAAAAACACCATGAAAAAGTTTTCATAAATTTCTCCACTTTCTATTGGTTTCTGCATGTTCTAATTACTGTCAATAGCTTAGTTAATGTACAAATTTTATGTTAAAGCTTATAAATCATTAACCAAATGCTTTATCATTAGGGAAAATGCATTTAATTTTTTTGAAAATTTCCAAAACTTTAAACGTTCATAAGTATTGTTTCCTGTCTCCTTCCGTCTCTGAAACTCATACAAATCGAAAGATTGAATCTTTATTTACCTTCTAATCGTACTCTGGCAATGCCAATCGATGCCAATTTTCAGTTATTTGCAATTTAATTTCACTTGTTTTTTCAAATTTTTCCATACAAATTTGCTTGTGCACAAAATTTTTTGAGAAACAATTTCAAATTTTTAATGAAAAATCATATTTATCCTTAATATTATTAGCTAATATTTTCAGAGATGTATGATTAAGACATGACAAAGCTATTGACACTTTCAAAATAAAGAAAATCAAACAAAACTTTGCGACCTCTAAAGTTTACAACAAAATATAAATTTTGGACACTTTTTTCGATTTCAGACCATTGTGCAATGTTAATGACATCACAAAGAATTTAGATCAACCTAGATCATATCCAGAATTTCCAGTCAGTCTGTAACATAATAATACAAATAAAAACAACTGAGTTGTATTGTCTAGTGTAGCACAAAGTACTTACAAGCATGATGATTAATGCCGACAAATGCATACTTTTTTTACATGAAAGCCAGCAATAGAGAGTGGATAAAATGAAATAAGTAGTTTTGTTTTTTTATTTTTGCCTATTTTAAAAATAGTCACTTTTGAATGAATAAAACTTTGTTCCAAAAATACATACATATACATCATCTGAATGCACATTGGAGTAAGAAGCAACAACACACTTGACTTGAAAAAAAAATTCTAGAAATACATTGATGAATAAAAAATAAAGATATTGAAGAAAGTAAGCAGCTACTGTGAATGAGCCACAGCCAATAATAGAGCCATTTCCATAAAATCTATAAGGACTGTCCATAAATGATGTACGTCAGAAGTTGGTTCTTTAATAAAATTTTAAGGTTTAATTGTATGTCCAGTAACGCATACTCCCATAAAATGAGCAACGTGATAGGTGCACGACCCCAAAAAATTTGTGTTTTTGCTCAGTCTCAATTAATTTATTCACATTTTATATTTTTAGCGCATTTTTGCAAAAAATGACGCTTATAGTTTCACTTTGTTCGGCTGGCTGGATGAGCTCTGAGATCTCAGAAACCAGACATAGTTAAGAGTTCTGTTATGATGAATTATCTTTCTACTATCGAGTTATTCCGGCCTCGCTTATTAAAAAATCGTTAAATGATCTACAATTCCTGTAATCAACGATTTAACATTAAATAAGGAAAAAAATTGTTGAAAACCCCTCGACAAAAATTTGAATTTTTTTTTGACCGTTGGAATTTAAAATTTTTTTAACCGTTATTTTTGGTTAAAATTTTTTTCTTTCTTTTTGTAAGGTTTTGTATTTATTATTGTGAGAACAGACTTTTCATGCATAGAGCATGCTAGAAAGACGGAATTTAATGGATTCTGTTATTATTATATAGTTTTTTTTTTTATAATTTTGTAATTAAAAGCAGTTTCTATTTAATCGATTACTGATCGCTGCGACAAAAATGCGCTTAAGTCCCTCGATTAACAACACGAGGACTTTGAACATTTTTTTTCTCCTTTTGTTCTAAGCGCTGAAATTCGTATGCGTTCCTTTTGTTAGTGTGATGTTTTATGACTTTTTCGTGTTCCATGTCTTTAACTCTTCGTATTTTTCTGTATTTTACTTACATGATGGTTTTTACTTGTGTGTGATTCGCAGGCTGACTGGCTTATTTTCACAACAACAAAGTCTTACTTTTTCTTTCACATCGAATCACCTAAATTTAAATAATATGAAAAAATTATCATTTTTTTCCATTCAAGATTTTTCCCTAGATTCTCTCGTACTCTCATAGTTTGGAGTTCTTCATTGTAAATTTTTCTACTTCCATTCATCATTTTTTTAATGTGGAGTAATCAAGAGCGAGAAATGCTTTTTTTCTACATTTTGCAAAATTAAAGTCGTGTAAAAGTGATTTCCCTTAAATAAGACATTAAAATAAGCGGTAATGCTACGAGAAATCATGAGTTTATTAAATGCCATTTTTGGCATTTCTCTGCTTGTTCACTAATCGCATAAATTTTCTTTTCACTGCTTTATTTTTATTTTATTTTTTTTTTTTTTTAAACATCAAAAAAACTTTCGTCCGGCGACTATTTCTGTTGACATTTTTTATTTCTTTATTTCTGCACATGATAAATTTCATTTCTACGAATAATGGACATTTTTTTGGAATTTCTTTTGAATCGCAATAATAGTAGCTTGATAATGCTCGAGAGACATTTCCATATTTAAATTATTTAATTTGTATAAAATAATCTCTGAATGTGCAATAAAGTCCAAAAAGTCTTGATTATTCTGCTCTGCTGTGAATGTCAAAAATTTAATTCGTGTTGTACCGTGTTGTATTGATTGGTGGAGATTAAAATTATCACTTGCATTAGTCATATTTGAAGTCTTTAAAGCTTTTTTGCATTGCAAATTTAACGACTTATTTGAGTTTAAATATTTTTGAACTTTAAATGAGGTTCAAATTTTGAACTTTCTAAGTTATTTTTAAAATTTTGAATTTCTAAAAACCGTTAAAACTCATAATTTCAAGCAATGTCAAATGTGATGCGAAAACATGCTGTTCAACACAACTTTTGGCACTTATTATCATAACCGTATACATTTTACGATTTATATACTTTATTATTGTAGATTAGTAATTCAAGCAAATTACTGACCTTAAATTATAGCATCATAAAGAAACAGTTGGAAGAGCTGATAATTGCAACAAACATGAGAAAGTCAAAGACATTTCTACGACCTTTTGATTTTCGCACACTGATTAAAAAAAGGCAGCGAATCGTATGAAAAGACAAAAAATATGTGAAAATGCCGTGGTTTAATATGCCGCTTTTATGACATAACATTATTAAAATCACAGACTAACGTCAACAAAAAAAAATTTTTGTTTATCATTATTTCTCTCGATCGCCGCTGCTCAAATGCGTGAACACTTAGTTAGTTTAAAAAAAAAAAGTAATCCTCTATTGACAGAATGCTAAATATTAATGACAAAAATGATATCATCGCTTAGTACAATGTGTAAAGAGCTTTAAAAAGTCTTCAAGCTGCTACCTTCAATCGTATAAAATTGATCAATTGTCTATTCGATGCTAATTAGCTTAAAGTCTATTAAGTTTGTTCCTTATGAAAATATTTAATATTCAATATCAACGTGTTGATCATGATCGATTTTGTTAATGAATTACTTCTCCTTTCGTGTCTGTTCCTGTCCAATTCACTTACAATGTTCTATGAATAATTCGTCCAACACCCGGCATATTTTGAATCGTATGTAATCCCATATTATTCATAATATATACACGACTGACGTAGACGATTTTAAAAATAAACAAAAAAAGATTTTCTGCTGATTTTTCACTTTTACTTTCGTAATGAACTTTATTTGTGTTCGGGGATGTATTTGTACTTTGGAAAATAATTTTCATCATTGTTGAATGTCGCAAAAAAATAATGTTTTCTTGTGTATGAGAATAATTTGGTCACTAGACTGTTTAGATTACATCTGTATTTATTTATATTTTGTTGTTTTTTTCGTCAAATTTATTAAACGTGGGATGCGCTGACTGTCTCACTTGTATAATCTTAAATAGGCACTATCAAGAAGAATGAATGAATTTATGACAATTTTTTTTCGTTGTATTCTGACTGGACCTTGTAGATGGTTTTTGATTTGGGTCATTTTACGTAATAATGTCACACAATGTGTAATTTTCATTAAGTTCAGTATCATTTTTTTTATTAAGCACATAAACATACATGAGTGAATCTTCTTCATTTCCTTTTGAATGCATTTTCTTCGTGTTATCTTTGACATTGTTTTTGTTGTTTGTATTGTGACAAGTTCAAGATGAAAGCCAGGTGAATGATACGATAACATATGGTCGTATAATTACTATTTTCTCTCTCTATACAAAATACATTGTATGAATGAGTCATTGAGCTTCTGTAGAGCCTCACCTAATATATTTATAGTTATAACCTACGTAATTTATAGATAGATTCTCGATTTTGCATTGAACTTGCTGTCAAACACAGAGTCCATACCATCACGTAAGAAAACTAGTATCAACGTGGTCACTCGTGTTTTATATCGAGGGACTTCAGCGCATTTTTGACGCAGCGATCAGTAAATAAACAAACAACTAAAACCCCAAAACAACAAACCCAAATATTTAACTATAACCATTCATTATTTACCGAAAATTTAAAATTGACAGCAAAAAAAAACCGATAAAAAATATTATGCGACATAGAATCTAAAAAAAATAACTTGCCGGGAGCTAGGATCGAACCTTTGACCTCCACATTAGTAGTCGTGCGCTCTACCAATTACGCCACTGACGCTCTTTTTATGAAATGTTCATATGACAATTTGATTATTTATATTGATGATTTCTTTTATATAATTGTAAGTTTTTATAATTTTCACAAAATTTTCCGGAAAAACTATGAAAAATCCATAAAAATAGAAAACTAAACAACTAAAATATCAAAAAAATGTAAAAAAAAGAGTAATTATCTATGAAAATTGTATGAAAATATTGAAAATTTTAACAAAAATCGTCGGAAAAACTCGGGAAAATTGTGAAAATGGAAAATTATGACATGATTTAATATTATATGTCATTAGAAATCAAAAAAGTATCAAAAAAAGCAAAAAAAAAAAATGTCATCAGTGGGATTTGAACCAAGGAAGGCTGAGTTTTTGAAAAGTCAACATTTTAGTGCATTCGACCACACTAACACATACAAAGAAATGGCATTTTGGCACTTTTTACGCTGGTTCCAGCAGAGGAAGTGACCATTCGTGCTGATTTTTTCGCCAGCTCTAGCCAGACATACTACACACATTTTAAGCCAAAAACCGCATCAAAAAAGTTTAACCATGAGGAGGAGATGCGATGACAGACAGACAGACGGACAGACAGACGGACAAAGTGCGGACAATAGCGTCCTTTTCCCAAGGGGAAAATGCGCTAAAAAGCTGTAGCATCTTGTGGGCAGTTGAATCTACAATTTAATACCATATAATACATTCCAGGCATTTAAATAATATTCTCTTTCATACTGATCAGATATTAAATGAATTCTAGTTTTCTCTTGGCTGCTTTCAAGTTCACATCTTTATTATTTGCATTCCTTAGAAGTATAAAGTTTTTTTTAGTCATTTTCATTTAATATATGTGAGCTTTTTGTAAGCAATAAAATAGTATTTAATGAATTGGGGATTAGCCGTAAATTTTAGGATTTTAACGGTTATAAATTGTTTGAATTTTAGAAGAAAAAAAATTTAAAATTTGTAAATTCGTTAAATTTTTCAAATTCAAAACTCAATGTATTAAGTTCAAGATTTAACATTAGAAAGAAGCAAAAACATTTCGTCAAAGCCAATTTCATTAACCATAATGTCTGTAATATTTATTGTATTACGAATCGGCGACAATAGTGTCATTACGATCTGAAATCATTCAACCAGACGATGTGAATATTATTCTAAAGTTCACTTTTTTTTTGCTCTCGCATTGTCCTCCATATCTAAAAAATCACATCTAGTCTCAAATTTATTTACATTCTGAGCATGACGTAATATTTACACATTCAAGAAAAAAAAACAATAGATTCTTATTATTCATATAAAAATTTTTACAGTTATTGATGATAATCTTTTGCTAATATTAAATTCCTTTTTTTATTTGCAGATTGCACAGAGAGCACTTGAATCATTCACAGAATTAGTACACAGATTGGGACATGATTTTAATGCATATACATCAACAATTCTTCCGCATGTTGTCGATCGATTAGGTGACAGTCGAGATACAGTACGAGAAAAGGCCCAATTACTGTTACAGAAATTAGTCGAGTGTCGCGTATTAACGGCACAATCATTATTAGACAAACTTGTAGGTTGCTTTAAACATAAAAACGCAAAAGTTCGGGAAGAATATTTGCAGACGATTGTGACAACTTTAAATGAGTAAGCAAGCACCTCTCTTTTTTACTATGACTATACCATAACTCGTTCTGAATTTATGACGCGAATAAAATTAATAAAAAAATTTCTTGTTTCCATTTTTAGATACGGAACACAATCTGTAGCTGTTAAGTCATTCATAACACCAATTGTAAATCTTTTGGGCGATCCAACAGCGACAGTTCGTGATGCTGCATTTCAAACATTAATTGAGATTTATAAGCATGTCGGTGATCGATTAAGAGTAGATTTACAGAAGAAAGAAGTTCCACAACAGAAATTAGTCATTTTAGAGCAAAAATTTGATGAAGTTAAGAACGATGGTTTACTATTACCGTCAGCATTAGGTGCAGTACAATCAAATTATGACGAAATTGATACAGCATCATTAGGACCGCCAGCACGACCGACAAAACTTGTTAAAAGAACAATGTCAGCAACAGCATCGAAAAAACCAGGTCTGACTGAGATACTCAGTGCGAGTGGTGAAAATATGACGGCTCAGGCAGGTGCAATATCTCAGGAAATTTTCGAAGCGGCATTTGAGCAAGTTCCACATTTAAATATTTTTGGACAAAGAGACATTGATGATTTAATGAAGACAATTAATGCAACAATTGGTGATAAGAATATGGATTGGGAGAAAAGAGTTGATGCACTCAAGAAATTGCGATCGTTATTAATTAATAACGCTCAAGCTAATCCAAATTTTCAACAACAATTAAAGGACTTATCAATTTCATTCCTCGATATTCTTAAAGAATTGAGATCACAAGTTATACGCGAAGCGTGCATAACTCTCGCATACATGTCAAAACTATTGCGAAATAAGTTGGATCAATTTTTGGCTTACATTCTTCAAGAACTAATTAACTTAATTCAGAATTCAGCAAAAATAATTTCCAGTGCAGGAACGTTAGCACTCAAATATGTTATTAGATATTCTCATGTGCCCAAATTACTTCCAATTATCACATCAAATTTAATGCAATCTAAATCAAAAGACATTCGTTCAAATTTATGTGAGCTCCTTAATATGATTTTTGAGGAATGGCCAACAAAAGCTCTCGAAAAACATCAAACATTGCTTAAGGATGCTGTAAAGAAAGGAATTACCGATGCTGATGCAGAAGCTCGAAGACATAGTAGGCGGTAAGTCAAAAATCAATATTTTACGTAACGTAGAACTTTACGTACGCAAAAAAACGTAACGTAGAACTTTACGTACGTAAAGTTACGTAACGTAGAGCTTTACGTAAAAATACGTAACGTAGAGCTTTACGTAAAAACATAATGTAGATCTTTACGTACGTAAAAAATGTAACGTAGAACTTTACGTACGTAAAAAAACGTAACGTAGAACTTTACGTACGTTTTTGCTGAATTTTACGTACGTCTTGCCGATCAATTACTAATCTTTAATAATTCTTTTTTGTAGTGCATATTGGAGTTTTCGTAAACATTTCACAGCTGACGCTGATCAATTGTATGGATCTTTGGACATTGCAACACAAAGACAAGTGGAAAAGGAGAAAGATTCAGGAGGATCAAACGGTACAAATTCAATGAGTGCAAGTCTTCGTGGAAGTAATACAAGTCTAAATTCTATGCCTGGTGGAAGTATGTTGAGTATGTGTGAAGTTATCTACTAGATTGTCTTAATATTGTAGCTTTTTGTGGTTGAAAAGGGAGCGTGGGATTAAGAAAAAAAAATATTATTTCGGCCTGATTTTTCATTGATTAAAATGTGGAAGTTTTCAGTAGGACGTGTTTATCTTTTTGGTATTTGGCATTAAACAAAATTTATAACATTTTCTCTGTTTATCTGTTTGGTGATTTAGTGATCTAAACTTCCACATTTTTCAATTGATTGATTCTAAATTAACTCTTGTTAGATATGAAAACTTTTATTAATTCATACAAATCCCTTCTTTCCATCAATATTTTACTTTCATCTTTACCACACGAAAACATGCTCATATCTAAACTATATAAACAATATATAAACAGAACGGCGACAATCTTCAGGACTAAGAAGCCCTGCTGCTCAAACAGGTATCTCAATTGAATTCTTTTACATTTTTTCCCTCCTATCTTTTGATTTCCTTTTCACTGCTTATGTCTTCCATCTTTTATAATAATGATGATGATATGATTGCGTACATACATACATAAATTTTTTTAATCCTTCAAATTTATTGTGACTAACTTAAGATTCTTATTAACACGAGATTTTCATCATTTACATGCAAACCTTATTTTGGACTAAAAAATCTTTTCCTAATATCTCATATCATATTAAAATTATTGTATTAGTCTGCTCACCACCAAGTGTGAGTACTGAAAATTTATCTCGTCTCTCTCGTGCACCATCATTGCCTCGAAATAGAGGCAGAAGTGGAATTCCAGTAGCTCATCATCGAGAGTTTCCCACTCGTGGAGGTTCGAAACGTAAATTAATAATGGTTTTATGTACTTATGTGTTCACAAAATTTGTGTTTTGATTTATTCGTTTTATGTACTGATCCTTAATTTACGTTAATTTTTGGTGCATTTTTGTCATTTTAAGACTTTAAATTTATTTATGATTTTAACGGTCAAAAAAGATTTGAAAATTATGAAAGTTCAAAAAATTTTTGACCGTTAAATTTGATCGAAGCAACCAATGTTAAGTTTCCAATAATTTTCAAAATAAACGAAGTAATTAAAATTTTGTTGGTTTAATAATGCTTATAAGGTTGTGCAGCAAATTAGACTTAATTATTCAATTCTCACCGGGTAATAAATTCATGAAAAATTGACAAAGATGCGCCTCGATATCCTTTATTCATTTGATGTTTTTATGTACTGTTATGTATTTCAATGTTAAATAAGACTAATTGTAGTTCATTATTTGTTACTTATTAATTACATTTAGCCGCTAACTTTAGAAGTATTTCGGCCGTTGATGCCAATGCAGCCCAACGTGCTCGAGCTCGTGCACAATATGCTAATATGTCACGTCTAAAAATGACTCCAGGAACAGCATCAGTGCGTAAGTATTCAGCAACAAATTAACATGCTTTAAATTTGCATTGCTAAAAAATATTTCTATATATTATTAAAAATTCATGCATGGCACTAATAATACTGATAGAAGGCCATTATGCACAGCAAGGTACTTTCAAATGATTTGTGAAATATTTTTATTTTTTCCATATCATTTCCTCTTTTTTAATTCGATCAGTTTAATTTAATTGAATTAATTTTTAATGACATTTTTTTGATTTTCTTTTATGTCCACAGCTCGTGCGAAAAAAATTACTAGTTCAAATGTAAATGCAACACCAACACAACCGTCACCAGAACGACAAGTTAGATCCCGACAAGCAGGAGTATCACAGTCACAACGTAAGTTAAATCCTCTCAGAAAAACCATCCATTAATAAAAAAATTAATAATTTTAGCCACATCAAGAAGTACATCACCGTCATCACGTCTTCAATATGGTACATACGTTGGAACTTATCGACAAACTGGAACAGTACCGAAGAAGACAACAGGCATTCCACGATCATTGGCAAATTCCCGAGAAACGAGTCCATCACGAGGCAGTCAATTTGGATCATTAAATCGACGTCAGATGTACAACACGAGTAGTCCACGACGAGGTGAAAGACCGCCATTAAATCCAGGTCGTGCATATTCAGCACAAAAGATGCTAGAAAAGAGTCGAGAAGCTGAATCAGCACTTGCAGATGTTATTTCACCAGATGAACAAGATTTTCAAAATGACTTGGCACGATTAACATTAAATCGTAAAATTTCACGTGAAGAATCAGACGATGGAAGTGAGGCATCATCACAATGTTCAGAACGTTCATTTGACTCTTATAGACGTGGAAATGATTCATTTTCATGGAATGGTTCAAGGACACGACTTGATGGATCGGCAAAATATATTGAGGATATTGAAACAATAATTCAGTATTGCTCATCGTCACATTGGAATGAGAGAAAAGATGGATTGACGAATTTAACACAATATTTATCGGAAGGAAAGATGTTGACGCCACAACAGCTTCAATGCATTTTAGATTTATTTAGAAAAATGTTTATGGATCCTCACATTAAAGTCTATTCATTATTTTTGGATACAGTTAATGAATTGATTTTATCACATTCACAAGACCTTCACGATTGGCTGTTTATATTATTGACACGGTTGTTCAATAAATTAGGCACAGACTTGTTAGCTTCAATGCTCGCAAAAATATGGAAGACATTAAATCTCATCTATGAATACTTTCCAGCTAATTTACAAATGCAAAGCGTCTTTAAAATACTCACAGACTCGACACAGACGCCTAATGTTAAGACAAAGCATGCAACAGTTAAATTTTTAACAACTTTGGCACAATCTTATTGCACTGCTGAACATTTTCTCATGACGCCACCGGCAGATAAGGCTATCCTCAAAATTATTCAATATTCGTGTGATCAAAAGAGCATGGAATTGAGAAATCAAGCCAAATATTGTATCCTTGCACTATACAATTGTAATACAGCAAATGTAAGTCTTTAATCTCTTATCAATTCTTAATAATCATACTAATAACTTGATTTCTCTTCAGATGACACTCCTTTTAGCAAGTATGCCGAAGCAGTTTCAGGATGTTGCCAAATCGTATATCCAGCAATCAATTAGTAGAAAAAGCACATCAGGTAACTTTAAATTATATATTTTTGTCTATGTCTGTGTTAATCTGTTATGGTAATTTCAGGAAATAACAGTCCTTCGAGTCCTATTTCTGCCTCAAGTCCAAAATTGTTGTTAAGTCCACAACAGTATAACCAGTACAGTAGTCTACAAAATCATGTTCCTAGTAAGTTTTACCGTTATTTTTGAAATCTGAAAATCTAATCAAAGTTCAAATTTTGAACTTTGAAAATTCAAATTTCGGATAATCGTTATTTTTTAAATTCAAAAAAGTAGTTAAGTCTTATCAAAATTTAAAATTTAATTGATACATCCACAGGTCCACGATCACGACAAACAAGTGTCGAAGTCGATCATCCAATAAGTCATGAAGAAGTTTACAAGAATTTGCGCAAAACTACAGCCGAGATTCAAAATTATAGCTTTGAAAGTAAATTGGATCGTGATGCAAATAGCAAAGATTCGGGAATAAGTCAGATGGGCGGTGATCATTTACTACATGCGCCAGCAAATGGATTTAATAATGGACATGCTGGGTAAATAATAAAATTTCTCTCATTACTGTAAACATTGATTTAATCATTTGTATATTCAATATTTAGCTCTCTTGACAAAGATGATTCCGTGAATGGTTCAAAAACACAATCAGCAGCAACAACAGAATCAAATACACCTGAAAATACAGTTAGATTAGACAATATGAGTCATAAACAAAGCCATAACTATCATATTGAAAATAACGAAGTTGTACTTGATCGTAAGCATAAAACTTTCTTTTCACTGCTGATATTTTACTAATTTGATGAATTTAATTTTCATGGCATACAGGTGGTCTCAGGGAAAGTGAAGTTGTAAAACAAACAATTTCGATTGCAACATTAGAGAATAGCGATCCTGAATACATTTCTCAAGTCCTTTCTAATTTAATGACGTGCATTAGGCATGGAAATTGTGAACTTCCGATTAAAAATTTCAAGTAAGTTCAACTGCTGACTTTAACTTGATAATTTATAAATCAATTAATTTTTTTTGTAGGCAAATTATGATAACTTTATTAAAACTAATTGAATCGCAAGACAGTTCAGTGATGATTGCCGGATTACAAACGCTCTCAAGAATCATTAGAAGTCCTGCAATGCGCCTTTGTTGGACAAATTTTCTCGAATTAATTTTGCTTAAAATTATCGACTCTTACAAGTCCGGAAAAGAGGTGAGAAAATTCACATGCCATAAAACTTTTTGCTGATTCATACAAATGATTTCACTTGTCGTTTATTGAATGCCAAGGTCATTTGCTAATATGGATTAAGTTTATGTGACCTTGGGTTTTATTTTAATAAGTTTTATATTATTAAAATTTAAATTTGATTTTTTTAGGTTCAACGTGAAATTGACATAATAATTGGAAAAATAACTGCTGTTTTGCCTGTCGATGCATCCATTAATATTTTAAATCCAGTTATTGCTACCGGCGACTTTCCAAACAATTTATGTGCGCTTAAAATTTTACGCGATCTTGCAGATCAACAAGGAAAGGATTTCAACGATAATCACTTAGATATTCTTATGCCAAATATAGCTAGGGTACGTTTTTAAACGGTTTTTTGAAATTTAAAAATCAACTGTCAAAATAATTTTGAATTTTAAAGTTCAAAATTTTTGAACTTTTGTATGTTTTTGAAATTCAAAAGTCAGTTAATTATTGAATTTGAAAAAGATACTAATTTTAATTAAATTACAGTTAGCAGATGTCGAAGAATCAATGGTTCGTAAAGCAGCTGTGTTTTGTATCGTCAAATTGTATTCTGTGATGGGCGAGGAAAAAGTAAAGCCGAAATTTTCTCTTCTAAACGCGAGCAAAATTAGGTGAGTAGCAATACAAAATTAATCTAAATTCCGTCTATAACGGATAGAATTTTTTTCCTCCTTCCCAGACTCATAAATGTATACATCAGCAAGAACCAGTCAAAATCATGATCACGAAGCTATCATTATTATCAACATTGATTACTGCTTTCGACAAGGAAATTGGCGAAAAAGATTAAAAAGATGAGCAAGAAGAAATTTTCGTCAATTCCTGAATAAATAAATAAATAAATAAAAATGTAGTGGAGTTAGAACAAATCGACATGCTGCATACTATTTTTTTTTTTTTTTTATATCATCGCCAAAAATCATTGTGTTTTTGATGCATTATAAGCATGCTAATGAATATTAAACAAAAGAGAAGAAAATGAAAATTATCCTTATTACGTACATATAACTAAATAATGCATCATCATATCCATTTAAAACAAAAAACAAAAAAAAAAAATTAGTCTTCAAAAAAAATATTTTTGCAGTTAATCAATATCCACATAAGAAAAATGAAGAATGAAAAAAAAAAAAGAAATTGATTAATAATTTAAAATTGATACGAATAAGAAAGTAAAAAAAACAGTTTTTAATGCTAAGGTGCGAAATAACAAATTATTAAGAAAGGAAGGAATGTTAGAATGTTAAAAAAATATGTAATTGTGAAGCTTTGTGCTTAGTAAAGAGCATAAGAAAAATGTTGGTTTAGATATTGATTGATTAATGTTCAATAATTTGTAATTAAGATGAAAATATTTCATTATTTTTCCGCTTAAATCTCTCATATTGCGCTTAACTTTTATTAGCAATTGTTCTTTTTCATCCTTTTAGCTTTAATACTATTCATTATTATAATTCCTTTAAAAATCGCAAACCCCCCTCCTCACAACACATAAAAACACCATCATTACACACAATCTTTTATTTTTCAAAATAATAATAATAATAAAATAATAAAAAAAATGATGAAAATCTATAAATTTTAATAAAACTCAATTTTAAAAAGTTATCTTGGCTATTTGTTGGGTTTTTCAGGCATGAATTTCAATGTTTCAGGTTGATTAACTTGTGAATTGTGATTAACTCCTGGATTAACTGCAAATGTGTCGGAAACTGTACAAATTCGTTTTATTGCGGACTGTTGAAAGGATTTGAAACAGTTAAAAACAAATAACTGTAAACAGATGAGAACCTTACAATTCCTCTATAACTTATAAGGTTTTATCAGAATTTGTATGGTTTTATTAGAAAAACCTCACAAATTATCAAGGAAATGTACGGTTCTTATCTGTTTACATCTCTTTCCAACTCTGATTTAAAAATTTCCATAAAACACCTCAACAGCAAAAATTTTCAAATTAAATTTCGAAACCATACAACAGGTTTAAAAAAATTTTGCTGTTGAAAGGTTTTCATGCTTCAAAAAATTTAAATTCATAATGACCGTTTTTTTCTGCAAAATTACGTCAACAATATTCTTTTTAAAAAACCAAGTAAATTCCCATACATCTTCCCTCATATCATACTTAACAGAGGTATTTCCAGTTAACTCATAAACATTCAAAAGAGATGAGAATATTTTTATTATTGACAGAGCATTGATGCACGAAAGAACAATTTTCCTTTCTATAAAGCAACAGCATGAAGACCACTTTTCATCTTCTCTGCTTTAGCTCTAATTAACCAGCTGATTTACACAGAGAATAAATAAAAAAAATAACAGAGATTTAAATGTGACAGTCTAATGTCTAGAAAAACTGGATTTCTTCTGAGACACAAAAAAAATCTGCTTCTTTACTTTTATTAACTGTTTCTCATTCCTCTCAATTTAGTTCTCAATTCTCTTTGGTTGCGACAAGAAGTCAGTCATTAAACAAATCTGTTGGCTATAATTTTTGCGTATATAGTTTCAATCGTGGACCTTTAACAACGATGAAATTTCTGTGCTATTTTATCGTCCTTACATTTTTTCCGTTATTTGAGCATGTAATGTCACGTGAGTTGTGCTAATTAATTTAATTAATTTTTTATGTGACTGACTTGATTCCTTTAGAATATTACCAATGTGTGAATCCTCAAAATGTGTATGGATATTGTGTGCCTTATAGTTCTTGTGGATATCTTGTGAATGTTTTAAGGTATTATCCCCAAAACAACGATGCAATAAGCTTCGTTAGACGTAGCTTTTGTGGGTATGATAAGAGAACTCAGCAACAATACGTATGTTGTCCAACAAGTCAACAAAAGGTGAATCAACAGGCTCAAGATAGGAAATTTGTACAGATGCCGTCAACTGGAAATAGTTTGCAGCAACAAACAAGACAACAAGGCGGAATTTCCCAATATCAGCAACAACAAGGATCCGGAAACATTCAACAGAATCAGCAACAAACAATAACAGACACATCGTCCGCAAAACTAACGAAATGTGGATTTGATCTCGATAATAGAATTTTTGGTGGAACCAAATCGAATATAAATGATTTTAATTGGCTGGCGCTTTTGCGATATGCTAAACGTGAGAATTTTTTTGGTCAGATGCATTTTAGGGAATCTTAATTTTTATATTTTTTAGCTGGTTCGTCGATGCCAATCTTCAGATGTGCAGGATCTTTGATTAATAATCGATATGTCTTGACAGGTTATTTTTAACTGATTTTTTAAATTTGAATGTTTAACGGTTTTTTCTATTTTAAATTTTTTGACTTTATCAAATTCAAATTTCAAAAATTCGTTAAAATAGAAATAATTTTAAAATTTTTATCCATCCAGCTGCCCATTGTGTCCACCCACGTCTCTTACAAAATACAAAGTTAGTGACTGTCCGATTAGGCGAGCATAATTTGCTAACTGATGAAGATTGTCAAACTCTAAATGGCCGTCGAATTTGTTCACCGAGCGTATACGATGTGCCAATTGAGGATGTGATAATTCACGAGAACTATTTACCACAATCACTAAATCAACATAATGACATTGCCCTCATAAGACTAGCTAGGAAAGTTCAATTTAATGACTTTGTTAAACCAATTTGCTTGCAGCAGGATAAAAGTTTGACAATAACTGACTTACTAGGTCAGACACTCGTTGTGACTGGATTTGGTCAGACAGAAGATACACAAAGCAGCAATGTTAAGCTTCATGTGTCTATAAATGTTGTAGAAAATGAGAAATGCAATCAAGTTTTTAGGTCTGAAGGAAGAAAGTTGGGAAATAGTCAGATTTGTGCTGGTGGAAATTATAATCAGGACAGTTGCAAGGGGTAAGCGATTGATCGACTTCCAAATATTAAATTTTTAGAATTTCTAATTTGCATTAATTATCAATATTTACGATATTAGAGCTTAATATAACTTAATTTTTCAGTGATTCTGGCGGTCCATTAATGAAGCTTGTCAACAAGAATGGCGAATTACATTGGGTGAGATTCAAACTCCTTTATGAGATCGTTCATAAATGACGTCCGAAATTAACGGTCATTTTTCAAAAAAGACCGTTTTTCTCGACCTCAGCCCCCCCCCCCCTTGGACGTCATTTATGAACGACCCTTATATAATATTCAAATTAAGGGTCGTTCACTTATGATGTCCAATTTTTTTGGGGGGAGGGGGGTCTGTGTGACAGTTTTAAGCAAAAAAAATTTTTTTAATGATATTTTGTCACATATCGGGGGGGATCTAATAATCCATGTTTTTGATGGATGCCATAAGTGAACAGCCCCTAAGACCTCTAAATAATTTTAATTCTAGGTTCTTTACGGAATTGTTAGCTATGGAACTACTCCTTGCGGAATTGAAGGAAATCCAGCAGTATACACAAAAGTAGATCAATATATTGACTGGATCGAGAGTAAACTGAAAGTTTAGTCATTCATAAATCAACTCCACAAGATTTAGCCAGTACACTATTTATTTATATAAATGATAATTTAAGTGATTAATAAATTGTTAAGGAATACAAAAGATTAATAAGTTTTTAACGATGCAGTTAATGGTTTAATCGTCTTATAGTCGCTCCTTAGTTGAATGAAATTGAGAACGACAGTTTTGTCTAAATAATTGAGTGTGTCACCGCTGCATACTTCTTGTAGATTTTCGTGTTTAACAAGTAATAGATTACAAAGAGCATGGAGTATATCGAATAGCTGTGAAACTAATGAATCGCCTAATTTCCTTACACATTTTCTGTACTCATTGACATCGCAAATTGCGACCATCGCTCCACTGGAATTGGAAATGAAATAAAATAATGATTAATAAAAATAATTTACTTCCGTAATAGCTAATTTAATTACTTACAGGGTATTGTACTGATATTGCAATAAATGTTCATAAATTACACGATGGAATCTGATTCCTAATTCTTGTAAAACTTCTGTCAAATTATCACCATCGATTGTCTTTTTAATCTGTACAACACAACTATTAATGTATTGACATACAGCCGAACATGCATTCGATGAAACTGTATCAATGTCTGATTCCGGTTTAAAATCCGTCTTCTTTTGCTCATTTTGTAAGTAAATTTTAACCCAATTGCAAATTGAATTTAATGAGCGATCAAGACCAGTATCTAATTTATTTTCAATCGAATCTGTACAGAATCTCTTCTTATGCATGCAATCAGAGTATTTGGAAGTGGATATAACGTATGGGATTATATTTGCATTATATGTCTTTTCTAATAAATGAACAATTGTATTTGCTTTTTGAACAACATCAAAGAAATAGATTTGTGGAGCAGATTTTGTGTCAGCAATTGGAATAGATTGAATTCCCAAATCGACAGCATAGTCACAATGTTCTGTTAGGAGATATTTTAACAATATATCTGCAATTTTAATTATGTTTGTTGGCGTATCTGCTTCTTTTGAGAGCTATAAATAAATTTAATAAAATAAGTTAAAATTACATTCATTTAAAACGTTAAATCCGAAAACGTACGTAAAATTACGTAACAAAAAAAACTTACATAAAATTACACAACAAAAAAACGTACGTAAAATTGCGTAACAAAAACTTACGTGAATTTACGTAACAAAAAAAAACGTACGTAAAATTACGTAACAAAAAAATTTACATAAAATTACGCAACAAAAAATCGTACTTAAAATTACGTAACAAAAAAAAAAACGTACGTAAAATTGCGTAACAAAAACTTACGTAAAATTACGCAACAAAAAAACGTACGTAAAATTGCGTAACAAAAATTTACGTAAAATTACGTAACAAAAAAAAACGTACGTAAAATTACGTAACAAAAAACGTACGTAAAATTGCGTAACAAAAATTTACGTAAAATTACGTAACAAAAAACGTACGTAAAATTATCCAGGAAAACACTTGTGCAACTTAAAAATAATCAAATCCAATCAAAACCTACCACAGAGCATCTTTCAAAAGCAGCTGTTGATTCTTGTAACAAATTGATAGCCAATTCCTCTGATAAAAAGGTTTCTCCACCATAATTATCAATTTGAACAATATTTATGTTTGTTCTTGCACTAATTATTGCCTGCATGTCACGTTTCAAATCCTGAAATCTTTCAGTTTGTTTCTTTTGATGATTTTTGCCCTCATAAAATTTTCTTATTTCCATTGCACAAATATTATCGAAGCATCTTAATTCTATGTCAATGTAATTGACTAAATGCTTTGCAAACATATTTTGAGTAAGTTTAGACAACAAATCGTCGTTAGAATCTCTTATAAATTCAGCAAGATCATTGGATAGCTTCATGGTTCGTAGATAAAGATAGTGGAGTGTTTTTAGATATTTTAAATCATCCTTGCTGTCATCAGCTAATTTTGTCGATGAAAATTGATGAATTCTTAGTTGATAAATGTTTAGAATAAATTTACTCATTACAGTGTCTGGATTTGCAAAGACCTGCTTAATAATTCCATAATGTTGACGACATAAAGGAAGAATACTTTCAAAAACATCCTTTCCACGATTATAACTCGTCTGTAATTAAAATTAGCATTAGCATTTACACCATTGCAACCAGAAGAGTTAACTTACAGCTTGACTTTGTTCGATATAGACATCCACACATTGATTATATCCTTTGAATTGAGACAGGATTTTTGCAAGATTCTTCATTTTTTCAATATTTTCTTCAGTTTGTGCCATTGCAAACTCTTCGATCAAGTTACGCTCGATTTCATCATATTTTGACTCAATTTTCTTTTTTGCAGCTCCAAATTTGTCAGCAGGCAGATCTTGGGCTACTAAATATAGTTTTTGAATGATGTCAGCTGCTTCCAAAAGCTGCAATATATGAAATTAACGTTATATGATATGATCCAACAGAATAAAATAGATAAAGAAAGATCCAGTAAGGAAACTGTAACTTACATTAGCTTTATTTGTGAATATATCATTCACAATCGGTCCAGCAATAAGGAACTCGGTCATATGGTTCAATAATTTCAGTGCCTCAGCTGTTCGTGTTCTGGGTGTATTAACATTCTCAAGCTGTTCTCCTAGATGTATAATTTTGCCTGCCACAGAATTAATCTTTTCGTCCAATTGATGGAAACAGTCAACTGATATGCTATGTCTCTCTAAAAGTTTATCTATGTGCTTTGCATGTAGTTTCTGTTCATCACTAAGTGCTGCTTCCAGTTTTTCGCACTTCCTTTGCTGTCTTTCTTGTAAAACCTTTAAATCCTTTATTGTATTTTGGAATGTTTCAATCAGTAATTCACTATTATTATTTTCCGAACTATTTCCACTATTTGTCCTCCAAAACAGCTTTTCTACGAAATCCTCGACGACGTATGGATTCTTCTCAAGCTCTTCCATATATTGTGAAAACATTTTGACTTGATTTAACTTGAGAAATTGATTAATTTAATGATTTAATAATTTTTTCACAATATTGACAAAAATTTGTGTTTATTTTAATTTTGAACCCTAAATTTAAATTTTTTATTTCCGTTACAGAATTTTTGGTGCCAACTTCACACAAGTAAATTTATTGAAAAATGCTTCAAGTTGCTGATTTTAGTGATTTCTTCAATAAATGTCGTTGCTGTCTTAAAAATATCGATCAAAATGGAAAAAGTATCATCATAGATAGTGCAATTTATCAACAGATCTACGATTTGACTCAAATATCGGTAAGAATTGATAAATTTTTAAATTTTCATAAAAGTAAACAAAACGAATTTTTTTTAGCTGGATCTAACAACATCCAATTATTCACGAATTATGTGTGAAGGATGTCGTAACAATTTAGAAATCTTTACAAACTGGAGACAAGAGTTTATTAGCAATCAGAAATTCCTCGATGAATTGATGCAAAAGGAAATAAATGACGAGAATCAAATTGATAGCTATTCACAAGAAATTCAAGTCAAAGTAGAGCCATTAGACGTACTGGATGATATTATTGACAATGATTTTGATGATTTCATAGAGGAATTTCCAGTTAAGAATGAAATTATTAAGCCAACTGAATGTCATTCCTGTAAATATTGTTCCTTAAAATTCAGCGACACTAAGCTTTTGGAAAATCATTGGGTCAACAAACATAAGCAATTCCTTACAGCCAATGAAGTGCGGGAGATAAGAAAACGAAGAATTGATGATAGAAAATTAGTCTGTCCAGAATGTGGCATCAGAACTCATTACATTAAGAATCATATGGAACGGATGCATTTAAAAGTAAAAAGATTCTTTTGTGACCATTGTGACCATTCGTCTTTCCATAAAAGTGAATTAGAATTTCACATGTTAAAGCATAAAGATCCATTATTCATTTGTGACACCTGTGGACATAGATTCAGACGAAAAATGGCATTAAAAATTCACTTTCGACGTATTCATCTACGAATTAGAAATGATAAAAAGTATAATCGAAATGCATTACCAAAATCTCAAAGAAAAGGTGTCGGAGACGAAGATAATGTTAGAGTTCAATGCCAATATTGTGATAAAGACTTTTTGAGATCTTATATTAAGTCACACATTGAGCAAGTTCATACGTTAAGTGAATCAGGAGAAACGTGTCCAATATGTAACAAAATATTTAAGAATAAGCGAGCATTACTGTATCATAAACGGAATCACAAGGAAAGAATCTATAAATGCGATTATCCTAATTGTGATAAAGCATATTTTATAGAAAAGCGACTTATTTACCATAAAAGCGTCCATAAAAATATTCGTGAATATAAATGCACATGGGAAGGATGCGACAAGTCATATTTTATCAAAAGAGTACTTAATATGCATGTCGCACTATTTCATGAGAAATATACACTTAATTGTCCTGTAGAGTTGTGTAAATTTTCAGTTGGTCGCAAGGATTACATGAGAAATCATTTTAATAAGCAGCATAAAGATTTACCTAGTGATACATACAATTATTATAATGAGAAAGTTAAAGAAATGCCATTGTGGTAAAAATGATTTTGTAAATAATTATTAGTATTTATTGAGAATAAAATTCTGTTTAAAACGTTTTAATATAATTTCATTATTATTTTATTAGTATTTTTAATTTACATAAATCTTAACTTCAAAGAAGAAGCTTTTTTTTCTATTTTACCGTTCTAGTTGGGAAGCTCGGTTCGTGTGTTTGATGTATTGTAGATGTCTTCGGCATATAATGTATCTCCTTTGCTAGTATACACTAGCATCTGGATGATTTCTATTACGGCATGTTTCGCACACGAAAGATGGTTAACAAAAACTCAATAGCCTTCCTCGTTAGTCACTGATTTCTCAGCTAACGAGTTTAACCACGGGAAGGTGAGGATAGGCACTTGGATGTAAGACTCGATAAACAGAACCTTTACATTACATCCTTCTAAACTCATATAAACAAAAAAATTTTAAAGATGGGAAGTAAACGAAAGTTAACAAAAATTTGGAAAGATAAGAAGGGAACCAAAAATTAACAATAAATTTGGAAAAATAGGAAAGAAATGGAAACTTAACAAAAAATTTAGAAAAAATAGGAAGGAACCAAAAGTTAATAATAAATTTGGAAAAATAGGAAGGAATCGAAAGTTAACAAAAAATTTGGAAAAATAGAAAGGAACCGAAAGTTAACAAAAAATTTGGAAAAAAGGAAGGAACCAAAACTTTGCAAACAAAAAATTTAGAAAAATAGGAAGGAACCGAAAGTTAACAAAAAATTTGGAAAAATAGAAAGGAACCGAAAGTTAACAAAAAATTTAGAGAAATAGGAAGGAACCGAAACTTAACAAAAAATTTGGAAAAAACGAAAGGAGCCGAAACTTAACAAAAAATTTGGAAAAATAGGAAGGAACCGAAAGTTAACAAAAAATTTAGAAAAAATAGGAAGGAACCGAAAGTTAACAAAAAATTTGGAAAAATAGGAAGGAACCGAAAGTTAACAAAAAATTTGGAAAAATAGAAAGGATCCGAAAGTTAACAAAAAATTTAAAAGAATTGGAAGGAACCGAAACTAAACAAAAAATTTAAAAGAATAGGAAGGAACCAAAAGTAAACAAAAAATTTAAAAGAATAGGAAGGGAACCGAAACTAAACGAAAAATTTGGAAAGATAAGAAAGGAACCGAAAGTTAACAAAAAATTTAAAAGATTAGGAAGGAACTAAAAGTTAACATAAAATTTAAAAGAATAGGAAGGAACCGAAAGTTAACAAAAAATTTAAAAGAATTGGAAGGAACCGAAACTTAACAAAAAATTTAAAAGAATTGGAAGGAACCGAAACTAAACGAAAAATTTGAAGGAATAGGAAGGAACCAAAAGTAAACAAAAAATTTAAAAGAATAGGAAGGAACCGAAACTTAACAAAAAATTTGAAGGAATAGGAAGGAACCAAAGTTAACAAAAAATTTGAAGGAATAGAAAGGTACCGAAACTTAACAAAAAATTTGGAAAGATAAGAAGGGAACCGAAAGTTAACAAAAAATTTAAAAGATTAGGAAGGAACTAAAAGTTAACATAAAATTTAAAAGAATAGGAAGGAACCGAAAGTTAACAAAAAATTTTAAAGATAAGAAGAAAACGAAACTAAACGAAAAATTTGAAAGCTAATAAGGAACCGAAAGTTAACAAAAAATTTAAAAGATTAGGAAGGAACTAAAAGTTAACATAAAATTTAAAAGATGGGAAGGAACCGAAATTTAACAAAAAATTTGGAATTATAGGAAGGAACCGAAAGCTAATACAAACAATTGGAAACAAATTAAGGAATTTAAATTAAGTATGAATTAAAAAAAAATGATAACTTACAACTATCCACGGTAAGATTTTGTCCAATAGCCAAAAAGATGAAAACTTACAACTATCTACTGTATGATTTTGTCCATTAGCCGAAAAGTACAGGTGATAATTTATGTGATATAAGCAGGTATCAGCAACTTGTCTTCAAAGTTTTTTCTATCAAATTCTGCAGTCATCACTGCATTGTGTATGATTTCTTCCAACAGAATAATCATTTCATCTTCTTCGGAAGCAATGCTTATAAATTCTCCTTCTTCTTGGAACAAGTTGTTTAGGGATCCTATATCAGAGGGATGTAAGGATTCAAAGTCGACGGTATCTTCTAACATGCTTTCTGTATGGAACTTACGTGCTCTACAGCATGATAAATTTCCAAATGTTGACACGATCCAATGAGACATCTTGTTCCAATTCCAAGTCTTTTTTGAAAACATACGACGAATAAACGAGCGTTTTTTGGGACCACGTTCAGCTCGCTTTAAGTACTTGTCTTCTAAATAAGACAGTTGTGCACTTTCCGTCAAACTAAGGGGCTTGATGTCAATTGAATATGGATTGGGCATGTTGCGACGATTCCAAAAATGTATGGTTTACTATACTTAATCTGAATGCTTGATGATGAAAATTTAATTTTCCTTTGTTATTCTCCGATGAATTCGCTTGCTTTGATTTTTTACGGGAGCAAAAAATAAACACGTCTGTTCACTCTCACGTCTCAAACAAGAATGAAAAATTTTTCTTGCGTTTTTTTGTGTATACCCGATTTGAAAAATGGGTTTCTTAGATTTGAAAAAAAAAATAACGGAAAATTTCACCTTTTTTGTCATTGTGAGCCATCCATAGCACCAATCTTTACAAATTTAGTCTCGTTGGATGGAGAATTTCAAGAGCTATTGTTTAAACTATATTTTGTTCCAGTTACTTCTGCAGTGTTAAAACAAGAGACCAAAAACTACATTTAAAATCAAATTTTGTATGAAAAATTTTTAAATTAATTATTTTTTTGAGTTTCTTGTACTTAATATTTGAATTAAAATGGGAATTTTTTTGGTAATTCTTTTCAAGTGCTAAAAGGCTAAAAATTTGGACCTCTGAGAGGATAAAAAGTCAATCTGAGGAGAATGAATTCACGATTTAAAGTAACGGTTGCGAAAAATTCAAAATTTTGAAGGAGCTAACTTCAGACTAAAAGCTAAGCAAAAGAGTACAGCAAAATTTCAAGATATAATCGTCGATTCTGCTGTAATCTTGATGACGAGAACGCTGAAAATAGGCAAAAAACCTGAATAAGCAATTGAGGATAGTAAAGAGATTGTCAAATGCATCAGTAGAGCTGAGGATTAGAAGAAAAATTGAATTATCATTAAGGTTGCGAATTTTTCTATGAAAAATGTCAAAGAAAAACAATTGGCATTTTAAGGCATAACAATTAACAATTTTCCATTTCTACTTACAGATAACACAAAATGAATGGTAGCGGTGAGAGAATATCCACTCCAATTGCAGGTTCAGCTGTTAAAACTTGCTCAGTATCGCGAAACTATAAACTTCTTGTTGATCCATGTCTTACTGGCAAAAAGGAACCAAAAGTCTATCGCTATGACGGTATATTTGTTAATGAACAGCCAACAACAGTAATTGTACGTGATCCTAGAAAGAGAATATCATTAGGTAGAATACAACTCGATTTACCAGTTCCAAGGTACAAAATTTTTTTTTAATGTAAACAAAACATACTTGATATGTAGCACTGGATCATTTTCAATAATGTCCAATTGTACAATCTTTTCATTTCTTCAATTTTTTTCATCATTTTTTAGATTTACAATAGATAAAGACTACGTGGGGGAACCGCCAGCAATAGAATTAACTATAACTAATTTAAATGATAATGTTGATAGAAACTTTTTAACGGACATGCTACAAAAAGCTGGATTTCAAGTAGATGAAATAACAATTTATTACCATCCTGATACCAACAAACATTTAGGATTTGCCAGAGTCATTTTAAAGTCATCACGACAAATGAGAATGTGTGTCGAAAAGTTCAACAATAAATCAGTTATGGGAAAGGTAAAAAATATCATTAAAAAAATTCAAATTATGTCCAGTACAAATACTTACAAATGTCTATTTTTTTAGATAATTTGTGTATTTCATGATCCGTTTGGTGAAAAGTGTAAAATGATGTTTGAGGAAATGATAACAGAAAAGAAACCACCACCACCAACAGTTGTACCTGCTTCATTACATGATATCCAAAAATTACCACCAATAGAATTTCCAGCATTTGAGATGGGAATTCCATTAGAACAGCCACCAATGATGGATGATAAATATTGGGCCACAAATTCAAATAGTAGCAAATATAAAGATCCAAAAGAAGATTGGGAATCATCAAGAGATTATGAATATAATAGAAGTAGTTCAAAATATGATGACGATTATAGAGGAAGTAGTAAGTATGATAAAAGGAAAGATAGAGATTATGGAAGTAGTCGATATCACCGGGAACGTGATGATCATAGGGATCGAGATAGGCACAGAAGGGATCGTGATCGTGATAGAGGATATAGAAGTAAAGATGATTATCGGGAAAGAGATAGGCATCGGAAGGATCGAGATTATTATGAATATTCATCAAGAAGTGAAAAAGATCGTTATGGATATAGTAGTAAAAGTTATTCAAGATCCGAAAGTTATTCATCAACATCGACAACAGAAATACCTTATGGAAGTTATGATAGTTATGGCTCATACTCAAATTATAATAATTATGGAAGTTATCCGCCGCCATATCAGTCAAATTGGGCACCACCACCACCACCAAAAGAAGAAGAAATATCACCTCCACGACCGCCTCCCGAACCTCCACGCGACGATGATTTTAAGGATGATAAATTATTAAATGATAAATCTGAAGATGGTGAAACAACAGTTGATTTAGATACTAGAATTGCCATGCTATTTAAAACAAAATCATTTGGACCGGAAATTCCATCAATGTTTCATTTAGACGACGATTCAGAGAATGTTAAGGAAGAGGAAACAACAGTAAATAGTAGTAAATCAAATGATTGCGTTGAGCTACAAAATAAATTAAAATCAAACTTAAATCTCGATGATGAGGATAGTAGGATATCAAAAACATCAAGTATAGCACATAATAACAATAATAATAGCAGCAGTAATAAATTAGATTTAAAAAGTCGGAAAATTAAGAGCGAAAAAAGTAGTGATGTTGAAGATGGTGAAGTGAATGATGCCGAAAGTAAAGCATCATCGACAAATGAAAGTACAATAAGTAGCATGCCGAGTCCATTTCAAACGCGTGTTAGTTTTAAAATCAATAGGAGATTTATAAAAACAAATGTATTAAGGAAAAGATCAAAAGAGAAAAAGTTAAAAGTTGATTCTGATGCGAGTGATATTTCATCAAGTGAGGATGAATTAATAGCTAAAGGAAGTTATAGTCCAGCATTGCCTGCAAAAGTTAAAGATGATGATCAAATGTCATTATCAAGTTTATCGTCAACGGAACCAATAAAGCAAGAGCCAGAGATAAAACAAGAAATGAAGGATTTAGAAGCTTCTGCAGCATACATGTATGGATTCTCATCATATCCAAATTATTATTACCAACAGCAATCATTTAGTCATTTTCAACAGCCTCAATGGTCTCAATATGATGCATCTGGTTATTATCCTTGCTATAATAATAAAAGGGAGGAAAAAGACACGAAAAATAGTGATCCGCATGAAGTAGCATGTAAGAAAGTTATAGATAAAATTATTCAGGAATTAAAGCAAATTCTAAAAAAGGATTTCAATAAACGAATGATTGAGAATACAGCATATAAGAAATATGAAGCATGGTGGGATGAACAAGAGAGAAATAAAAATACTCGAAATTATCCACAAATTCAGCAACAAGCTGAAATTTCAGAACCAGCACCTCCTCCAATATTAAATCCATCACTTCCCTTGTCCAGAGATCCACTACTTGATAGTTATCATCAACAAAGCGGTAGTTTAGGAATTTTACGTAATTTTAGAATACAAAGAATAAAACGTGAGCCTGTAACAACTCATATAAAGAAGAATGAAAGTTTAAGGAGGAAAAGTGATGATGAAGATGATGAGGACATGGTTCATGGATCGGATAGTGAAAAGGAAGAAATTAGTCCATCGAAACAATCGACAAGGAAAATTTCATCTAGTTCCAGTTCGTCATCATCAAGTAGTGAGAGTGAAAATGCTGAAAGTTCGTCATCAGACGATGAGGAGGAGGAGGAACAAGCAGAAGGCAAAGGTATGTTAAAGATAAAATTTGATCTACGTAAATTTACGTACGTTTTTTTGGATACGTAAGTTTACGTACGTTTCTTGGCTACGTAAGTTTACGTACGTTTTTGGTTACGTAAATTTACGTACGTTTTTTTGGATACGTAAGTTTACGTACGTTTCTTGGCTACGTAAGTTTACGTACTTTTTTTGCTACACAATTTTCCGTATGTTTTTGGTTACGTAAATTTACGTACGTTTTTGGTTACGTAATTTTACGTACGTTTTTAGCTTCTTTATTTTATTAAATTCTGCATTAAATATTATTGTTAAAAATTTTAAATTATTATTTTTTTACCATTTTTCCATATTTAATCCAATAGAAGAGCATGCATACTCATCCGACACAGCATCATTTATATCTGACGATGATATTTCGATTAAAAAAGCTACAACACCAATTAAGAAAGACAAGGAAAATAATAGGATATACTCAGATTCAGATAGTGATGATAGTGATGAAATAATTGACATACCAAAACCTGCAGTTAAACAAAAAATGAAAATCTACTCAGATTCAGAAGATGAAGACGAAGAAATGTCACAAACGGACATTAAAAAGTCAACATCATCTGAGGATCGAGAGAAAACGCCTGATGATGGAAATAAAACACCAATACATCCAGCAGAATCAGATAGTGATTTCTTTAATGATGAAGTTATGTCAAAACCTCCAAGAACGCCTGGTCGACAAACGTCTAGTGATGATCAAAATGAAGTTAAGGACATTAAATCAACGAAAGATAATATTAAAGAAATTAGGAAAAAATCACCAAGTCCAAGTCCACAGCCGACTCCGAAAAAACAAAGTTCTGATTTTATTGATCGCATTTATAGTGATTCGGAAGAGGAAAGAGAATATCAAGAGAGAGTTCGTCGAAATACAGAATGGATGGAACAAATCGAACGCGAGGCAAAAGAGGAATTGGAAAAACAAAGAAAAATGAAGGAACAGAACAAAGATGATGCAATGTCAACAGATACAAGTCGAGCAGCATCGCCTGTAATACAAAAGAAATCAATAGAAATTAATAAAAAATCAAGCTATGATGAGCCATTTACACCAACAACATCATTACCACCTCCAACACCTGGATTAAATCTAAAATTATCAGATTCATCTCCTTTATTAAAATCATCATCCCAAGAATTAGTTAATGATCAGACAGTTAAGAAGAAGCGTGGACGTCCAAAAGGAAGTTTGGGTAAGCCTAAAGAAGGCAAAGAAAAGAAGGTCAAAAATGGTGCTGTTTCTAAAATCATTTCCGATGAGAAATTATTTGCTCAACCACAAAACATTAAACCTGAATTGGATCAAAAGTTTTCACTCAAATTATCACCATCATCTTCAAGTGATGGCGGTTCCAGTCAGGCTAGTCTTGTAGCAATGGAACATTGTTATTCTTTGCCACCATCTGCCTCACAATCAACCTCATCGTCACCAAATCAGGAAGTTAGTCAAGCTGTAAGATCACTTGATCATGATCACGGGTATTATGGCAAAACTGACACTCCAGTTCCTTTACAATCTATTCAACCAGCACAATTGGAAGAACAAGGAAAGAAGGAAGTAACACAGATTGGTGCACGACCTGTTGGGAGACCACGTAAAGATCCAAATGCACCAAAAGCTCAATATAATAAACGTGATAAGAATCAGCCATCGCATATTATAGAAAAACCCAAGACAAAAGTGAAAGAGAAAGAGACATTTGTGGATGCAAAACAACATCAAATGCTTGTAGATAATTTTGTTCCTGTTGCACGTTATAATAAACGTTCAAGTGCTGAAGAATTTGATGTTCTTTGTCGATTCTTAACACAAGGAATTGATCAAGAAGATGTGGATTATATGAAGCGTGCTTATACCTATCTTATTCAAAATGATATTCCTGGTACTGAGTTACTCCATCAAGTTCATTGGGTTGATCATTGTGCGACAGATCGTTCATTTGTTCCATCAGCACCTAAAAAAAGGAGGCGAGATGATTTGCCTGAACTTCGAGAGCATGTTACAGGATGTGCAAGAACTGAAGGATATTACAAGATTGATTCAAAGGAAAAAGCTCATTATAAATATCATCATTTGAAAGGAACAGCAGCTGGAACACATTTGGAGACAGCTAAAGTAGCAAAGATGCAAAATGCTTCGAGAGAAGCACGTTCAAATCAACGAAGGTTACTTACTGCATTCGGTGGTGCAACAGAATCTGATTTATTGAAATTTAATCAATTGAAATTCCGAAAGAAGCAACTTAAATTTGCTAAATCAGCCATTCACGATTGGGGATTATTTGCAATGGAACCGATTGCTGCTGATGAGATGGTTATTGAATATGTTGGACAAATGGTTCGACCAAGTGTTGCAGATTTACGCGAGACAAAATATGAAGCAATTGGCATTGGAAGTTCTTACTTGTTTAGAATTGATTTGGAGACTATTATTGATGCAACAAAATGTGGTAATCTTGCGCGATTTATCAATCATAGTTGTAATGTGAGTATTTTGAGACTTGAAACCTTACAAATGTTTTTTTTATGGATTTGTATGGTTTTAGTTTTTAAACCGTACAAATGTTTTAAAAACGTGAATTTTGTACTGAAACTTCAAATGTTTCTTTGGAATTTGTTTGGTTTTAATTTTGAAACCGTACAAATGTTGATTGATTGATTGATTATTATATTTATTAAGGTCCATCAGTTTTTCGCTATTACAAGACCAGCTCCATCGGTGTCCGAAGTTGTACTGTTCCTTTATTATGTTCTGTGGTATTCCAATGATGATCAATTGTTGTATAAAATTCCAAAAAGTTACAAATCCATGTTGTCTAGGTTATGTTTGATGCAATTTCAATTTTTCTATTTGATTCTATTTCATAGTCTATTTGTTCCTTAGTGTCTTACGTTAACTTATATCCGGTTTTTAACTAGTTCCTACGCGTAATTAATGTAAATTTGAAGAATTTCACAATTCCACAACCTCGTTGGCCAGAGGTTTGGAGAGAACTCCCCCGTACAAATATTTTTAAAACGAATATTTTGTGATTTGAAACCTTACAAATGTTTTACTTATTGTAATTTGTATGGTTTTGAAAATTCTTTAAATTGGTCACTAAATTCATAATTTCTCATTTACAGCCGAACTGCTACGCAAAAGTAATTACGATAGAGTCGGAAAAGAAGATCGTGATATATTCGAAGCAACCGATTGGAGTGAATGAAGAAATCACGTACGACTACAAATTTCCTCTTGAAGATGAGAAGATTCCTTGTCTATGTGGTGCTCAAGGATGCAGAGGAACATTAAATTAAAAAAGTTAGTTAAGATAATTAATTAAATGTATAAAAAAACACAAGAGTTAAGGTGAAATGATTTAATCCTTTTCGAAATTTCTTCTACTTTTTTTTCAACTTATTTTTTTATTATGTATAGTTTCTTAATGTTCTTTATAAAAAAATTCAACAAATCATTATTATTGAGATCATAACATGAATGAACTTTTTCGTTAATTTTCATATTTTTGACAAAAATGCAAATCTGTGTTTTAATTTTTTTTTCCAATTTCTACTTAAAATCAGCTTTTAAGTATTTTTACAGACATTTGTTGTAATACTTGACTAGATATATACTTTTAATTGCAAATATGAAAGTTTAAATAAATCTGAAATTGTAGAAATTCAAAACCGTTAGAAAATGAATTTATTTGTAGGCGATTCTTCATGGATCTGCACATACATCAATAACACGAATCATTTTTGTAAACATTGACAAAATTCATTAAATTGAGAATGGAGGACTTTTATTATCTTCATTTAGCTGATAATAATTATATGAAGTTTGACTCAGTTAATCAAATAACAAATGTATTTTTTGATGACTGTAGACGACAGATATTTATCGTTAAAGCTGCTGCAGTTAGTGTAAAAAGTGTAAATTCAAAAGATGGCAATTTTTCGTTCTCATTAGACAATCAGAATCCATTAATAGCTATTAAGTTCAGCAGTGAAAATAGTATTCTGGCTATTCAAAGAAATGAAAATCATTTGGAATTAATTGGATTTAAAAATAATCAAATTGTGCCTAATTCATCTATTCTGTATGAGACAAGGAAACAAGGTATGCAATATACTTGATTGTAGCTTTAAAGTTTAATTATTATCTGATATTGAGTTTTTGTAACTGTCAAATGAAAAATTCAAATTTTAAACTTCAGTTAAAATTCAAATTTGAAATTGCCGTTAAATTTCAATTAAATTTAATTTATTCATCATTCTTAATCAGGGTTAGTAATTTATGGATTTGTCTGGAGCGAGCAGAATGAATTTATAATCATAACATCTGATACAGTTGAAATTTTCAACATTAACATGGCCAAGAAGCAAATGAAGTCACAAAAATCCTTGTCGGTATCATCAAATTGGTTCTGTTATAATCGATCCAACATAATCTTGCTGTCATCAAATAATGGCTTACTATTAACTCCAATTATGGTCAAAAAAGACAGCTTAACAAAATTAGCACCAATTCAAATGGAAGATGGAGGTATATCCGAACGTGATGTCGTCACTGGAACCTTATATGAAAAAGCTGCAATTTTAATATTAAAGACGACAAAAAATCGAACTTTGGAAATATCTGTGTATCTTTTGGTCGGTCCATCATTCCAAAAATGTCACATCTTAAAATTAGGATTTAGTGGACGTGTTGCAGTCTCAATTATTGATTCCATTATTATCATTCATCATCAGACATCTAAAGTCAGTTTACTATTTGACATAGCATTAAATGGAGAGCCTGACAATAATGAAAAATCAGTCATGACACATTCACCTTTATTGGCTGGAAAGTCCATAAAACCATTTAGTATCAAAATTCCATCAGTATCATTAAAAGAGAATTCAATGGAATTTGAAATGTACAGCGTTAATTGGATTATTTTTGGGGATGTGATTATTGATGTCAAGTTGGGATATTTGTTCAGACTGGAATTATCGATTGACAAAATTCAAATTGGTGACAAAATCAAGCTTGTTGACTTTTTAATGAACAGACAAAATGCAAAATCACGGCTAATGAATGTCCTGACGCAACTAATCCTACCTGATGACTACAATGAGATTCACTTGCCAATTTTGGAGATTATTTTCAACAAATTAAATCGAGTTTATAAACTTAAAATTCAGCATGATTTGGGTAAAATTCAGGCATTGCCATCTCCATCTGCTTTTAAGACATTTACATCACCTCCACCACAACCAATGAATGAACATCCAAGAGAAATTGTTATAGATCAAAATGACATGCTACAAATTTTTAATACAATTGTAGACAAAAATATGCTTGAGAAGGTCTTATTATGCTACATATATTCACTTGTGGTTCATTCTATAACTTGTGAATATGATTTGAGTAAGATGCTAGTTCTGACACTTGTTGGAAGTCAAAAAATTCAAGATCTTCAACAAATACTTAGTTTTCAAGTTCTACACGAATCAAAGCCACTGGCATGCTTCCTTCTATCTCTAGCTAATTATGATCCATTAATTTCACAAATGGCACTAGACATGCTGAAGAGATTAAATGCACATGAGATTATTGTGGAAATATTATTGGAACAAGGAAAAGTAATTGATGCAATAAGATTGGCAAAGCAGTACACAAATGTGGATTTACTTCCTGCCAGAAAGTTTATTGATGCAGCAATCAAAGTTGATGACAAAATGACATTTTATAGTGTCTTTAATTTCTTTTTATCCAGAAATCAAAGATTAAGGGGCAATAATGAGTTTATGAAGAGTAAGGATTTTATTTTGGGGGCTCGTTCATAAATGATGTTATTTTTTAATTTATAATATGATTTTAAACTGTTAAATTGGTGATCATGACAATTTATGTGACAGTCAATAAAAGACATCATTTATGAACAGTCCCCATTATGTTAAAAAACAATCAATTAACACTAATTTTGATATTTTTAGATGAGCAATGTGATAATTACGTTAAAATCTTCCAAGAAATGTTTCCAGCATAAAGGATCAAGTTATTGATGTCGACGACAAATCAATTTAACAGAAGCTACTATAATATTAATGTGTATAATTTGGACAATTGTTATTATTAATTTGTAACTATTTAACTGTATTACTCCACAAAGAATTAAATTATTGTATTTTTTTTTGAAAAGTTAACTGATTTTCTGTATTTATGGATTTTACGTTCTGCAAAATTTACGTAACGCAGAATTTACGTACGTATTTTTACGTAACGTAGGATTTACGTACAAAATTTTATGTAACGTAGTAACGTAGGTTTTACGTACGTATTTTAAAGTTACGTAGGATTTGCTTACGTATTTTTACGTAATGCAGGATTTACGTACGTAATTTTACGTTAAGTCATAATTCATGAGAATTTAAAAATTATAATTAAAATTTTAAAAAATTTGCGGTAAATCTGTTGAAAATGTTATTCAGTATAAAAGTCAATAAATTATTAATAATTCTACTTTATTAAAAATCTATTATTTAAGCAAAATTACTGAACTAAATTCATTTGTTTAATTGCAAGGAAAAATTGGCGTCTTTCATCATTTTTCAGCTCTGTGTGTCTAAAAAGATGATCTCTCATGTAATTATATGCTCCAGTAGAATACGTACATGCCTTAACAGGACAATTTTTCCGACTGCTGTTATCATGAACAGTCGCAATATGTAGCCTTAAATTTTGTTGCTTAAAATATTCCTTATTACATCCTTCAAACGGACATGATAAATGCTTCTGGTCTGTATGACGTTTTTGATGTGAATGTAGTTGATTTAATGATGTATAGCTCTTTCCACAGTCTGGATATTCACAAATAAATGATCTGCCTTGATGAGTTGTTTGATGATACGTTAGACATCGTTTATTTGTAAATTCTTTGAGACATTCTGTGCATGTAAATTTCTGATCTAATGTTTCTGGGTCTCGTAGAAGATGCTTCTTTAGACATAATGCTGAAATTTCTTTATCGCAGTCAGGACATCGAGTTTTTGAGCCATCTTCGTGAATCCACTTTATATGCTTCCTCATTAAGGTATTTGTATTGAATTCCTTATTACAATAGCTGCATATGAATGGTCCACGATTGGAATGAAAATCTCGAAGATGCTGCCTCAGTCCACACTTTCTAGTGAATCCAGTTCCACAAAATGAGCAAATGAAACTTTTATCGACATGTTTTCTGTGTTTAAGGACATGACTTATCATATCGAATCTCTTAAATGCACTATATGGACAATTGTCACAAAAATATCTTTTAATTTGAAGATGAAACTGCTTAATATGTTTATTAAGTTGATCAACACGTAATCCACAAGTTGGACAAATTCTCATTCGATCTTCACGATTTCTCTTTTTAATTCGTCTAATTTCATCAATACTTAAACTTTCTGAATGATTATACATGACATGATTCTCTAAAGTCTTTTGGGTCTCAAATGCAGCCGTACAATGCTCACAACTGAATGTTCGAGGAATATTTCGTCGATATTTTTTTGATAATCTGAATTCAAATGGAATTGCTGAAACACCATCTTCGTTGTGTTCCTGTGATTTTTTCTTAATGCTATATTTTGATAATGGAACATCATCGTCACTTTTTAGGCTCTCTTCCTTAACATTTCTATCGTCATCGTCTTCATAGCAATTTTCATCATAATCACTTTGTACTGTATCTAATATAGCTGTTTCTAATGGCTCTATCTTAACTTTTACTTCCGGTAAATCAAACTTCTCTGTCAATCTATGCTGCTTATTCTCAACAAACTCTGTTAAATCCAGTTGTTTTTGAACAAATTCTTGTCTTAATGATGAGAAGCTTTGGAGATTCAATTTGCATTTTAAGCATATTCTACTTGAATATTCATCAGATAGTTTTAACTAAAAGTAAGTAATGAGTAGAATTAAGCAAATAAGCTGTAAAATTTTTGTTTTTACTTACTTCTAAATTTGTAAATTCAAAGAATTGCTTTTTAAGGATATTTGTAATGAGAATTTGCTTTTCATTTTGTGTGAACCTCTCTAGACATATTCTACAGCTTTTCAAGTGATCTGGATGCCTTATTTCGTTCATTTTACCTCACTTTTGATGAATTATAATTAATTAGAAAAAAATTTATTTTGCAAAATATATTCACACCAAAGCCAACTTCACTTTATTATGAAAATTTAAATTTTTTAACGGTCAAATTACAATTTTGGTTTTTTGTCAATATTTAAGTATTAACAGCTGTTTTAATTACATTATATTGCTTCTATTTCTATTTATCTTTATTCTGGAATCCTAATTTTTTTTAATCAATGCGTAAATAGGAAATTATCAACAGAAACAATTTTTAAGGTGTGAATAGCTCCAAATTGTGTGGCAGTCTACCGATCAGAGTATAAACAAACAAGTCGTAAACTTGAATCTCTTAAAAATATTTATTTAAATCGATAAAATGACACAAGAAACAATAATAGAGCTGGATAATCACTTAATAAAATGTCGTTGCTGCTTACGAGAGTTTCATGATGAGGATATACAGATTAAAATCACTAGAATTGTAGAAGAACGGTTTTTAAATCTGACGCAAATTGAGGTAATTAAAATCAAAATTTTGGATCCCTTAATCAACTGATTTAATGCCAATTCTTTCAGTTAAGATCATCAGAAACTTATTCGCATGTCATTTGTGAAAGCTGCAATAATGATCTCAGAAATTTCTCGTCCATCAAAAAGGACTTAATATTTAAGCAAATGTCACTAATTCAGTTTGTTGAAGGTATTGAGGAAGTACAAACAGAGCAGCTAGAAACATCATTTTCAGACAATAATATTAAGGATGAGACATTGAATGACAGTGCACAGATTAAAACAGAACAGTATGAGGAAGCTGAGAATGAAGATTTTGCCAATTTTGTAGCACCTGAATATCTTGAAAACATCCAGGAAATTGAGAATGATCAAACTGGAGATTATGATCAATTTTGTTCACTGGATCTCGATACTTCCTTTTCTCCTAAAGATGTCAGTAAGACTAAGAAGTTTTACAAGCGAGCACTTTGTGGGTAAGTTGAAACTGACTATATACATAAGTGGCAACCTGTTGGCAATGACAGTCACTAAACTATCTTGTCACTTCACTGTTATTGTTGCTCAAACTAGTCAATTTGGATGCTAATTTTGTATGCATACTTTTTGTAGACTTTGCGGCAACAGTTATTACAAGGATCAACTTCAACGGCACATTGATAAAGTTCATTATAAAGTAAAGAGATTCTTCTGTGATTTATGCGGCTTTGGAGCATTTCTAAAGTGTAATCTAACCACTCACATGGCAAAACATATTGCAAAGGAGTTTCGAGAAAAAATCGAATGTCATTTGTGTGATGCAACTTTTACACGATACGAAAGCCTTAAGAATCATCAAAAAACAGAGCACGAGACACCTGTAATGCTTAAATGCTTCTGTGGAAAAGAATTCAATCTACGACATAAACTGACCACGCACATTAAGAGAACTCATAATAATGTCCGAGATCATGCCTGTAAATTTTGTGAGAAAAAGTTCTTTACACCAAAAGAATTAAAAGTTCATGTCTTGAAAGTTCACACGCCTGGATATGTCGATAAAACTGAACATTTTTGTGAGATTTGTGGGAAGAAATATTCGAGTACAAAAAGTTTAAGAACACACATGAAACATCATCAGGAGCCAGAATTTAAATGTGACATTGAAGGCTGTAATAAAGGATTTATCACAAAATTATTACTAGCTAATCATCAAAAGATCCATACAGGTCAACGTGACTTTATGTGTCATTTATGTGAGAAGAGTTTTTATTCAGCAAATCATCTTCGACGACATATAGCAGTTAGTCATGATAAAGTACGAATTAATTGTTTTGTTGAGGGATGTCGATTTGCCGTTGGACGTAAAGATTATTTAAGAAATCATATTTTAACGCATCGAGAACTGCCCGAGGATACCAAAAAGGCATTGTTACTTAAAGTACGAGATTTAAAGTTATAGAGATTATAGTTGTTAATATCCGCGGCTTAAAGGCTTGTAAAAGAAATAAAAATACATAGAAAAAGATTTTTATGGAAACATTTTTATTTTGTTATTTTCAATACCTTATTAAAAGTGGTCCAAATGATTACAAAGTAGACTGAATAAAAGCGTCTCATAAAAAAATCATAACGGTCAAAAAAAATTTGAATTTTTATTTTAAAAAAATTTTCAGCTTTATAAAGCATCAAATGCTATTTTCAAAAAATGAGTAATTTGGGTTCTTTGTCGCACGATATGACGATTCCTGATGCTCTATCTTCAATCTGTGACTCCACAGTAAGTTGATCTAATAGAATAGCACAACAAAATTAGTGTTTTTAGTGATTTTTAAGTGAATTTTTTAAATTTTTTTCAATTTGAAAGAATGTAAACAAAAAAAGTTTCAAGATCCAGTTAACTGGATCTCATAATAAACAAAATATTTAATTACCTATTTTTTGCTATTACAGTCATCACTTATAGAAGGATGTCGACTTCCAGTGAAAATGACTGGCACAGAAGAATGGCCATTAGCTGAAATTATTAGTATTAGAGAGGAGGAAGGAGCATTAACATATTATGTTCATTATGTAGATTGTAAGTAGTACTTTAACATCCATTCATACTTTATATCTAACAATTAATTTATATTCTAGTTAATAAAAGATTGGATGAATGGGTGAGGGAAGAAGATTTAGACACAAGAAAGGTCCAATTCCCACGAAAAGATGGATTAACGACCGGCCAAAATACAACAGGGGTATCTACACCAAAACGTTTGATCTCAACATCTCGTCCACCTAGTCCAATTCACCAAGATGTTCAAGTAAATGGAAATACAGTTTTAGCTGCAGCATTACAGAAAAAATTCAATAGAAAAAGAAAAGCTCCTTCATTGTCAACAACTGCACCTCCAACACCCACCCCAATTCCAACACCGATTACACCAATAACACCAGCACCGATTGATGATGATTCTCAAGACATTCCAGCTGCTGAAAAGACACCAAGACAATCAGGAAGTATGGTAACACATCATGATGATGTTGTGACACGAATGAAGAATGTTCAATTAATTGAGTTGGGAAAACATCGGATTAAACCATGGTATTTTTCACCATATCCTCAAGAATTGTGTACCTTAGATTGTATTTATATTTGTGAATTTTGTTTAAAATATCGGAAGAGCAGAAAGTGCTTGGAACGGCATTTAACAAAATGTAATTTAAGAAATCCACCTGGCAATGAGATTTATCGTAAAGGAACAATTTCATTTTTCGAAATTGACGGCAGAAAGAACAAATGTTATGCACAGAATTTATGTCTATTAGCCAAATTATTTCTGGATCATAAAACACTTTATTATGATACAGATCCATTTTTATTTTACATTATGACTGAATTTGATAATCGTGGATTTCACATTGTCGGTTATTTCTCAAAGGAAAAAGAAAGTACAGAGGATTATAATGTTGCTTGCATTCTCACATTGCCACCATATCAACGTAAAGGATATGGCAAAATGCTCATTGAATTTAGTAAGTTAATTCATGGTGTCAATTTTTTCGGTTCCAATTTAATTTAATTTTCTTTTTATTCGTTCCTTAAAGGCTATGAATTATCAAAATTCGAGGGAAAATGTGGTTCGCCTGAAAAGCCTCTCTCGGATTTGGGTCTTTTGTCATATCGCAGTTATTGGGCTCATACAATCTTAGAAATTCTCTTGCAACAAGGAAATAATGGCGATAGTGATGAGAGACCGCAAATAAATATTAAGTAAGTCTAGTCATTTAATATTAGAATATTACAAAATTCTAAACAAATCTACTTCCTTAATACAGTGAAATATGTGAATTGACAAGCATTAAAAGGGACGATGTCATCTCTACATTGCGAACATTAAATCTTTTAAATTATTACAAGCATGGCCAATATATAATTTGTATTAATAAGGACACAATTGATCAACATAGAAAGGCGATGGAGAAACGAATGCTTCGTGTCGATGCAAAATGTCTTCATTGGACGCCTAAAGATTGGAGCAAAAAGCCTCGATATTAAAAATTTAATTTTCTTTATTAAATAATGTGTTCTATCTGGTGTTTGTGGAGGATGAATATTAATTTTTGAAATTATTAGTTTTCGAGATTTTGGAGGTTTAATCAATTTTTTTAAGTTTTGTGTACTTAAACTTGAATTTTGTGCGAATTTTTGTCTGCGTTAAAATAAATTTTTTCCGTACGTAAAATTTTTTTTGCGGTAAAAAAAATCTTTTACGGACGCAAAAATCAATTGATGAAAATTGATTCTTACGTACGTAAACTTTACGTAAATCAATATTACGTACGTAAACTTTAAGTAAATTAATTTCACGTACGTAAACACTTACGTAATATTTACGTACGTAAAACACTTTTACGTAACATTTACGTACGTAAAATTTACGTGCGTAAAATTAACGTAAAAAAATTTACGTGCGTAAAATTTACGTAAAGATTCCACAAATACGTAAAACTTAAGAAATTCATTAAATTTACAAAGCTCTATCAGAAGCAATTATTTTCTAAACTAATTAATATCTTTATGAACATTAGGTCTATCTCTTTTATGATCTTTGATTTTCATACAAATTACATCTAAATAATTCTTGACTTTTGAAAAAAAAATATGAAACAACATTTTAATTTTCTGAATCAGCTGTAAATACCTAAATAAAATAATTAAGAAATATGAAAAATTAGCAAATTATTTTATTAATTATTAATATGAAGTTGCATTTAAGGTGAAATTGAGTAAGGCTTCATATTTGATTTTTTAAATTCTAAAATAAAATTAATCCATAAATGCCCAAAAAATGCCTCAATTTCCAATCTTTCCAAACTGTTGCATCGGTTGTCATAGAACTTAAATTCTGACTATAATTATTACTTCCATTTTTGATTCATTCAATCATCAAAATCTTAAAATTCTCAAAATTTCATAAAAACCTTTTTGTGCCATGTTGGACATTTAATACATTCTTTAAATGACAAACATTACTTCTGAATAATCTCATATGCATCAAGATGAATATTGGACATATCACAATCATAAATGTCATAATTGTCTTCCGTTGGAATCCACAATCATAATCTTAAATATTTATGACACTTTACGGGAACTTGAACACATGTTGTGGACGAAGACAAGAAGAAGAGAAAAAGGTAGGAAAATGCCATCAAGAAAATCGATGAGAAATTCCATCGAAATTGCAGCAGTTGGCATCTTAATATTATGGATGGAGCATTATGCAATTCCATGAATTTTCTCCTCAATGTCACTTGCATTTCCATCTTTTTGCATGAATTACTGTCTGAAATAGGAATTCAATTAATAAATATTGTGTGCAGTCATACTCAATAACCAGACTATTTCTGATGTTCAGGAATGGCATTGCATGTAGAATAGATTAAGAGCACATTATTGAAGTGAATTAAGATGCCAATTTATAAATTCTAGTCAATAGAAATGAGATATGATGCCAATAATTCAATAAACTTATTTTTTTACCATCCAAAAATAAGAATAAGAAGGATGTAAAGGAAGGAAGAAGATTGAAGGGAGCCATTGACATAAATATAAAAATATCATTTCTTTATTTCATTCATTTTATGGTACGGAAAGTTTATGGGAAGGTTTGGCTGAATTTAGACAGAGAAATAGAAGGAGAAGCAAAAAAACATTGAGGGAGGAAGTAAATCGGGTTCAATACCATAAACACAACAAGAAGAAGCAGAAGTAAGTTGAGCAATCATCTAACAAAAAGGCTCATCTCACATACAAGCACAAACTTACCCTTTTCCATGAATTTCGATTCAATGATCATTTTCAATGAAAAGAGGGCTCAGAAGTCGAGAAAAAAGGAAGGTCTGCCACAAATAAAGATAATTTACAAGCCAGAAAAGGAAATAGCAGCAAAAATTGTGGCAAATGATGGAAGGAACAAAAATTAAAATTCCGCAGCAGTATTCAATTAAAAGTTTAATTCCACTTTACTTTCAATTCCATTCCATTTTTTGTTGCTGTTGCTGGTATTTTTTGCCGCTTCTAGTTCTCGTCATTGATTTTTAAAAATGTTAAGACTAGCTGTATACTCCATGATTGTTTCAAGAAACTTAATTTCTTGACATGAAAAGCAAGGAAACAGCAAGTAAGCTAACAGAAGGGAGAACAAGAGAATCAACCCATTCGAGACGTCAAGTAAGAAAGTAGAAAATGAAAGGAAAATGGAGATGAATAATTTATAAGATGAAAGTGAATGCAATTACATTTTAGACAGCAGCAATAACCCCACTGATTTATTTACAATTTTTCCTTACTCCACCTTCTATTTCCTTCATCTCTTCTTCCCGCAAATATTTATTTCGCATGTATACATGCCTACACATATCCATGTCTTAACATTTCCCATGAAACTTAATTTTTCAGCCAAAAAGGTCAATTTTTAAGTCATTCCTTAAATATACATTCCTAGAATTTTATTGGAATCTTCAGCAATTCAAATGTCTCGTAGAAATCTGCAAGCACCAAATTGTCAAATTACAAAGTATAAATCCACAACTGAAGAAGCCATTTGAGCATCAAATTTTCGTGATGTTTACGTGCATGCATAACTTCACATATGACCTTAATTGTTTGTGTATCAACTACATAGTTGAGTCATGCACATCCATAAATATTCAATTTCAACCATCCATCTTCTTCCTTATTTTCCCTGAATCTGAAACATAGAAACTCAAAAATCGTGTTCAATTCACCGATAAATGCACCAACAGTGTATCAAAATGCATTCATTCCTGAAACATTTTATAACCTGAAGCTACAGGAGCTTTCTGTAAGGATGAAGAGTGAAAACATGGAAAATCGATTTCTGATACAAGTTGATGATTCTGGAATGAACACAGTTTCTCTGTTATTGTATCTCATTTTATTAGTTCTAGCTTTACCGATTTTATAACAGGATAAATTAAGGACATCACAAGAAATGGATCTGTGCTAGTTCCAGATTGGTTTCTTTTATAACTATCCAATTATTATTGCTTCTCATGTTCGAGGACATTCAAACTAAAAATAAATCACGGCATGTTCAAAAGCAGAAAATAGAATCAAATAATTATGACAAAGCATAAGCAAAAGCATAAAATTTCTTATGACGCGCATTTGTCATGCTTTGACAAATTTCTTAATTAATTTAATTCTCTCGGAGCTCATTCCTCGTTTCTTCCTTTTGTTTCTTGTTGTTTACAGCTCTTTCTGCAACATTATAGTCTCCGCATTCACATTTATTAAATTAATTCCATCAAGAATCTTGTGCATTCCCGTTATAATAGAACTGAAAGCTTTAAAGCACCAAATTCTGTCGCACAAACATTTTCTTTTGTTTCTTTTTTAAATGGAACATAAAAAAGTTTCAAGAATTGTTTAGTTACGCATTGCATTGTGAAAATTTCAATGAAACATTTGGTACATGCTGTATCAGTAAAAAAATGGAATAAAAATGACGATGAAATTATGAAAATGACTGAAATCCCTCAAGAGATAAAAAAAATATTTCTTGTGCCTTAAATTATTTGTTGTGAGACACTTAATAACAATTTAATTACCTTTGTAGATTTTTCTTTTGTTTCATTTTATGTGTAGGAAGAGCTCGTGGATTGGGAATATTTTAATGCCAATGTGTTCTTATGTTTACGATTATAATGATGGTCCTGAAATTTGAATCCTCATCCGTAATATGAACGAAAATGAAAACGTGTACGAACAGAAAAATATTTTTTTTTTATCTCTTCTAAGAATTGTTTGTTGCTTAAAATGACAGAGATGTATACATATTGAAGTATGTAACAAGGAATACTTTTGAAATGGGAATTTTTTGAAATTTTTTCATGAAAAAAATTTTAGGTTAGAATTTTTAACTCAATACAATTCTAATACTTTAATTCATTTTAGTTTCTGTGGAACTGGCAACCTCAGGGGCGTAGCCAGGGGAGGGAGGGGGAGGAGTTGATGGTCAATACACAAAACCGCCCCTGTCTTTGCGAAATTTATACTGATATTATTGAACTTTTTTAGTTTCGAACAAAAAAAAAAAAAAAAAAAAAGTCGAAGAGTAGCAACAAGCCCCCCCCTACCCCTCAAAAAATACCTAGTTTAATTTATAAAGCGTTTAAATTCATTCTAAATTAATTTTAATGCCAATTCTAAGAATAAATAATAATTCCATATTTAACTTTTTATTAAAATTTAGATTTTCCATCCACAAATTCTGTCTGCTTACGCCTCAATCTAATGTGATACTTTACATCCCACAAGTTAGCAAAAATTCATTTTTTTTCTCTTTAAATCATCAAAAAATTTGATGAAGCGAAAATTCTCATTCATGAATTTGATAAATCTTATTTTCATAGCAGCACATCTTGTAAAAATATTTTTTTCGAATTGAATGTGACGAAAATTGATTTCTTTTTCAAGTCATCAGACACTTTAGCTTTAAAAAATAATTTTATTAAATAAAAAAATAAATAAAAAATTTGTTTTTCACTCGAATGAATTTTTGTTATTGCTATAAGCTGCTACGGATTTTGTCGTAGAAAATCTACCCTCACGGTATTTCACAAATTGAAAAAAACATGAAAAATATTTTTCTCGCTTTAAATCCTCTTTAAAATTTAAATCCATCGATACTCGTCTTTTACCTATTTATTTGGAGAAAAGTATGTATAGGGGGTAAAAAGAAGCAATTTTGAATTTGTAGGATAAAGATTATGAAATTTTCTTGTAAAATTAAAGATTAGGTGCAGTTTACTTATTAAATAACCCAGGAGGGTGGGGGATTAAAGATTAGAACAATAGAAATTTTTTCTAGGGGGTCCAAAAATTTTTTTTATATGTAAAACCATAGCTAAATTAAGAAATTTTTTCTCAAAAGGGGGTCTGGTTTTGGGGGTCAACTCTTCTCCCCCCTATTTTCACGAGATTTACACTGGATATTATCCGAACCAAAAAAAAGTCGAAAAATAGCGAAAACCCTAAAAAAAATTCCTGGCTGCGCCCCTGGGTCTGGACCCCCCTGGACTCTTGGCTACGCACCTGTTTAGTTACGTTATGAGTGAACGATCCCTCACATGTCCTATTAATTTTTTGCCAAAAACAAATCTTTATATTTTTCATGCTTTAATATTTATAACCTCAAAAAGCAACCTTTTAAAAGATTTCATATTTTTTTCGTGTTAAAAACCGTTAAATACCATTAAAAAGGTTTAATCCACGCATTATGTATATAAATTGGAATCACCACAATACGCTATCAAATCCCCATAAAAAGAGTTTTTTTTTTCATTAAAACAATAAAATATGAAAACGTGATTTGGACACATTACATCCATTTCAATTGAGCGATAAGTAGATGCTTTTACGGCTCATAAATATTCATATTCTGTACTCCATAAATTGATGGCAAAAATCATATTCATTACTGAAAAATCACATTTAATTTTAAAATTGTTTTCCATTCTGTTTATCATCACATAAAACCATAAAAAACAAACTACTTCATTCCAACATAAATTTCAATTTTAATTTTTAGCATGCAGTTCACTGGTGCTGATTCATTAAATATTCATATTCACAAAGCTCTTTTTCCTAGCATCATCATCATCACTGTGATGTAGAATGGAATGAGAGGGAAAAAAGCACTCACAAAACGAGAATTCCTCATCAACATCATATGGGGTCGTTCGTAAAATTCGTAACACTAGTAACCCCCACTCCTTGTTATAACAAATTTTGGATAGGGGGTCCTCGATTTGAACTGTTGCGTTTTTCAAAATTTTTCTATTCAAATCGAAACGTATAAAAAGTGACCGTTAAAAAGTAAAATTTTGAATTTTTGAATGGATATTGGTTATTTAAATCGAAACAATACAAATCGATTTCGTGTGCCTGAAGTACGTCGGCATGATCTCACAAACCAAAATGAAAACTATGCTATAATTTTGCCAAAATATTATCTAATTTTGTCAAGAAATCCCCGAATTTTGTCAAGGCTTTCTTGCCGAGATATATCCAATTTCTCGTTTTTTTTTTTTTCACGAAAAACCGTAGAAAATTAAAGAAATTAGCCAGTGAGGGGGGGGGGGGGGGCGTGATAATTCA